>JBAMBO010002012.1:0-447120 GCA_037044535.1 Lordiphosa magnipectinata
CATTTGGAACTATTTTCAGTGGTTTTACATCTTACTTTAGTAGGAATAGACTAACTAAAGAAATTTTGTCTTACTTATATATTTAAGTCTTAAGTCAATCCCAATTTTTTTTTGATTTAACCCCACAAATTCTTAAGGTATAACCAATTTGTTCTTGTAACTAGGTCAAGGTTATAACTTAACAAGTCATTACTTCACCAAAGGTCAATTAGATATAACAATTGCTGGTAGGCTACTTTTAACGGTAAGAAGACTTTTGAGGCAAATCTTTTCAAGTTTTTTAGAACATTTCTATACCAAATTATTGAGCATTTTTGATTCTCCCTTTTTAAGTTGTCACCCTCTAAATAATATATAGATTAAATAAATTGCCAACAAAAATGACATTGCCATTGCGACATTCAACCTGATTTCTGACAGTTGAATGGAGGCTAACTTCTTTTTAAACATCAAACGGAAATACTTGCACCAATACATTTATAGCTAAGTGCTCCACAGCACATTCAATCAGTGTTATTGCACTGAAACTGAAATCTCTCAAGACCAGAGCGGAAATTTATGACAGTTCTTGCCGCCACCGTCGCCGCCACCGCCATTCAACTGCAATTTAGTTTCGTCTGCAGCGACCAGTCTTTGGTTCAGCTGGGCAGGAATGATGTAATCACATGGCACATGGCACATGGCACTAGAGCCGCCCGTATATGCGTTTGGCTGCTTACAAAATAATTGATTTTGTACACATCCTTGACACAAATAAACATTCGCCGAGCACAACGAAAAGTTTAGCACAGGCTCCAGCTCCAGCTCCAGGCTCCGGCTGTGGCAAATGCAATTTATGTGAAGCTCTATAAAATTTGAATTAAATTCCACAAAGCTATGGTTTTTAATTGAATTCGAGGGCACAGGTCCCAGGGCAGGTGCAAGTGAGTAAATCCAATACAAACGACTCAACTTGATGCCGATTTGTTTGCCAACTGGCTATATTGCCATTGTTGGTGTTGTTTGTAAGAGCTGTTTGCCTGAAATTCAGTTTCCACTTGACTATGCAACGTGCCAAATGGCAAAATGGGTAAAATAGCAGCCAAGAATCGGCCATAACGTAGAGCAAACATAAAAATCACAAACAAACAACATAAAAAACCATGTGTAGTTTATCAAAGGTAAGAATGGGAAATACCATGAAAGTAGGAAAACAAAAAATGACAGCCAAATCTTTGAGTTGCAAACCTATGCCACATTTGTGAACACAACCAACATGGTATTCTATCTATGTCGAAGCGACTATTGCACGGATTTAAATACATTTTTTGGAACTTCTAAAATACTTGCGTCTATTTTGCAGGCAAAGCATAAGCCAAATATTTAATACAAAGGAGCCCAAAAACTTCTTACGGCCTCGTGGACGCAAATACAAATGAAGAAAATATTTGTGGAACAACAAAATGGCACGAAATCATTCGCAGCCAACAACAAAACCTTCGCTGGGAGAGAAATAGAAGAGAGAACACATACGCTTAGTCATAAGCCTTGCGTGGAGGCTATACGAGCGGAAAACAACAACGAATACGCGGCGCTCGCAATGGACTTGTTCACCCCTGATGTAATACATGGCTAATGCTTTTTATGCGTATATGTATATACATATAGGATTCAGATGTCAGATTCTGTCGTATTTTAGAAACATTAAGAGTCTAATTGTTTACTTGAATCTTCAACACAAAAAAGTTGTTCTCTCTTAGAACCAATTTCTGCAAGATCGTAACTATGCCAGCTTTACGCTATACCACGCACCACCCCACCGACCACCCAGCATTCCATTCAACAAAGGCAATCTTAGGATAGGTTACGTTGCGATGGCTGAGAGCGATAAGTCGCTCTCCCACTTAAGCCACATTGGGCCCATTGCGATGCCATATATATTCCTTATTAACCCTTCTTAAAACTGAGGGGGTTCTTGTTACTGAACCATTGTGTGGACAGAATGAATTTAAGTAGATCAGGGATCTCAAGCCAGGATGTCTCCGGGAGGTTGAGTAGCAGAGGTTGACCAAGTGTCCTGAGTCTCCTTTTACTCAAGGCGGGGCAATGGCAGAGAAGGTGTAGAACCGATTCCTCCTCTTCTTCGTTTTTGCAACTTCTGCAGAAGTCATGGTGAGTGACGCCTATAGGCGTGCTGCGTGTCTGCCAATAAGACAGTGACCCGTGAGGGTCCCCACCAGAAGTGATATGTGGTGTCTTCTGTGACGTAAAAGTGTGTTAGTTCGTTTTTGGTCGAATGTTGGCCATGTAAGCCTCGCTACTGCGCAGGAGGAAAGGTTTTTCCACCGATTCGTAGCTAGACGAAGAGTTTCAGCCATAGGCATCCTCTATCGTGCTCTTCTCTGAAAGGAGCTCGATGGTGGTACCTATTCTGGCCAGTTTGTCCGCAGACTCATTTCCTTCTATGTTGCGATGTCCAGGCACCCATATAAGGTGTATACTAAAATGTCGTGCGATCTCATTCAGAGATAAGCGACATTCCGTAAGTGTTTTAGCATTGTGAGTCAAGTGCTTTAAGTGCGGCTTGACTATCTGAGTATATAAATACATTTCCTTCTTTGAGTGTGCTAAGACAGGCGGCAGCTTCCTGGATGGCTACCACCTCTGCTTGGTACTCACTACAGTGATCAGGAAGGCGGAACGATAAGTCCAAGTCTAGGTTGGGAGAGAAAACGCCCCCTCCTACTTTTTCGTCGAGCTGAGAAGCATCAGTGTAGATGTTAATTGCGTTAGCTCTGCTATGGGGAAGGTTGTCCCAATCGTGTCGGCTTGAGATATGGACGTCGTATAATTTGTCGAACTTTGTTTGTGGTATACAGTAGTCTGTTTTTAGTGGTATACCCTCTTGGTCTTCGAGTATGGCATCGGATTCTCTTAGTCTTAGGCCTGCTGTGAGGCAATCTTAATGAGAGAGAAATATAGTAAGAGAGGGAGAAACTTAGAGATGAGTGTATAACAGACCCAGCCAGCCATAGCTACCACGTGCCGAAGTCAGTCGTGTTTTTACGCAAACGCGAGCCGAACTCATGATTGTGTGTATCGGTGAACATTGAATTGCAAGTAAAACGGCTGTAGTACGGCACACAAGCACATTTTTTTGTCCTCTCCATTTGGCCGGTACTGGCGTATAACAACAATCTTGCACGATAACCGCGTGACTCCTTGGATGTATTATAATATTACAGTCGGGAGCATATGCGAGCGGCGGCCTGAACTATACAGAGTATATTATAGTCAGGCTTGACCGACTTTCTCACTTGCTTAAAGCATATAATACTAAGAATTGCTGAGTTTACGAAAGCTAACATCCATTCTGTTAATACACACAAAAATATCATGTTAAATGCCCTTTAAAGTAGGCTATGTTTATGAATATTATTTTCTGTTTTCAGGCTTTTATTTACTACACTATTTACACGGGTTTCTATATACTATTTAAATTGTCAATACGGGTTTCTTATGTCTCTTCTATTAACAAGGTCTGTCCTGGTTCGTCTCTTTGTCTCGTATATGGGCAAACTGACGTGACGTTACGTTTGTAAGATAAAATGTTTTTAAAAAATATGAAAATCTAGGATTTTTAAAAAGATTGTTTTACATTTGGGTAGCAGTTAAGCAGCACTACAATCAGCAAAATCAATGACACACATCAGAGCATGGGCGCGTCGCGACGTTCCAATGCACACGACATCAGCGTGTGCATTTAGGACCTCTGCAAAACGCGGCCGAACTGCACAAAATCACACGTACGCTATAAGCATTGAAAGCTATTTATAGAACACGAATGCGGCGCAACGCAAATTGTGCTTGTATGCAGTGTGAACCTAAGTGTGACGATATGTGTGCATGCCCATCTCTGACATACATCGACCATAAGGAGTCTAAAGATATAAGCAAAAATATGTGCTGGCGTTATGTTACACTAAAATTTCGGAAGTGGGTTTATGACATGTTTCTAGATAAAATGCAAAACTACATAACATTTTTTTTGGTAGGATTTGAAATAATACAAGTTTGTTTTCCAGGTTATGGTGTCTTATGTAGTATTTATTAACTCTTTGTACCTTTAGAAATATTTTAAAGACCAAAAATTAATGCAATCTAAAGGCATTTTTATGACAACAAAACGTATCCAAATGAGAATGGCGCTGGCGCGACTTTGCATTCGAAAATCTCGAATTGGGCAAAAAAATGATAAAAAAAAAATGTTTTTAAGCACTTTCAATTTTTTGGTCTCGGTGGACTTTTCTGTGGAAATGCCCATATACAGTGTGACCATCGTATCTGTATTAAAATACCTTAACGCTTAAATATCGATATATTGGTATGGCCGATCATTTTCAAATAACTCCAAAAACTACATGTCAATTGTCGCTTATAAATATATACTAATGTAGTCAAATTGATAGGTGAATTTATAATTTAAACTTCTCGGGTTTTTCCAAAAGGTAATTTTTTTCTTTCTGTAACTTGGTATCACTATTAGTGACAGCTGTGCGAAATTTCACGCAAAACAATTCATTAATGTTTGAGGCTTCGGAGGAATAGGGAACGGGACATACCTCTTTGGATGAGAAGGGAACTGAGGGTGGCTGCTGCTGCTCCGCCCATACTCATAGGATCAGAGGACATCGATGTACAATAGCTTCATAGACCAACTAAAACTACTCCACTCGTCTTGGTTCACTTAAGTCTTTCTTTAAGTCATTAAGTCTTTCTTTCGGGCTTGACTGGGAATCGAGCCTGGTACCTTCAGCACTTAACAAACAACGTATGGAATGGCGTGTTAGCTCATTAAGCTATCTCACACTTTGTAGTCTCTCGTCTAGAGGGCTACTTTTACTTTTCTGTACTGAGTTGAATTGTGCTCATTTCAAGCACTTTTAGAAGATTTGAGATTCAAATGTTTGAGAAAGTTTTCTTGGTATTTTGAGTTCAACTTATTTTTTCTAAAGATATTTTCCCTCTGCGTAAGTTCCAGCTTTGCTGTCTAGTTGTTATTCTCAGAACCGAAACTGTACCGGTACAATAAATAGGTTCTTTTCGGTATTTCGGTTTCAAGAATATCTATTTTCGGATACGCGTATATAAAACAATAAAAACATTTCGGTTCCGGTTCTGGTTCTCAGTTTTAATCGATTCTTTTCGGTATAAGGTTCCGACTCGATTCCCTGGCTAAAAGTGAATTCTGCCATTTTTACTATGTCGACATTTATTGAACAAAGAAGTTGCATTACATTTTGATTGCGGAACGGCATTTCGGCTGCAGAAACCTTAAGAATGCTGCAGACAGTCTTCAAAGAATATTTACAAGTAGTATAACAAGTTCAAGTCCGGCTGCGAGAGTGTAGAGAAGAATGTGGTTTCTATTCGGCCTAAAATAATATAACTGCCATTCGTTAATTTGCCGATTCCACGATTTTTTCAATCGAGGAAATGACAATCGGAACACCTTTGGGCAGTGGAGAATCATTTCATTTTTAATATTTTTTCAACATTTGAATCTATCTTTGAACATTTGGGAGTATATTTTTTGGTAAAGTTAAAAGGTAGTACAATGGGGCGTGTTTCGAATTTCGAGTCTATTTTCGCCGATTTAAGTCGATTAAGCGCTTGAGTTTCAAATTCAAGTTGCATCAAATTATTTGTACTACTAGATCCCGTCGACCCGTCCACCTTGCATTGAGCGATCGGCTTAACTGCTCAAACAATTTCTCGCTTTCTCAAACCTGACACTTTCTATATAAAGTTATAAAATTTTAACCATAAATAGGAAAGTTTACACGAAAATCGACTCGAAATTCAGAAGAAAATAAAGGTATAGGTTTCCAAAAAATAGAAAAAAAACAGAAACTAGAATCACCACAGTCCCTTTTATTCACTGGAACTTGTTGCCCAGTGTAATAGAACCAAAAGAATGTTTCATCAAACTAGAAGTAAGCCAACTGATGGCTTTTTTGCACTTCTTCTTTCTTTTCATTTGAACCTTGATACGTGAACGAAGAATATAGTTCCAAGAAAGCAAATAATGGGTCTAGTGGTAAATAATTTATATCAGACACGTGAATTTTCCTTAAATTCTCCGTTTGAATTGCATGGGTCATTGACAACAGCCACATTTGCAGAGGCTGCATACACGAAAAGCTGTGAGCGTTGTGGTTGTAGCTTTCTTATATTTCAACTGTATATTTAAAGAAGGTTTTCATGAACTGGCTTTCGTGGATGTTCGTAGGCACACATTGTGTAAATCAGCGAAAAAAATTAAACTTTAATATACTCATTTAATTACAGGGTATGTCAACACCCAGTCACGCACAATATCAATGCTTGAAGTGCCTTTGGTAAAGGCTAAGGCTGCACATCCGAATCGCACTTGCCAGGCACTCGTGACATACGCTGAGTGCTACTATATATGCTGCATGTATATATGTACACATAGGTTCCTAGACCTAAAAACCTCCTACCCCCAACCCATCCAGCTCTTGGGCACTCGACAAACGACGATGAGTGCCACATCGTCGACACATCAACAGGCATCGACAACGCGTAGCCTCATCATAAATTCCACACTTGCACTTGTATTCCCAATGAACTGCAGAGTCAAACCAGAGCAGTGTAACATCAGCAGTCGAAAGAAGAATGGGTGAAATAATGTTTTAGCTAATTTGTTTGGGGAGGCCACACTAACACACACACACACACTCACATGCAATCTCCCCACCTGGACATAGCTAATTGAAATTGTTTGGGGAAAATGGAAAATCACAAAAGGAAGCAGTTGATTTTATTAGGTTATTTTATTACATTTTGAATGTGCCGAGGAGTAATTTTGTATGTAATATACTGTCTGTTTGGTAGATTACTGTCAAAATTTGTGTTTGACATAGAAAAATGCTCGTGAATTTGAATGAAAATTTAAAATAAAAAAAAGTGAAAGTGGTGTTTTAAGTAAGCATTTTTATTTGCGTAAAAAACCAAGAAAGGAATCTAACCATAGATAAGAAGTCATTTTGTGAATTCCATTGAGTGAAAACCATTGAGGTTGCTCAAAAGAGAACTTCAGGACAGCAATTGTTGAACAAATACGTATTATTCCATGGGAATATCAGAAAGGGTAAGTAAATGACATTTTAAATGAATATTTGCACATGGAAGGGTGCCGCGATTGATGATAGTCAACCATAATAGCAATTCAATCGCAATCTAAACTAGTTTTTATGCAGTTTTGTAACCGTTTTTGAAATATGGGTTCATTACAACGCACCAGAGACCAAGGAACAGTCAACTCAGTGGACTTCGAGAAAACGTAACCAAACAAGAACAAAGTGCGTCTGCCGAAAGTCAGAAAGCACTTACATTTACATCGAATGCCTTAAAAATTGTGTAGCGAACCTGTGCCCAATTTCGGAACTAGTCCCCTGGACCCACATTCGATTCTTACTGCTAAGGTTCATGTATCGAGTTATCGATACACCCGATGGCATGTCATGAATGTGTGCTCAATACAGCGATTTATCTCAGACGGACTCCCTTTTTATACTCTGTACCAAAGGTACACAGAGTATATTAAGTTTGTGCAAAAGTATGTAACAGGGAGAAGGAATCGTTTCCGACCCTATAAAGTATATATATTCTTGATCAGCATCAACAGCCGAGTCGATATAGCCATGTCCGTCTGTCCGTCTGTCTGTCTGTCCGTCTGTCCGTCTGTCCGTCTGTCCGTCTGTCTGTCTGTCCGTCTGTCCGTCTGTCCGTCTGTCTGTCTGTCTGTCTGTCCGTCCGTATGAACGAAGAGATCTCAGAGATGGTAAGAGATAGAGGTTTGACATGTATGGGACATATATTTCTTATACTTGCAGGCAGATCAAGTTTATTTTCAATTTTTGCTACGCCCCCTCCCGCCCCCGTAATTTGGAAAAAGCTTCATATCTCCTACAGTTTTGGAGATAGATCGTTCGTTCCTTCTAGAGATACCTTGTAAACAAAATTATTTATCGATTTGCTGAAAGAATGATAAAGATCGGATGAACGATACTCAAGTTATGGGCAAAAAACGGCCAGTTAACATCACCCACCCCTCCACCAACAACCACAGCAACATACCCTAACCGTTCAACACAGGCAATCTTAGTGCGAGAGAGAAAGAGAGAGAAACTTAGAGAGCGCACCGCGTTGTGCGCGGGGTGTTAACTGGCCGTTTGACTCCTGAGCAAATGCGAGTGTAAGGGTACAGAGTATGTTATAGTCGGGCTTGACCGACTTTCTTTCTTGTTTTTGGATGAATTTCAACCACTTATTGGCGGACTAATCTCTATTACTCTGAGAGCCTGCCCGTCCTGGGGACGACTTTGCCTCTAACATCAAGGCGAGTACTCAAGTGGAACAAAATTTCGCTACTATATTAGTATTATTCAGAGCTGTTGAACAGGTCGCCAAGTCTCAAATACATAAAATAGGTTTTGAATTGCTTGGGTAGCATTTTCTTCAGACTTATCCTACCTGCAATTACTTCCTATTTTAAAATGTGAAAAATATGGCTCAGCTGTAAGAGATTTGAGTCCAAAGAAAAGGCCATCACTTAAATTTTGGTAACCTTAAGATGGCATTAAAAAGTTGAAAAAATTGCTGAACTAAATGTATCGAGCTAAAAGAAGAGTTCAAACAAGTAAGAAAGTCGATCAAGCCCGACTGTAATATACTCTTTACCTGGAATAGCAGCTCGGAGCAGCGCTGCTGAACAACAGATGGCGCCAAAACAAAGGGATTTTCAAAACTGACCAATAGATGTCAGCACTAGTTCCAGCGCAACGGCAACGTACTTTCTTTTGGTCATAACTTGAGTATAGTTCGTCCGATCTTAATCATTTCTTCGGCAAATCTTAAATAATCTTGATTACCCAATGTCTCTAGAAGTTACAAGCTATCTATCTATAAAACTGTGGAAGATATGAGGTATTTTTCAAATTGCGGGAGCGGCAGGGGGCGTCGCAAAAATTGAAAATATACTTAATCTGCCTGCAAGTATAAGAAATATATGTTTCATACATGTCAAGCCTCTAACTCTTACCATCTCTGACGTATACCGACGTCATACCGACGGATATTGCTATATCGACTCGGCTGTTGATGCCGAAAAGGATCGGAAATGATTCCTTCTTCCTGTTACATACTTTTGCACCAACTTAATATACTCTGTGTACCTTTGATACAGAGTCTAAAAACACATACAGGCCTGTTCCCGTTTTCGATCGAATCGGAATCGCTTCCAAATAAAAATCCCATTTACCTTCATTCGACCCTCTTGATGACAAAAAGATTCGCCTGAATTCTTCAATCGTTTCTTAGAAATCGCAACTCTTAGCAATTCCGTTCAATCGAATTCGGAAACGGAAACAACCGGCCTGATAGTCTGGGCTTAGTGTTACACACGAGATTTCATTGTAGATTCAGTTCAAAATCACACTTTTTTATTCAAATTTGTAAATCCGAAATAAAATCTTTGATTCATAAAGTCACTGCCCTCTGCCCCATAATTGAGTTCAAAAAATCAATATGTTGGGAAAAGTAAGCAGAGAGTCGGGGAGCAAATCCAAATAATAATCAGTTACTGTTTTTTTTTTTCAATCAAAATACCACCAAATTGAATTAAATTTGCATAAACAAAGAGAAACCACAGAAAGGTCCTTAATAAATATTAAAATCTGAATTATACTTGGCAAAGGCAATGAGAAATTTATAAATGTGGAACTGGATGAGAGGCCACAGTTTGTGGGTTGGGGGAATTGCATTATATTTAGGTGTGGTTTGCATATATAAGTATTTTTTGGCAGCATTTCAAGTAAGAAAGAAAAAATGGTAATGAAAATACTGTCTCTCTTCCTCTCTCCCTCCTCTCTTTCTACAATTACCCAGCCATTTTCCTTGATTTGTAACACGTTGCAAATGCCATCATCATCATCATCATCGTCATCATGATGATGACGTTGTCGTGGAACTTGAGTGGCCCAAGATGTGGCACAATTGTCACACAAACACTTTGGCATGCACAATCAAAGTACTTAAAGATTTGAGTGGCAACAGAACGAACGAAAGAAGAAAAGAAACAAAAAACGAGAGCAAGAAATTACAAGTATATTGCAAAAAAAAAGCCTGCCCTCGGGAAAACTAAAAGGTAAAAGGGAGGGGCCGGCAGCAGCTGATTTTGTGAACGATTTAAATTATAAATTAATATTAATGGTTGTCATAACACAAACTGCATCGTTCAATTTGCAACCGTTGCGCCTGAAAGTGGGCAATCGATTTTTTATTATTTGCATTCATATTGCCCTAGCCTGGGCAGGGCCACTTGTCATTCGATTTCCCTCTTTTCAAATCATTTCAATATGAATTCTCGCATACAATTTGTATTTTGTTATTGCATTTTGTATACACTTAAGCCGAGCATTGTTGTCAAGAAGGGGGGAAAAAGGACAATCGAACAAGGACAAATGCTGTCGGTACTTATGAGTAGGGAAAAAGTTGAATGCGAATGAAACCAGAAATTGTAATAAAATCGAACAGAATTATGGTTTTGTTACTGAAATTAGTATTCCTATCTTCAAAGTTCTTGATTCTTCAGATTATTTGTTGAAAACTTTTGAGTATTATTTTTGTAAGAGGTTCTACAGAAATCGGTTCCAATCAAATACCAAAAGACAATTTTAGATGTCACAAAAACCACTTTTTGTTGTTTCTGTGTTTACACATCCAAATAATTTTTCTAAATTTTGATAAAAATAGCCTTGATTAAAGATTTTACAAAGTTTAGTTCACACAGGCAAATAATTTGATCAAATATGGCCGGAAAGTTTCACAATTTGGCCTATATAGCAAAGTTTTCATGAAAATTTGTCCAAATTATTTGCCTGTGTGAACATAGCTATTGACTTATTGCTTAATCTCCCATCATAGTAACAAGAAAAACCTTCTCCTCCTCTGTAAAATTCTTGCTTTAATTTTTTAAATTGGCGCGCAATAAACAAAACAATAATCAGCCGCGTGCAGAGGTGCTGCCAACCTACTATTATACATTTCCAGCCCTCCCGGTGTAATGCCCGAATTTATAATCAACCTACATGAGACAACCAATTACACAAAAACCACCTAGTTACAAAATCTAGGTGGATTTCGATTTGTGCAATAACAGGAACATGAGAACACGGCCCTTAGGATGGCAGGTTGCCATATTTTTAGGTGTCACTTGCTGCCATACATGTGTGAACACCGTTTCAGAGGCAGTGGCAGGTGACTGTTGCCATAGATGTTTAGAGAAATCTGTCGTATGCTTAATGTTAAATCTATATTTACACTTGTCTGATATCTCTTATGAGATACTCAAAAAATGTTCTTAATATGTGAAGAAGTAGTCAATCGGAGTTTATCAGCCATATCAAATGAGATATCAGACACGTGTCAACACAGCGCAAGTAAAAATTGGAGGCAAAGTAAAGTCAGGGTGCAATTTAAAGTCAACTCACACCTGTAACTATTTACAGAAGCTTTTAGGAATATTGGAATCGTAACTATCTAGACGGTGGCAGTTTGTGTCAACTCTGACATCCCTAAAGCTGTCATTACACTTGTGTGAGAACATATAATATCCCTTCAGAGCCGCTCAGTACTGAATCAGAGCTGAGGACTGGTACTGAAATCATGACTGCCTTTATATGTCACTTCAGCCATGAATTTAACACAGACAGGGTCCACTACATCATGAACTTCTCTTCTTTCAGACATGATTTCAGTATAGTTTCATGGGTAGTACTGAAAACAGTACTGAAATCAGTCATGAATTGGAAATATTCTCAAGTCTAAATCCGCACTGACACATTCAGTACTGAGGCGTAAAACTGCAGGGATGGCTTAAAAAATACCTCAGCTGTCAAAAAACTCATTTGTCAAAACAGATAACCTATTTTTCATATCACAGCATAAGTTGAGCTTTTCAGATTAATTATAACACTAATCAAATCATATGAGATATCAGACAACCTCTTCAGAAACAGTTGACTGACTGCAACTGTGAACCCTACCTAATACAGGGAAGCGATTCGAATAAACTTTAGTAAATGACTGAACTGGCTTTTAGATGGGAGCTTCATTTGCTCACATACACACCACCCAAAAGTAGGCTACATTAAACTAAGTGTTTTGTTTCCCAATTGTGCTTACCTGCAAGTCGGTGCCTGTGCCCGGCTGTGCCAGATCACAAGCTGATATCCAAGGATTAAGGCGTGTTAATGAGGATACAGTGCCTAATATGGACTTCCTAAGGTCCACGGGTGTGGCTGGCGAGGACTCTGTGGTTGATTCTGTAATGGCCACGGCCAACGAAGTATCCTTGTGGCCAATTAGCTTGGATGCCTGCGCATCAAGTAAATGGCTAGAGGCTTCCCTTTTATTGTTGTTGCTGTTGCTGGGAGGAAACTCCTGTTTGTTGTCGTTGTGTTGCAGCACACTGTCATCGATCAAACGACTCTCGTCCTGTTGCACCGTTTCTTCTTCCTGCTGCTGCTGCTGCTTGTAATCCTCCTCCTCCTCTTCCACGTCCTCGCTGAGCTTGATCAGCCGATCAAAGGACTCTTCCGATAGCAAATCGTCTTCGGCCACCAAGGCAAAGATATCCTCGTCCTCGTCAAATGCCTGCGAAGAGCCAAACTGCACGGGTAACGCCTCCTCACTGAACTCTGTACCACCACCACCACCCGCCCGTCCCACAATATCGCTACTCAGGCCACCGCCGCTGTTGCGTCTACGCCGGCGTCTGGATGCCTCGAACCCTAGATAGTTTCTGGGCCTTTGTGCAGGCGGCAGCTGATCAATTTGACGATAAAAGTCCAGTGATGGGTTAGGCAAGAATATGGGCAGCAAATATGAGCCAGTACTGGCGCTGCTCCTGCTAACTCTCGTGTGGCTTAGGCTGGACGGTAAGGTGGCTCCTCTTCCTCCTCCTCCTCCTTCTGCTCTTGGTATGGTGGTGCTAGTTGGTGTCGTGGTGCTGGTGCTGCTGGTAATGCCGCTGCTGCTGCCACGCCGAGCCCCCGAAATAAACGCAAGCGCCATCACGACCAGCCCGGGTCCTGGCCGCATATTGACCTCGGGTTCGGCGGTGCTAGCATGGTGCAGGCCCGCTTGAGACGCGCTTGCGACTCCTAATCAATGCGAGTAATGATGGGCTCATGGCCCCATCATCCTTATTAATTGGTTGATGGCTGTTTGATCCTGCTCCAGCTGCTTAAACTGCTGCTCCTGCTCCTGCTGCTGCTGCTGCTGCTCCTGCCTGTTGTGGGCCTGTGCTGTTAAAGGCATGTAGCCCTCTTTTCTTTAAGTGTAGAATATAAACCTTCACTATTTACTGCTCCTAGTGCTTGGAGTATACACTGGACACTGAAGCATGACTTGAGATTTTTTTAGATTTTGTTTTGAGATTTTTTGTGGCCACTTTTTTTTCTTATGCACCAAAATTTTTGCCACCTTTTTGTGATTTTTTCTTTTTTTTTATTATTTCTTTTGTTGGTTGTTGTGGTTGTTGTTGTTGTTATGAGGGCACTTTAAGCTGCAAAATTGAGAATTTTCTTTGAAAATTTTAGGTGTTTTTTGAAACAAATTTTGCTTAGTTTTGCCCAAAAAAAAAAGAACTAAAAATTAAGTGAAAAAAAAAATGAAATTTCCAGGGCGCTCTTCGATGTGCGCTTGCTCTCTGTGTAAGTACGAAAATTTCGGATATATTTGCTCCCTCGCTCTGTCTCTCTCGCTCTCTCTACGGAATTTTTGGGACTTTGGAAATCTTTTTTTGAAACAAATCAAAATTATTTGGAAAATATTTTTAAAAAAAATGCTTCTTTCTTTGACATTTTTTAAGGAAAATTTTGAAACCCACAGAGGGAGAGAGAGTGGGAAAGAGAGAGCCCCGGGGGGGCTGTTCGTGTGAGCCGAAGCAGAGACACGAACCCCAACAGCGAATGCGAACACCGCACAAAAGAAGAAATGCCGAAAAAAAATCAACATCGTGGAAATCCCGTATATCTAACAAACACACACACACACACACACACACACATAGGGCAAAGAAATTTATATAATTCGCAGCCAGCGGCTGTTGTTGTTGTTGTAGCCGCTGCAAAACAGCGGATGGTTGAATCCTTCTTGGCTGCTAGTCGTGTGGGTGTATGTATGTATGTATGTATGTGTGAGTAGTTACTTAGGGCAGCCAGGCAAGCACTCGGCATGCCTTTTTTTTTTCGTCCTCGTCTTTGGGGTCGTCTCCTCTGCCTGTGTGTGTGTGTGTGTGTGGGTATGCCTGTGTATGAGTGTTAAATCCAAGAAGTGTAGATCTTGTGGATTTCTTTGACTTTTTAACAAAAGAGCAAAAAAAAACACTTGAGAGCTTTCTTAAGCTTTGGTTACGTGTTTGAAACAAAAAGCCAAATTCCTTTCTCTTAGCCCCCCCCCCCTAAAAAAAATAAAAAAATCAGAAGCAAACTTTCACTTTTGTTTTATTTGCTGCGTTGACACTGCGCACACACACACACACACACACACCAACACGCACACCTATATAGAGAGGTTTTTTCTCTGCTTATATAAGCGCTCTCCCCCCCTCCATCCCCTTCGAAAAGTTAACAAAAAACAAACAAAAAAAAACATAATTTATATAACTTTTTCTGCTGTACAACTGTTATTTTAGTTTTGATTTTGTACCTAGATGTATATATATATTTATTATATATGTATGTAAGTCGTATGCTTCCAACAGCGCGCAGCATCAACTGCTGTAACGTTTACGCGTGTGGGCGGGGACACGGCAGGTTTTAGGGGGGCGTTGTAGGCAGTGCTAGAGAGTTATGCTTGGGCTTAGCAGCTTTTCCTCTTCTTTTCTTTTCTTTTCAAACGATATTTTTTGATTTCATTACCAACAGCAGCACGCTTAGATTACGCATTTTACAATATTTGCATATTTTAGGGCCATTTTTTTTTTTATTTTTTGGTTATGAATTTAGCTTGCACTTGTTTTGTTTTATTTTATTTTCATGTGTTGGTTGGGTTCTGCTTGGGTAATTTTTTTTTTTTTTTTTTTTTTGTTGGACGCGACGTCGCAGGATATTAATACCGTACAATCCTGCTTCTTGCTGATGGCCCCAAACGGCACTGACTGTGCCACAATTGCAGATGGCGCTTAACTGGAATATGGCCCACGATGAGTATAAGCCGAAGCTAGAAAGGACATAGCCGAGAGTTAAGCAGCTGACAACAGAGAGAGAGAGAGAGAGTAAGAGAGAGAGTTCGAAATGTTATGCTTCCAGTCTGTGCTCTGTTAACAGTTTACAGCGGGAGAATTCGAACTGACAAGTTCTAAATGTGTAATACCCTATAATGTCCCTTAATCCCACTTAACGTGTTTTAGTTTCGCTTTGCAGCTTTCTGTGAAAAATTAGGCAAATTGTGGGTGAAGGCAAAAGCCTTAAAATGTGGTTTTCTCTGGTATTTGTTTATTAATTGATTAGTTTATGGTCGTGGGGCGGTTTTGTAACAAATTTAAAAAAAAAAGAAGCATTTCAAAATTCAATGAAATTGACTTAAGAAAACAACGCTATGCACGTAAGTACCCAAAGGGAAAAACCAAGCACATTGGACTTAGAAAAACGCAAAAAAAAATGCTTCGACCTCGACTGGGAATCGAAAAACGTATGGAATGGCGTGCTAGCATATTGAGCCATTGCATACTGGGACAGAATAAAAACTAACCGGCAGAAATTCCAAAAATCGAGGTTGACATCCAGGTGCATTAAGTGGCTTAACCCATTTCAAGCTAATAGGTATTTAAATACCCAAGGAAGTGTTGATACTTAAAAAATTACAACGCGGGGCATGTGAGAGATATTGTGGCAAAGTTTTTTGAAGAAGGATGAAACTAAGCTAAAAGGTGATACCCTCCCAAAGATTCTAACTAAGTTGCAAGAAGGCATTGGTTATAGTTTAAGACTTGTTTGGAGATACCCTCAAGAGCCAGAGTATTCTATTTAACTTGAGTACAAAATATGCTTGAGTCAATAATAAATAATAAAAGCAGCTCAACTGGAAAAGAAATTTGCTTGATTTAGCAACTAGAATCAACGAGTTATAAGCAACTGTGTCATTGTGGGGCTCAAATGGACATATCTTTCTTTTAATTGATGATGAAAGAATCAGAAACCGCTTTACACTACACCCAGCGCCACAAAAAAAGCCGCAGTCTAAATATTCACATACTTGTATGTTTTCTTGCTTGGGGTTTCTATAAATGTTTTCCGAATTACCCAATTATTTTTTTTACTGATTAATGGAATATTTTTAAATAAAAGTGCATAGCAATTTTTATTTTATGAATTTTAGTTTTTTAGAAAAAGGTTTTTTTCCAGACCGATATTAATTTTGGTGACTTTTCATAATTATGACAACTTTGAGAAAAAAAATTATAATACTTATAATTAGACATCGGATTTTATGTACTTTTTTAAATGAAGGTTGATTGAGGTGAAAATTTGGATTTATACTAATTAAACAACCCACTTTCCATGCAGTTTTCAATATATGCAAATTTTGCATATTTTCCATATGTAAAATATGTAAACAAATATGCAAAATATGCAGTAAATATGTAAAATATGTGATAAATATGTAAAATATGTAATTGTATAAAAAATGTATAAAAATTTAGAAATTTGCAAAAATTCTTATTCTTGAGCTTAGATTGTTATTAAAAATATAAAGATGGCATATATAGACGGTTAAATGGGAGTTGTAGACCGAGCAAATGAAAGGTGTGCCTTGAAAGTTCTAAAATATGCGGAAATTTCTAAATTGGGCATTAATTTCAGATTTTTATGAAGATTTTATGGACGGCTAAAGTACACGGATAAATAAAGAAGATGTGGAATAAATGGTCAAAAAATCGCGAAATTTAAAAAATTCTCATTTGAATTTAGATTATCATAAATAAGGGTAAACCGGCGGGTAAATAGGAGGAGTAGATCAAATGGTCAAGGAAATCGCGAAATTTGCCAAATTTTCAAAAGACCTAAGATAACTCTGAAGGTTGGATAGATGGCAATTGAAGACGCGTATATTAGAGGCTTGGACCAAAAACCGCGAAATTTGTCAAATTTTCATTTGACTATTTACGAAAGCGCAGCAAATTTTATAGGCACTCGGAAACTCCAGAATTATATATTAATCCCTTCCTGTCATGTGGATGCTGAGAATATACCTCTCCCGCACAACTACATTGTGAACTTTGGGTCTAGGGATATTTCCGTCCCGCGCCCATTTCTAGTAAATATATGAGGATTGTGCATTTCACAGAAATTTCGAAATTTAAAGCGACAATATTTTTTATAAAACTTTCACACCTTGTTGAGGCAATTTAATGAGGCATTTCACCTCATGTCAGCCATTCTTCAATTAATACTCAATTCAAATTTGGTTTTCCTCTTTTACCCCACCCCCTCTTCCCACGCACCTTCCACTCTTCCCCCCTCTTCCAC
The DNA here is from genome assembly GCA_037044535.1 of Lordiphosa magnipectinata. Classification (NCBI taxonomy): domain Eukaryota; kingdom Metazoa; phylum Arthropoda; class Insecta; order Diptera; family Drosophilidae; genus Lordiphosa; species Lordiphosa magnipectinata. The sequence goes on from JBAMBO010002012.1 coordinate 17,601, forward strand.
TGTTCCTCACTCTAAGCGCACTGTTCCCCCTCTTCACTCTCTTCGTCCACTCTTCATCCCCTCTTCACACCCTCTTCACCTCCCTATTCTCCCTCTTTCCCGCCCACCCCTTCTCCATCCCACTCCACACACCCGCAAACACACAACCCACCTGCAGCATGCACACTCACACCCATCATACAACTATCTCAGGTATGGCGCGAGAGAGAGTAAACGACACACATTCACTGAAATAAGGTATGCGTGTAGAACAAAAAACCCATGCAGAAACCACAATAACAGAAATGTCGTGAGAACATTTGAAAGCGTAACTCTTATCCCTTTGCGACTGTTGTTGGTTTCATTTATGTATGGAGACAATAGATACCAGTTACAGAGAAAATAGAGAGTTATATCCCAGACAGACAACGTTGTCTTCTTGTATTTGAAAACAGTTTGATTCCAATTCTTTTAGCCATTTTTAAATCAAACATGTTTTTTTATCGCTTATTTTCGGCATTTTAATTAATTAAAAGTTGAATTGATGAAGTTGATTTTCATAGTGGATTTGCAAAAAAATCTGAAAATGGTGAGCACAGAAAAAGAACACATTAACCCTGGCCTATTAGGATTATAATGTATCTGAAATATGTCATTTCATAAAAAAATAGGTTTTTTACATATTTTACATATTTTGTATATTTTGCATATTTTTTTATGCAAATATGCAATTTATGCAAAATGGTTTTTAGCGGACTTAGATCGTTTTTCAATAAAAATAAGATGTGTACAATCAGAACTTAAATCGGACATGCGGTTGAAAATATGTAAATATGTAAAATCCGATGTCTACTTATAATAGTGCATATACTCAACAAATAATGATTTTTTTCCAAAAGTATACTTAATTTGCTATAATCTAATATATATTATATTTTGTATCAAATTAATGTTAATTTTTATTTTTTTTATTTTTTAATGTTATTTTTTTTTTTTATTTTGAAAACTGACCAATAGAACTGACCTCTGACACAGTGTGTTGTCTAGAACAAACTAGAAAATGAAAACTATTTTATATTTTTGTACTTAAAAGGTCGAACTAAGAAAAAAATTGTTGCATAGGGAACAAGAGGGAATTGTTATTCAGTTTTAACGTAGAAGTATCGGTGAATAGCAATATTGTGTGTATCATATCGTCAGACTTATTTGAGACAAAATTTTCTTAACACACATCGAACACCAACCTGTAATTAGACTTACATTCTATCGAAAAAAAAACAACTTTGTGCAAATCGGTGCAAAACAAACTTATGCATTTTGAAAAGACCTTGAAACGATCTTCAATTTCACGTCAAGCACAAATCGGAACAAGCCGAAACTATACACTTTCTATCCCACTCTTTCAAAAACAAAATCGTTAAAAAAATGTAATGTTTAAAAGCTTCACAACTTTTTTAATCAAATAGTTTTATGTCCACTTTTGATGCAAAATTAATTAAATATATCAGCACAATAATTTAAATCAAAAACATTATGGCAAATATACGTTTTTATTTTCAGTTCAGTCAATTAAAGTTGCACTTAATTTCCGACATTGTTATCTACATTTTCGAGCAAAAGCATTTCTTATCTTTAATGTCCCGTTACTTCTGAGTTCACAATTCTTGGTTTTTTTTGTTTTGCATTTTCGTAATAGTGGGAAATTTAGGTATAAGATATGTGAAAATATATTTTTTCTGAGAACTTTTTTTTTATCCTATTTCATCGTCTAGATTGCTAAAATAACACACTGTGCTTTGATTGGAACTGATTCAGACTTTTGGTCATAACTTGAGTATCGTTTATCCGATCTTTATAATTTCTTCAACAAATCGATAAATAATTTTGATTGCTAAATATCTATAGAAGATATGAACCATCTATTTACAAATCTGTGGAAGATATGGTGTTTTTTTCAAATTGCGGGGGCGGAAGGGGGCGTGGCAAAAATAAAAAAAAAATATATTTGATCTGCCTGCAAGTATAAAATTGTATGTCCCATACATGTCAAACCTCTATCTTTTACCATCTCTGATATCTGTGCGTTCATACAGACAGACGGACGGACAGACACACAGACGGACATGAATATACATATATTCTTTATATACTTTTGCACTAAATTAATACACAAAACTTAATACAAACTGTACCTTTGTACAAAATTTTTATCCGCTGGACAGTATCGGACAACGAAATAAGACTTCCGTTAAGGTCTAAAGTATTAAGAAATGACAGCTTTTTGGCGAAATATAGCTGGACCTTAATTTTCCAGGTCCAAAAAAGAAGCAAAAAGTGTTTGGTTTTAGTTCGTTTCTTCAATTACACATTTACCTGCAATCTTATGTAAATTAAATTAACCGAATACACAATTTTGTACCTCAAGTAACACAAAATTTATAAAACAAGTTACCAGGCAGCAGAATCATAAGCTAATGTCCGAAAAGGCAAATTATTTGCCCAAATTTCGATAAGAATTAGGATAAATTGCCATGATTGCAGATTTTTCAGAACATAAAACAAAAACGATGATTCCATACGCAAATAATTTTATCAAATATGGCCGAATAGTTCCCTAATATGGCCAACTTAGCCAAATTTTCAATCAAATTTGTGCAAATTATTTGCTTTTGGGACCTTAGCTATAGCCTTATCATAAATTAGCATCAAAAATTTTGAAATGTGTGCCAGCGAGACAAAAGAAGTTGATAGATAAAAAAAAGAAAAAACACGCCCATTCAATATCTAGAAATTTTCGTCGGTTAAATCTACCCATTCTTAAAGTAAATTTTACTGCGAAATATTGTTTCATGTAATTTATTCTTGTTTTGTTTACTGAATTTTTGGTATAAATTACCCCTTACAAATAGTTAATCTAGCGTAATTTCTGTGTTTTGATTTGTTGTTTTTTTTTTAAACTGCGACTTGCTGTAAAACATAGTACCATTGAAATAGTACCTCGCACGTAACAGTAGTTAATATATTTTGTTGTTGTTTTCTGGTTTACTGGGTAAAAGTTACCATTAAAATAGTACTCTTGATGCGCTGAATTCAGTTGCAGTATTTATATTATTTATTTGTGAATACGAACTTGAGAATTACAAGTGATCCCCTTTTTATGCTACGTTCAAGAAATTATGAGTGTTTACTTATGGGTAGATGGGCAGATATGGGATCGCGGACTGACTTCGCCAAATATGAGGTGGCTCGTTCTGAATTTGAACAGCATAATGAGGATTGTTATAGCAATTACCAACTCAGGTGTAAGCAGGACTTTCAGAATCTATGATTTTGTCCGCTTTAAACGCAACTCCTCACAATTCCCCCCTTCACTTAATTTCAATAATGCCAATGCTGAGAATGATTGTGACATAGCCAGCCTATTTGACTCTTTTTTCCAGCTTTGCTATGCTCGTCCGGATACGAACTACGATGTTTCTCCAATGTACCCTCACCATATCAGTCGCTCTAACTGCATTCACCCTCCTATAATGGATCATAGTTGTATTCTATCTAATTTAAAGGCACTTAAGCCGTTATTTTCACCTGGACCAGACAATGTCCCTAGCTGCGTCCTTAAATATTGCGCTGATTTCCTTTGCGATCCCCTTCTAAAGCTGTTTAATCTATCCCTTGAGCTTGGTGATTTCCCCCTATTATTGAAGGAATCGTTTATTATTCCAATTCATAAAAAAGGGTTCAGGTCCGATATAGCCAATTACAGAGGAATCTGTAAGCTTTCTGCAATTCCTAAACTATTCGAGCATATTATTACTTCCCAATTACAACATTTTTAACATTTTTAACAACATAATTTTGCCAACCCATCCTGAGTCCATCCCAGCAAGGTTTTATACGCCGACGCTCAGTTTCCACTAACCTACTCGAATTTTCTTCAATAGTAAATCAGGGATTTCTTCATCGTAGACAAATTGATGTCGTCTACACGGATTTTAGCAAAGCCTTTGATTCAGTGAATCATAATTTACTTCTACATAAATTATGTTTAGTAGGTCTTCCATTCAACTTTCTCCGCTGGGTCAGATCATACCTTTCCAATCGGTTTCAACGTGTGCGTTTTAAGTCTGCTGTATCCAAAATCGTTCACGTCACTTCTGGAGTTCCACAGGGCAGTCATCTTGGTCCATTGTTATTCAAAATATTCATTAACGACATCCCGCAAGTTCTTTCCTATTCAACTGCCCTAATGTACGCTGATGATCTCAAGCTTTGCGCGTCATTTAACGATCCAGTTTCTCCACTTCTACTACAAAGTGACTTAAATGCTCTGAGTGCTTGATGCCACCTGAATCGTCTTCCCCTTAATATTGCAAAGTGCAATATTATGACTTTTCACAGAACTAAACCGTATCTCTACGAATACACCATTAATGGTGAACCACTAGTTCGCATATACAAGGTCAATGATTTGGGTATATTTTTCGAACCCAATCTGAGTTTTAACAGTCATATTTCCGTGATTTGCAACAAGGCAAAAAGCGTCCTTGGATTTATCAAGAGATGGTCAAAGGAATTTAATGATCCCTACACCACCAAACTCCTTTACTCATCTCTGGTCCTACCAAGTCTGGAATATTGTTCATGCCTCTGGTCACCGCATTACCTGACTTACCAGGACCAAATCGAATCAGTTCAGAAACAGTTTCTGATTTTTGCCCTTCGTGGCCTAAACTGGGACACCACCATCCATCTACCCCCCTATGAACAGAGATTGCGCCTAATTGACCTCCCGTCACTTAAATCCAGAAGAATCTGTCATTCTGTTATTTTCATCCACAAGCTTTTGGCTGGCGAGATTGAGTCCATTGCTCTTTTATCTCTAATTAATTTGTCAGTGCCACTTAGAGCATCTCGACACTACACACCAATCTACCTTCCGCCCCGCCTGACGAACTATGCTCATCGAGACCCCTTCCGTTGCCTGTGCCTTGCTTACAACGAGTACTATCACCTATTTTCTATAGATGGCTCTATTTTAGACGTTAAGAACTCTTTAATGTCATTCGTCAACTAAAACATTCATTCCACGGCTAGTGCGCACTCTGACCACTTATGCTGTGAGTTGGACCATAGCTGGCATTGGCCAATAAATTAGTCCCACCGGGTCAGAGTTTGCTATTAGCTGGATTTTAATTTGGATTAATTTTTAATTAGTGTTTAACTGAACATTGTTAAACTTACCTCTGAATAAATAAATAATAATAATAATAATATAAGTAACATTTTAGAAGCGTTGCCAAATGAGAGCGCGGCAGCCGACCCAGTTGAAATGGCGTACAAATCGTGTTCTTTTTAGTACATGGGCCCCGAGTTCGAGTTACCCTAGAGTCATTACGATATGTGTTTACGCCTCTTTTTACTGTACCTGGCGGTAAGTTCAATCCAAAATTATGGGTTGGAGCATTTTAACAGCAGAATTAGTGGAATTTACCGACAAATTTTATTTCTGTGTAGGGATAACGTTTAACAACACATTGTAGTGGAGCAAGCATATCTCTACAGCAACTGGTCGAACTTATGGGGGGCTGCTACAACAGCTCTCAGTGTCACAATTGTTCCTGCCATTTAACATCAGCTTGCTTATTGCAAAAATGTTCTTGGTACCCACACTATTCTATGGTGTTGCAATTTTTGACCATTGCGACCCGAGAGACATGCATAAGATAATGGTGGCATTCAATATGGAACGTATATGGCATTTATCTTGCAAGCTTTGCTCTCCTCCTGCTCTCTCACAAAGAACGAATAACTTTATTTGTCCCAGAACCAAAATGCTGTGCTCGGAGTGTCAGTTTTTGGTGAATGCTATTCGTCAAAATTGCTATCTCAAAAGTTTCAAAAAGTTTCAGAGAAGTTACTGCTTACAGTGGGAGCAGGCGTACAATCATCAAAGAGCTTGAAAGATCGACTCTAACCTATTCTCATATCTATGGAATTTCCGGTCTAAACTTCGAGTGAGTTTATTCGAAGAATTCACCCAAGAGTAACACAAACGAAGCGCTCAAGTAGTGGTCCACTGCAGTTTCTAATTTAAAGTATATTTCCTTAAAGATAAAAGGCCTTGGGCTTCTTTTTCATGAATTTGTGTTCTAATTTAAGGCGTTTGCAGTTTGTGTTTGTAATGCCTTTTTAGTTGCAATTTTGATATCATCATTGTGATTATTTCTTCTTTCCCTTCGAGCATTTTCATTCATTCATTCCGGTTGGCATTCCAAGTTAACTGTCAGCAGTTAGACAGTTCAAATTACCAAACCAAAAACCAAGGCCAGGTCGACCTTCAACCAACGAAAAAGTAGAAAAAAATGAAGGAACCACTCGACAGCAGCAACAGCAGCAGCAGCAGCAGCAGCTACTCAACTGTAGTTAGTTGACAGTTGAGGCTCAAGATTTCCAACGCCATTCACTTGAATTATTAAGTTTTGCTAATTAACTTAAGTAACAGCGACTACAAATCAAATGGTTCAGTGTCGAGAAATAGGAGGCCTCCCCTATTAACCACACCCGAGTTACATTTACCCAACAAGCCCACAAATGTAAGGCGACAAAAGAAAAAGCAACTTAAAAACAACAAGCAAAGAAAATAAGCAAAAGAAAAGAAAAATCCCACATAATTTGGCTTGGAAACCATTTTGCTTCAATTTATGCGCATTCCAATCAATAACTGTGACACATGCAACCAGCAAGGACAACAAGGACCCAACAAGCAAGGAGAGTGAAAGTGCTAAGATATGCCGAAGAGGTTGTCCAGGATGAAGGGGAGAGGAAGAGCATGGATATGAATGTGTCAAACTTATGCGGGCACGCACACAAAGCCTTGCCAGTGCGTGTGTGTGTGTGTGCAGAAATTGATAAGAAACAAAATAACCCTGAAGAAAATTTGCGGCGAAGAGCGGCAAATGCTCTCAAACATGTGCGTGAATGTGCGTATGTGTGTGTGTGTGTATGAAAGAAAATGGAAAACAAAATAATAATAACAACAACTAACAAATTCTTATCTTTGGCGTATTACATCCGATATACTCTTATGCTTAATTTTATGAAAAATAAGGAATTTTTTCGTATTTCCTAACTACTCACACAATTTCAAATTAATATTTTAAATTAATCAAAGTTACATCTGGCTAGCTCAAGGTCTATGGTTGAGTATAATTATAATTAATTACATTTTAAATTAATATAGTTCCGCTTTTATTTATTTTAAGTCGAAATTATTCGATTGGGGCTATTCGCCAGTTCACCCATCAATTCGAGACCTTTCGTAATAGTCAATGTGTGAGAACTCGAATTGTTAATACGCAACACTGCGTATGAGTGATAATTCTCTTTTTCTTGATGCTTATCATACTGTGTGACCTTAAATATGACCTTAAAATGGTCATACTTGGCAGGAACGTCTGGTCTAATGTAATTAGTCATAGAACTTTTAGCAGGCTCCAGGTCAAAAAGTTATGTTTTGTGTTCCGAACTGTTCCAAAACAAGACACACACTCACATCGCCAAAGGAGGCTGGTTGACTGTTTCATGAATCACCCCGATTCAATCATCAGCAGTCCTTGCCTACTCCCAGTGAGTTGGCAGACGCTATCTTATAACAGAATTGTTATAACCGCTTGGGAATCCCAAAAACAGGCTTATAACAAAAACCGACAACAGCAGCTTACGCCAAGTCACAGTGTCTGTGAGTCCTTCTGTTTGTTAGTGGGAGCCAATTGTTTGAGTTGCTCAAATGCAATCAAATCGGTGTTTTTGTTGTTTTTTAATGAAACTATTTTTGGTTTAGGTTCTAACAACTGCGTAGTGCCAATGCATTTTATCACAATGTGACAGTTTTAGAGTAAGCTCTTTGAATATTAATTAATTAGTTTAAAATAGGGAATCAAACCGGAACCGAAAAGAACCGACTAAAACTCAAAACCAGAACCGAAAACGGAAAAAAATTGATTTTTTAATTTTCTTTATATCGGTATTCGAGAACCGATATTCTTGGAACCGAAAAGAGCGAAACATTATACCGGTACAGTTACTGTTCTGAAACATTATACCGGTACAGTTACTGTTCTGGGTGCAAAACACAAGACTGCAAAGCTGTCACTTGGTTTTGGGGGACTTTTACCCAATTTCAAAAAGTCTGGTTTAGCAAAACTTTTGTATTGTGAAATAGAAAAAAACGAGGAAAGCTAACTTCGGCTTGACCGAAGTTTATATACCCTTGCAGCTTGTATAATTTAGAATGTAGATGTTAGCTGGCTCTAGGTCGAGAACCTAGAGCCAGCTAACATCTACATTCTAATAATTAGAAAGGTCGGTAACCAACAATTATACTTGTATAATTTATATAAATTAAGATTTCAAATGATTTTCGTCGAACATTCTAAGCTGAATTATTTCCCAAACTCAGCAACAGATGGTTTTTTATATGGCAGCTATACGATATATTCATCAGATTTAGACCAAATTCCCCAAAACTGTGTGGAAACCGATAATATTCACAACTGGAATGTATAAAGACGCTACCATTGAACACAAAAAAGTTTTTCTCACTAGAACTTCTTTTTCGACCGATCGTTCCCATGTCAGCTATATGCTATAGTCACGCGATTTGGATCAAACTTGGCAGAATTGTGTGGTAGCATATAATATGAACCAGTAACAAGTTTGGTAGCGATGGCATTGAAAACAAAAAAGTTTTTCTTACTAAGACTTTTTTTCTGAACTATCTTTTGTATGGCAGCTATACCATATAGTTGTCCGATTTTAATAAAACTTGGTGGAATTATGTGAAAGCATAGAAAACTAAGAAACACGAGGCTTGGGGACGTTGACGTTGAAGACAAAAAAGTTTTTCCTACTAAAACTACTTTTTCAACCGAAAGTTCCTATGGTAGCTATATACTAGAGTCATCCGATCTGGCCGGTTCCAATAAAAGTGCACCGTCTTTGTAAAAAAAGACTTCGTACTATGTTTGGATTGCATAGAAACAGATGGACGGACAGAGGGACATGGCTATATCAACTCGGCTCTTCATGCTGATCAAGAATATATATGGACAATTTTAATATACCCTCTATAAGGGTATAAAAACACGAGGCCAGTCTTTTTAAAAATAATGCGTCCTATATTCTCAGACCCTCATTATAATGTCCTGATAACCATTGAACAGAAAAGTACTTGTGCTATCTATTTCTGTTTAAGTGAAACTGAATGAAGACAGCAGCTTAGGCACAAATCCGTTAGCTGAAAGTGGAGGCTAATTCGATTTATACATGCATTTCTGTTACTACGTTTATACAATCCATATTTATTGTGATTAATGCCCTTTAAAGTATGCAATGTTGTTAATAAGGAATGATTCAGAATTATATATATTTTATATTTGTAAAGTTGATAGTTAGCGACCTTTCTAAATTGTAGAAATTTGAGTATTGCCGGCTCTAGGTCAAGTGAAACACACATAAATGTATGATGTTTTCCAATATATTTCGGTTGCTCCTCGGCAACCATCTTCAGGGACACTACAAAACAATTTACCAATTACAATTTAACATAGATTCAATCAAAACAAAACAAAAAAGAGATTTTTCACTTACATTATTTTACACGTCTGCTCCGGTCGGCGTGGAGTTGGATACTGATCTATTATTTGTCAGTAAGTGTCTGTATAGGTGAGCACAGTTTTCCGTGTCCGTCTTGTAGTTAAGTCTCTTGTCTGTTGGTGTGTCAATTATATGTAGCATCTCTATAGTGAAACGTTTGCTGTAGTGGTTTTCTTGCTGCAGGATTGTTGTTGCTTCAAAACTCGGCGAGTGTCCGCTATCCATAAAGTGTGTCGCGAGCGCCGTTTTTTGTGTGGTTGTTTGATGTCTGAGTTTGTAGTCCGATCTATGTTGGGATATTCTTGTTTTTAATTTTGATTTTGTTGTACCAATGTACAATTTGTTACAACTGTTATCTGCATTTCCATTGCATGGTATCTTGTAGATAACATTACTCCTATCGGCTGTGGCTATTTTGGACTTCGTCTTATTGAAGAAGTTTCTCATTGTGCTATTAGGTTTGTGTGCTAGTTGTATGTCATGTTTGTTGAAGCAGTCTGAATGGCCGAACCGTTCAGAAAGCTTAGGGACATATGTCAGAGACTTGTAAATTCTAGGTTGTTGTTTCCTTTTGGAAATTGGTTGGCCGTTCTTCTCAATTTTATATTTGGCTTAACACAAGATTATATTGTAAACCTATTAATTGTCCGACAATCTGGATGAATTTACAGTGTGGATTATGTATTACGCTGCCATAACTGGCTATCAATGTTTGCGTTCTAATAGAACATTTTATAAGGAAATAAAGTTTGCATACTTTGAAGAGCATTAATCATGATAAATTTTGTGTGTATAAACGTAGTATTTGAAAAGAAACAGGAAAATACAAATAGTTTAGTATTTTCACAAAACTGTTTAATGACATGAATCATTATTAATTTTCAAGGCTGCAAGCCGATTCGCAACTGAGCCCCGCAGAACGGGTTCAGTTCGGCTTTCGTGGGTCCATCGAACCAAACCCTATATCGGACCTTCAAAATCTATTACCTCGAAAACCCGAACCCGAGCCGGAAAAATCGTTTCTTTATATTACGGCTGGAAAAATTCATTGTTTAGTACTTGAATCGGTTGGTGCATTATCCACCAATGGAGATCAGTTTTGTAACTCATATCCAAACTGGGAATATTCCGACTATGAGAACAGAAATAAAGCAGGGACCAAAAATAACTGTTATGACATTAAATCTTAATCAAAAAAGTCACGGTGAAGGGAGTAAGCTACGAATACGAAAAATGTACCAATGTTTAAGTCTTTTCAAGGACTATGGACTTAGGACATAAAGTGATATTCATAAGTAATATAATAAAAATTTTTGCTTAACTATTATTTTATAATTTTTATATAAAACTTTTTAAATAACACTTTTCTTTAAGTTTTATTCAAACAAATTTATATTAAGTGTTATTTGTCAACGTTTATTTTAAAACTTAAAAATAAACGTTGACTTCCAATATTTGACGAGTTATACAAGCTATCGGCACCAAAAGTTGCGTATGCACATACCTTGAGTCCTACTACCATCGTGCCAGCTTTGGCTCAGATCGGACTACTATAGCATATATCTGTAGTAGAAATCTGCACGAGTGATTCCGGCAGAGCAAGATTGCAGGTAAAAGTAGTCATTTTTACGATGCCACGATACTTGTGTGTGAACATGTAATCGTTTCAGTGCCCAGTAATCTGCATTGTGGGATATGTGTTACACTGCTCGCCACTTGAATAGGACACCTCTATAGTCGATTTTCTATAGTTAATTGCTGCTAAACCAAGCCATCTAGGAAAATAATTTTTGTTTTCTTATAAAGTTTATTTAAATGTAGTAATTAGACGAAAATTACAAAATTATTCAAAAGTTGTAAGTATACAAAAAACATTGTTAACCAATATGTAACAAATTTTGGAGTCTTCATTTTGCACCACTTGAATAGGACACTTTATCTAAAAACCATTTAAGAATATTTCAATCCTTTTCAAATAACAATATACTTAAATAAGAAATTACTAACATGTTTTTAAACCAAAAAAAGTTTTTAATAGTGTGTTGAGCCTCCTTTTTTCTCCAAAACCTCACACATTCGGTCTGGAAGGGATGCATACAATTTTCCCAAATAATTCAACGATATCGAGCCCCATGCTAATTTGATAGCTGGAATTAGTTCGGGAACGCTCGAATATTGCTGACCTGATCCATATACTTCACGTGTTAGCCATCCCCACACATTCTCAATGATATTCAAGTCCGGTGAATAGGGTGGCCAGTTTAATAACTCCACGTTTTGGCTCGCTATATACGATTTAACAATCCGGGCCGTATGTATAGGGGCATTATCATGTTGATAAATCCATTTTAGATTTGCAAAAAGAGTTTGGAAGTGTGGAAAGGCCTCTTTCAATATACCATTATAACACAACGCATTCATGGTGGTTGGAATAAATTTAAGCTCACAGGTGCCATAATAGGAAATGGCCCCCCATACCATAATAACTCCAGCACTGCTGTGCAACTTATCAAGATGGTGTGGTTCTTTTCGAAGATCATGAAAATAGTAGCTGTAGCCATCGGGGCCCTCCAAATTAAACTTTTTTTCGTCCGAAAAGACAACACGTTGCCACTCCGAAGTCCAGGTGACATGTGCGCGCGCGAAATCAAGGCGTTGTAACTTCCGAGCCGGGTTAAGAGGTGGCTTCTTCTTGATTTTTAGTCTCTTCAGGTGTGTAGCACTATTAATAACACGACGTATGGTTGTCAAACTTGCTTTAACGTTGCATTTTTCCCTTATCTTGGCCAAAGAGTCGTGCGAATTGGAAGCTTCTCTTAATATAAGTCGCTTGTCCTCGATGGTAAGCACACTGTGGGTGCGGCCCTTCATGTTTTTACCATAATTAGCCTCATTATTTAAAAAATTTGTTATGGCGTGACGGCTCCTGTCGACTTTTTTTGCTATTTTGGCAATAGAAAGGCCAGAATCCTTGTAAGCTTGGATTTTTCCTTTCTCCGACTCAGATAATGAAGTGCCACGCCCCATTTTAATTTTTTTGCAAAAAGTTTAAGTAAACCAAAATTTGTGTGCACGTGTCAACGATACCGACCAAATAAAATGCATGTTCTATTCAAGTGGCGCAAAAATTTCCATTGAATTTTTGAGAATGCTCACATAAAGTGCAAACAACTTTATAACGGCTCTATTCCAAAACTTGGAATATACCAGAAAGAGCGAAGAATGCTTGCACAAAGATAATATGCAAAAAAATCCCGTTATTCTACCATTTCGTTTTCGAGTTACGAGCAGTTTTAAAGAGAGCATACAGGGTGTCCTATTCAAGTGGCGAGGAGTGTACGTAATTTGTCATATCTATGTACGAGTACACAGTGGAAATATGTCCTCTTCAACAAAAATAAGGCCAAGAAGGTTTAAATTTTAACCGAATTGCTGAAAATTATAAAAAAAAGAGCCAAAAATGTTTCAAAAATTTCAGATGTTATGAACCAAGGTTCGATCCAAAACATCAGGTTTAATAAGTTAAGGAACCGGTCATCGAACCGAACCTTATACTTCACGAAGGGTTCGAACCTCCGGAACGAACCTTCTGCAGAATTTTGGAGGTTTGACTTGTTAATTTCCCACTGTTTCCAAAACAAAGAAAATAAAGTTCAATGGAGGTCAGTAAACCTGGCAAAGTTTCTAAAATTGTATTTATGAATGTCTTTAAAAAGGGCAAATAAGCGTAGAACGCTTATCAGATGGACGCAAAACCAATGCCCGATCTTTCTTTAGATTTTAACGGTACATACCGGTACGTACCTGTATACCGAAATAAAAATCCAGGTACCGATACGGAACCGAATACCGAAATAATGTTAGAACCAAAACAGAACCTTTTACCGAAACATAAGTTTCGGTACGTACCAGAACCGGAACCGAAATAGGATTCAGTTTGATTCCCTGGTTTTTAATGTGGTCCCGAATTGTTTTGAAAATAGGGTCAATGCTACACAGAAAAAATAAAAGATCAAATATCAGTCCTATCTTTAATAATATCAAAATAATATCAATTTTTCATATCAAAGGGATACTATTTCCACCTCAACATATAGACGTGATAATATCATCTTGATATTTTTTTCAGATGAAGGCCGATTCGATACTGACAAATTACCCGTATGATACTAAATATCGTGATCTCTTTTTTTCTGTGTATGCTTAAAAAAACTGAAAGGATTCAAAGGGCGCCACCGTCCACCCGATCTTTTTGAAGACCTTTTATAATAATATTGACCTCTTTGTTACAACAACCAAAACTGCAAACCTCTAAAATTCTGGAGAAGGTTCGGTCCGGGGGTTCAATAACGTTGGAAAGTATAAGGTTTGGTTCCATCATCTAACTAAATGCTGAGTCATAGTTCACAATCAGTTTGAAATCAATGCTAAATTTTGAAACAAGGAAGTACCATGACCCAGTTAATCAACTTGTATTCCTAGTGTATAACTTGCTGAATGTTAAGAAATTCTATTACCAAGTCGGTGTTGGTAACTCTGTGTGTGTGTGTGTGTGTGTATTAGTGCGTGTGCTTGTACTCTAGGGCGGGCACAAACGCACCCAAAGACAATAACAACAACTAGAAACTGGCGACAGACGACAACGAAGGCGCCACCAAAAGCAAATGTCAAAAACAGGCCAAAGTCGTCGTCAGTCGAAGACGACAGCAGCATTTCGCATTATCATCATAACATCTGACAGTTGGCAAGTTGAGCAACGCACACAGAACTGACGGACTAGGACTAAGCATCCGCAGGAGCAGCAGCTTTAGCAGCAGCCCAAGGTAGTCCATCGAGGACTTTGCACAGCTTTCCGAATAACCGTTACAAGGACGCCGCCGCTTGCAATGAACGAAACTGGGTAACGAAAGGAAGCGGCAAGGATTTTGCGCAGTTGTGAATGCCCAGCAGTCCCAGAGTCCTTTCTGCTCTTCGAGTCGCGTCGAATCGGAGGCAAAAAGGCAAGGCAAGGCAAGGTTTTGTGAATGAAATTTCGCGCAGGCACAAAGCGCACTAACAATGTGATAAATAAAAAAACACTCACACACACACAGGTGGATAGGGAGCAGGACCCTCTCTCTCTCCCTCTCTCTTTCTTTTTCTCACTCTCTCTCTGTCGCTGCGAGTGCTCCCCCACAGGAAAGTCACGCGGCAAGCGTATGCACAGGGCAAAGGCAAACAATGCCGCCTGTGTTTGGGTTCAAAGTAAAGAAGGAGAAAAAAAAGGAAAAAATGAAAAAAATACAATACAAAATACAATACTCCAAGTTGAGTTGCGGGCGTGGTGGTTGCCAGCTCCTGGAAAATGCTGGAAGGCTCAAAAAAGGAAACTAAACTTAATGCTCAGCATTTATCGATGATGGGGCAAGCCGGGCAGGGGGAACAGGGAGAGCGAGGGCCAGGGGTATTGCCTGCGTTGACCCACAAATGTTGGCATGGTCGTTGCCTGATAATTATGTGGACTTCGACTCGCAGACATTGACAACCAGGATGCTGCCGATGATGATAATAACGCTGATAACAATGAAGGATACTACCTAAATGTTGGGCGCATAAAAATCATCAAATGACCTGACCCCTAAACGGATCTGTTAGGGGTATTCAAGGTTGAAAGAAAATACACTGGAAAGGTATTTTAAAAAGTTGAAAAGCTTAACTTGTAGTTCTTTTTACTTAGAAATTGGGCAAGAGCCAGGGCTGCAAACCTTTTGAAAATTGGGAGTGGTGCTTGTTGGTGACCTTAGGTTTCAGTTCAGAACTGGTTTAAGGTTAAAAATTTTTAATAATTCACCAAACTGTGGTTTTGTTGGTCGAAGTTTGACTTGAAACTGAGCCCATTCATAGACATTGGCTAGACACTTTATTCCATTATTAGAAGCATGTCGACGTACTTTAAAGAAAAATTGCTGTGAAACATATTGGAAGGGTTTTTTCGCTGGAGAACGATAAGAACTTTTTCAATTGTATTGTGTTATTTATACAAAATTTGTTTGTAATTTGAAGGCGGTTAAAAAGTTCTCGATTTTTTAAGTAAGGTCTCCCAAAAAGGTGTAATGCTGGTAGCCAACAATTCCGGGACTTCAGGTTATCTGAAATCAGAAAGGAAAACGGGATTATGATTAGTATGAATGTCTTTCTGGCACAAATCCCGGAAAGAACAATTATTCGGGGGTGACACAGAAATCATTAAAGATTTTGGTATAAACATTTGAATTTCAAATTTAAATTGTACCACTTCGGTTTTCGGTTGCTAGATCAGATGGTGAATTTAAGCGATCAAATCTACTTGACTTTGAACAGTCGCTTTCAATTCGCCTACTCTTTGCCATCTGATCTAGTAACCGTACATTGTTGTGCCACTTCACATGTAAATGCGTGCAGCTAAAATTGGAAATCAAAGGATTTATACGAAAATCTCTAGTGAGTTCTGGGGCACGCCTGAATATTATCATTTTAGCACTTTACAACTAATTATAAAACGAAGAAGTATTTTCGTATATTTTAAAGTTTAACATAATAAGTTTTAACTAAAAGATAAGAAGCCACTTCACAAAAGTATCATGTTAAGTTTAATTAATTAGATAAATATACATTAGTAAAAGAATATTTGTCATTGTGTTCCCTCATAGAAAAAAGGCTTATTCTCAGAAATGACATCTTAATCGAGATTGCAATTAGATTAGCATAATAGCATTTAGAGTTTGATAGTGTAGGCGACTTCTGCGAGGGTTTATTATTAATTTTACTTCTGAAAAGATCAAAAAGATCTGGAACTATTTTTAAATTTCCCCACAATTCCAATTTTTCTAAGCAATCTTTTTTGTTTTAGAAACATTTTTTGATGAAGACGTCAGATTATTGTAAATTAGAACTGTTTAATGTTCGGATCACTGCAAATTTCCGACAAACTTAGCTTGGGACTGCTTTCTTCTAATAATTCAATCGAAATAATGTTGTCCATTATTCGTGTGTCCAGATTTGAAACAATTTAATATTTTAATATCTGCTCTGCAGATAAAGAAACATTATATCTCGGATCAAGAAATATTCCACATAGGTAAACATCATTCTCTAAATCCTAACTCATGAGACAAAAGTTTGGACAATGCTGAGTTGTTGTTTTCGATTTCAATTTTACATTGAATCTAGATTTGTTATCAAGATAACCAAAAACTCACAGTTCCCTCTGCATTCTTGTTGTTGCAACCTTTGCTGGTGTCAGAAAAACAAATCAGAACTAGCTGCTGTCAAATTTGAGCAGTAGTCGATCGGCTAAGCTTACCAGCATCCGAACAAATTGACAGTGTAATATTACATATATGTATAAGGAAATGAGGATGGTAAAGATTTTGGTTAGCTGCATTCTTTCTTTCTCTTTTTTCCTTGGTCCCCGTTAGCAACAGTGGGGTGCAATGTACCTGCCTTGAATTTGTAAAAGGTCACTGCCTACATTGATAGTTCAAAGATATATTAAGGCGAAGTTAGAAATTTTCAAGAATTCGAGGGGCTTAGCTTAAAATATCTGATTTTGGATTTTCGTTATATTTTCTATAAAATATTCAGAATTTGTTGAGCCGTGTTTTGTAAAGAACTTCACATGTTGAATATAGTGTGAATATAGTGTGTTGAATATAGTTGTACTAGAGAGCTGAAGAGTAAGTGAAAAAAAAAACATGTTACTACTTGCTTAGTACCACTACAAATAAGAGTCTGATTGATTTTCAATATTTTATTTGGTCATACAGGTTTGCTTTCGGAGTTTTGTTTTTCTCGTTCCTTTTATACAATCAGGTTGTTTGAAAATCATTTTATTTTTCAAGCCGTTCGGTGCGTGTCGTATTCACGTGTCTTGTAAAATTTTCCGAGCTATTATCAATGGATATAGTCAAATATCCGTGAAATATTGTGAAACCTGCAAGTTATGCGCAATTTGTGATAGCTATTCGTCAGAATCGCTCGGAATAGTGGGAAAACAAAAATTGTCGCTAGAACCATAATAGCTCCCTGCTCACAGATCGTTGCTTGTGCGCGAATTTTTCGCCAAAAACGGCTCTCTAATAAGGCCACAAACACCGTATTCCCCCGACTTGGCCCCCTAACTTTGTTCCCTAAACTAAAGAGGCCCATGAAAGGACGACGCTCCGACACGAAAGGTGGCATCGAAGGAGGAGCTAAACAAAGTCACAAAATATGATTTTTTTAAGTGCTTCGAGGATTGGAAGAAACGTTGCCATAAATATTTAAATCCGATGGGGATTGTTTTGAAGGGGACAAAATATATATTAATGAATAAATAAATACTTTTTGAAAAAGCAAAAAAATTCACGTTACTTTTTGAACAAATCTCGTATAATAAATTAAATACTTTTAAATACTCACGAGTAGTAAACATAAATACTTGTAATCATACAAATGATTACCTAATCCGCTTCGTAGTACTCAAAAACGATTACTTTTTACCTGTATTACATACATCCAATAAATTTACGTTTTCGGGTTTTTATCTGTCTTCTCTTAATCACGTCATCGTCCATTTTATATAGTGTGATCATCATATGATTGCTTAAAAATACCTTAACACTAAAATATCGATATATTTACATCTTGGCGGTAATTTTCAAATAATTCCAATACCTACATAATAATTCTTTGGGTAGGATATGCTGAAATTATACTATTTTCAAAATTAAATTACAGAAAACCTTTAAGCAGGCTCTTCGGTTCGTTTTTAACATGGGAGGTAGTGACCCGGGATCAAATTTTGAGACTTATAGCAATATTATGAAAACGATTCTATAACATTGGGTGATTTACAAGAAGCTTAAAGTAAGCGTAAATTGGAATTAGATGACCGAAAAGTGGAATTAGATGACCCTGAAGTCGTAACTTCTTAGGTTTACATATTCTAAAAAGTGAAAAAAATACATTGGACAAAGTTGAGTTTGAGTAAACTCGATCACATCGTATTTAAAATTTTCGAAAAGCCTCACGATATCATAATTTGCTATAATTTCTGGGACGGGCTTCTACTGATACTAGGACCGAACTTTACTATGGCAGAAGCATATGATCCGATTCGATGAAGCGAGACAGAATCATTAAGACTACTTTAAAATTTATGAAATGAGATGATACAAATGTTAAATGTTAAAACTGTTTTCTTAAATGGGCATTTCCACAGAAAGGTTAATCAAAAACCGAAAATATCGATTCATTTTATGCAGCTAACTTATCTTTTGTATATCAGTATAAGTTCCTGAATCAAAATTTTTATGTTTTTTATGATTACGCAAAAGGATACATTTATAAATTTTTAAAAAGCATCAGAAGTACGGCATTAGAGAAAGTTGTCACGTTGCGTATCATAATGAGTGAAATATAAAAAAAGCAACATTTATTTTTGAGTAAATCAGCTATACATATATAGTTACATAATTGCAGAGCATATTTAAGTTAGTTGCTTTAAAAAACTCGAACGCAATCCGCAGTGTTTGGCTTTTTTTTGAAAGCAGACAAAACACACTTCCGAATTATGTTACGTTGCGTATACCTTTTTGTCTGCCTGTATCTTAAGACTTTACTGTCTACAACTCTCAGCTTTTACATTAAATAAAGTGCTATCCAAAAACCAATATGCGGAAATTTACTTTAACTTTTTCTATGTTTTTCTTCATAATAATGGCAACAAAGTTTGTTCGATTGTCACGTTCTTAGCTGTGGAAATACCCATATATCATTTTAAATAATGTCCATTACAGGAATTATATCAGAATATATAGAACATATAGTCTAACCAAAAACAACGATATATCGATTTATTGATACTTTACATTTTCATCGGATTTTGCTTTGTTTTAAGGACTAACTGTACCGCGGTCTCGTTTTGTTAGTTTCTTAGCTTGTTTTTAGTAATTTCCGGTTCGGTTTAAAATATAAATACTAAAATAATGTGAAAAATTTCAATAGTTTCAAGAAAGTTGCAAACCAAAATGAAGTCATTTGAAAGCTGCTCAGCTTTGTGTATTTCTTTTTTTTTTCTTGCGTAGGTTTAATCAAATTTAGTCAGTTTTGCAATTTCTCTAGCCCAAAAGTATGCAGTGAATTTTATGAGCAATGTAGCGCATTCGCTGGCCAGCCATTCAAACGCACACACACACACACACACACGCACGTAAAATGTAAATTCGCATGTGTGTGCGTGTTGTTGTTGGGTGATAAAGCCATAGATAGAGCGTGGGTGCATGAGTGTGGATAATGGCTCGTCGCAAAGTCGAAACGCACACAACGGAGCGGCGCGGCGACGGAGGGGCAGAGCACACAGCCAAGACCCCCCACAAACACACACACACACACACACACAAACACATACATATGCGTCTCACATAATAAGGTGCGATTTGTCTCGCGCATAAAACGAAATTTCCTGCACACACACAGAGAGACAGGAGTCGGTAGCTGGCCAACAATAGTCAACTGAGGATGCGGCTGGGTTAGGGGTAGGGCAGAGACTTCGATTGCTTTGTTGCTTGTACATGACAGCACAGAACTTGTCTATTTGTGTGTGTGTGTGTGTGGGAGGACATCTTTGTAGGTTAAGGCTTATGTCAAAGCAGGAAAATGGGCGACAAAAGGCGTAAGACGAGGCAAACTCGTTTGCCATAATTATTGCTTTTGTTGGTAGCTGTCTCCACCAACCCCTCCCACCTTTGCCTCCTTGATCCCAATCCCCTGGCATTATTATTTTAACCGGAAATGTGCGCATATGTGTGTGTGTGTGTGGGGGGGGGGGGGGGAGGGGAAGGCGTGTACGTGTGTAAAATTTGTGAACTGCATGAACTTTTGCTCTGTGCCGGCGTAAACATTTAGCAAATTTTTAATGCCCTCTCACTCTCTCGCTCTCTCTCTCCCTCTCTTATCGTAAATATTATGTTAAAGACCAAATTTAACCTACAGCATAAAAGTCAATCATTTTTCATTTCAAGTCACCCCCTAATCTTTGCCTTACCCCCACTCCCACTCGATCATTTTGCTCGCATGTCCGTTGGGGACATTTAATTTTTTTTGGCGGTCATTCGTTGTGATTTTTTCTTGATATGCGATATGGGACTGAATCAGTAGACACCGCTAGAGATGGGTACACATTATGAAAGCAAAACTTTTAAAAAAGAAACAAACTGTTAACTTTTTTTTACTTCAAAAAGGAAGCGGGGGTCACTCCGGGTTCCGAATCCGCCAAGCTTTCCTGGTTCTGGCTTAAACTCAGTATAACAGGCAATATTTTACAGCTTATAAGGTGTTTGATTTGGAATGGATTAGTCTAATACAGTTGTTCTACTGGCAAACACTCAACATCATTCGCAAAAAGTGTATGTTTCCTTGTTCCCCACACTAACGTAAGCAAAGAACAGCTAAGATTGCTTTGCATGCAATTGTAAATCAAAGTTTGCCATCCACATGTCAAGCAGCATGCTCGTCCACCACTATATAACTTGTTTTCGGAATTCATACATTAGAAATATTAATGCATTTTAATATTCTATAACAAAGAATGGAACACAATGCACATCTCATGGGAGTGGTCGGTTTTCAATAAAGGGGGTCCATACACTTCTCCCACTGTGCTAAACCCTCTTCGCCCATGGCAACCCGATTGATAGAGCAGCTGTTCCTATTGGTGACACTGGGGGGCTTCGATAACATATCGATAGATAATCGAACCTTTTAGCGGAAAATAGCTATATGTTGTGACAGTGCACTGTGGTCAAAATGCCCGAAAATGTGGCAAAATGTCAGATTTTTCAAGATTTAATAACTCAAAATCGCATTGATTTAATAGTTGTACATTAACAAGAGAAGAAAAATCTGTATTCAAACAAATTTTAAGTTCGTCGATTAAATTTTGGAGCGCAGTCAAAGCCAACTGGTGTCAAAGATTGATAGACTTTAGAATAAATTGGAAATATGGAAAATGTTCGTACACAGAGAAAATAAAATTGGCTGCACGGCGCATGTAGAAACGTCAAAGCTAAACGGAACGTGTTGCGCCCTGCTAAATTGCACACGCAAAATGTAAAATTCAGAAAGCTACACGCGACGTGCAGAAATCCTACCCGTAACGTGTAGGATTTCAATATCTAAACGCCTCGTGCTGAAAAGCTAAACGCTGCGTGGGCAAATGCAAAATCTACACGACATAAGAAAATCAGCTTATTTCCAAATAACTTCTACATTTTTCATGCAGCAATCTGAATAACACACGAACGTGTAGGTTTCTACACGTGACGCGTGGATACTGAAATCCTATGCGCTCGTGTGTAAATTCTAAACAAAAAATTTAGCTCTAATTCAGTGACGAATTATTACATTTTTCGTTTAGAAAACTGATCTCCAAACGCGACGTGTATGTTTTCTGCACGCAACGTGTAGCTTTCTCATTTTAACACGTGGTGTGTAGTTTTTTCTGCACAAACGTTTAGAATTACAAATGCTGAATGCTAGATGTTGTAAATCTACACGAAGCGTGTGCAAATTTCATTCCCCTATTACAAGCAAGCGAAAATTGGTGTGTGTTTTCAATACAAGTACATCTTACACTCAATACAAGTAACACATTAAATGCCTTGCCTCACAGGCGTTGGGTACCTAAGCCGTCAAAGGCGACGTTCCAATCGTATTTTCAGTCCAAGGGCCCCGAGTTCAAATCACCCCCAGAGTAAGTAAAAACAAAAAATATAAATTTATTTAATGTGATATTTTTCAGAACTAAACCTGGTGTGTGGGGGGGTGTAGGTTGGTGGTCCTCTTCTGCCCTGAGATGATGCGCATAGCGAAATAATTGAGTTTTCAAGCATATAAACAAAAATAAATAAATAAAAAAAGGGCGCAATCTGTTTTTTTTTTGTGTAAGTGAAAATGTAGGATTTCTACACGCTTTGACCGGGCTTTTCAACCCATAACGTTTGTGTAGCCTTTCTGCACGCCGCGTTTAGATATTAGAAATCCTACACGTTTCGTGTATCTTTTCAACACGTCGCGTGTAGGCTTTCTCATTTCTAAACGCGACATGCAGAAAAGCTAAACAAACGTTATGGGTTGAAAATCCCGGTCAAAGCGTGTACACACAAAAAAATCTGGTGGGTAAAATTAACTAACGCTGACAGTAACTTTTTTCGAAATTTTTTATGCATGTGGTTTTGTTGTTGCTTGGTAACTGTGCTAACAGTAAAATCTACAGAAGAAATTGTAAAGTTCACGTATTTATTTTAGCTCGTATTTTGTTGTTGCATTTAACAACTAACTGTACGCTGAGTAAATTCAACCACAAATATTTTTTCACATATTTTGTTGTTTTAATAAGTTACTGCTAACTACAGTAACTTTACCATAGAAATAGTTACTCTGACGTGATTTTTTCATCTCATACTTTGTTTTTGCAGCAATTTACTGTACCCACAAGTAAATCTTACCGCACAAATAGTATAACTTTTTAAATGAATTTTGTTGCTTCACGGATTAACTCCACTGACAGTAAATCTAACCGCGAAAATTGTTGATTGAGAAAATTTCAGTTTGGCCCTTATATTTATATTGTACTTTCACTGAATTTGAACTTGAGAATTACTAGTGGTCTCTTTTATGCGACATTTAAGAAATTTTTCGTGCATGTGGTTAGGCAGATTCAATACAAGTAATATGTTAGACGCGTTTCTATTAACGCGCGCCGTAGCGTAACTGGTAAAGACGTCCGTCCAATCGTGTTCAGTCCAAGGGCCCAGAGTTCGAATCCCCCCCCAAGTAAGTAAAAATTTTTCAAATAAAATAAAAATATGTTTAATTCAAACAATTGTTTCAGAACCAAAATTGGTGGGTGGGGGTGTTAAGGTTGCCTCTTCTCTGGTCTGGGATGATGATGAGCTCAAGTAGATTGGCAACTTGTGACATCTAGTATCCTTACTATTCTACAGTTGCGTAACAGCTGTTAAATTACTATTTTTATGGTAAAATTACTGTACACACAGTAAGAAAATTTACTTACTGTTCGCATCGGTTAATATTACTAATTTTGTGGGTTGGCGCATTTCTAAACGATATTTTCAGTTAGATTTACTATTGCAATAGTTCCCTTTGCGTAAAGGTTTACGTGATAGTTACTGTCAAATTTTGTGAATTTTACCGACTTTTTGGGTTGGCGCATTTCTAACCCAAAATATCGGCTAAATTTAACCACAGATTTTTTTGTGTGTAGAGATCACACATTTTCGCGTAGCATTTGCATATTTTTTTTCTCTTTGTACTGTTATGCCAAATTTATGTTTCATATTCCGTTTTAACTGATATTGTGGTTTTTGTTGTGTCTGTCCAATTGTTGTTGGTGTATTTTTAGAGCCAAAATCTATCAAGTACAGGGTGGTCCATTTTTGGAATTTAATTTTGCTATAAAAAAAAACGGCTCGATATTTTTCAAACGTTGAACATTTATTGGAAAGGTTGGTTCATGTCATTCAAAACAATTTCGGTCAAATGACCACCACGGCTGACTTGGCAGTAGCCCATTCGATCCACCCTATTTTTGAGAACATTTTCAATTGATTCGGCACGTATGTCAGCAATAGCAACTAGAATCTCGTTCTTCAACTCAACTCATGAATTGTTTCAGGATTGTTTGCATAACATTTATTCTTAACCCCTCCCCAAAGATAATAGTCTAACGGTGTCAGATCACAGCTTCTTGGCGGCCAATTCACATCTCCATATTTGCTGATTATTCGATTTTCGAAGATAGGGGGGCGCAGAAGATCGATTTTAGCTTGCGCTGTGTGGCACGTAGCGCCGTCTTGTTGAAACCAAATATCATCCAAGCCTTCCGCTTCAATTTGTTGATACTTGCGAAAATGCCAACGTATCTAGGCTCTGTGGCAGTGCGCAATTAAATTCAAGCGAAATTCGAGCGACAATGATTTCTGTGGCATCCCGTGATTAATTCTTAGCTGCGTATGTGCAAAATGTTGTTCTTTCCTCCATTTTTGTATGAAACTTCTCGTTACTTCGCAAGTCTGAAGAGGCCGTTAGAATATACATTTCCATTGGAATCACACAATTTGATATTGTACAGGGTGGGGCAACATAACTCCCGTATCTGAAATGAGCGTCATTCCGCTCAACGATAACCTGGAGGGCTGGGCGTGGTCTCATTCGAAAGGTGGGATCTTAAAGTTTGGTTACCTCCCAGTCAGGCGTGCTCATGCGGTGGAGCAACGTGCAAAGAGCATTTGCCTCAGAGGCCTATTTATCCCCTGAGAGAGAAGCTTGGCCCTGGCCCTCCTGGAGGTGCTGTTTGAGCCAATTTTACTTTTACTATTAATGTAAAAATCTTAATGCGATTGCGGTAACTGTCTTATCAGTACCTTAAAACTTGTTTCGTCTTTTCAAAAGTTAAGAAATTCTGAATATTAATCACATAAATTGCAAGATTCGAATCAAAACATTCTCCCAAAAATAAAAATTGTTGAACATTAAATTTTGACAATTTGTGGTTAAAATTTATTTGCTTTAAATATTTTACATAATTTTAATGGCTTGGTATCAAAAACTTTCTTCCTCTTGTGTCTTACGAACTGACATTGCACTCTTTGCAATCGCCATTGATGATCACATCGGGATACAAAGGTGCAGGGTTAGCTTTAAGTAAATAAAACAATTTCCAAGAATTGTAATCTCTTACACAGTGTCATTCGTTAAGAGCAACTTACCATAAGCCAGCGACAATAGACCCAGCATTACAGCAACGGCAAGCGATAGGAATTTCATGTTTATTTGGTAAAGTGATGGAGTCTACTAGATTTTGCAGTCAACAACTGATGCAAAATGTAGAATACACTCAGCTTTTATAGCACCGCACAGATGCAATTTACTTGGAACATCTCTGTTATCAACACTTGGATTTTGTTTAGCTTTTCATGTCGCACAGATGCAAGTTTCTGGGAACATTTCTGTTATCAACAATTTGATTTTCTTGGTTTTTCACCCTTGAGCATACACTTTCGCAGATACATAGTATATAATAGTCGGGCATGATTCATCTAATGATTGCACGATCTTTTATATGGTTCATTCTTTCACAAACAGAATTTAATAAAATAGAACACAATTGAAAATATTTTTTGTACACTTGAAAAGTGTACTGTAATTTTACCCAGAACTGTGCAGCGCATAGAGGGAATCATCTCCGACCACATATAGTATAAGTAAATTCTTGATCAGCATGACGAGCTGAGTAAATAGAGCTTAGTCCGTCCGTCTGCCTGTTTCTACTCGAACTAGTCCCTCAGTTTTGAAGCTATTAAACTGAAATATTGCACAGAGTCTCCTTTTGACTCCACGCAGCTAATATGTCGGAAGTGCCAGGACCGGAAGACTACTTCTTGTAGCTGCCATAGAAAAAATCGGTCGGAAAATGGGTCTTATTGAGAAAAGCTTGTTATCGTTCTTAAACTTGGCAATTATTAAAATTATTGGTGAAAAAGAAATCTCTCCCACTAACATTGTAAAACCATTTGAGGACACGCACACGTACAAAGGGCACAGACAGCGTAGCGCTTTCTCGTTGTGTCGCATTGGAGTTCCCAAGCGATTATATCATTGCAGGCATGAGGAGGCAGCTGCTGGCTGATAGTGGACCAGGTAAAAACCGCAGTCAACTAGTTTCCATTTTTGTTGTGGTATGTTCCTGTTTTAAAGTTATGTGCAAACACAGCGAGACCTCGAAACGGCAAAAAGGTCGTAAAAACATACACATAAATATTATTTATAAATATGATTTCAAACTTATCTGCGACATTTGGTCGAAATCGCTAACCGTTAAAAACTTTGGCCCAGACGGAACGGTTCTGAACCAATTTGAAGAGGCTCAAAAGTGGATCGGAGCCATATCTCAAGAATAATTTAGGAATTTAAGTTGGAAATAGAGAGTCGATTATTTTCCCGGTTCAAAACCCCCGATTGAACCGGCTCAAAAGTGATTCAGAAAGACCTTAAAAATTATGTAAGCTTTGAACTTGAAATTCAGTGTATAGTTTGGTAATATAGGTAGTGATTTATACATTTTACTGGTTCAAGACCGGTCCCACGACGCTACGATGAGTATATATCTAGTTATATTAAATAAAATTAAATTACATAAATATATACAGAACAATTTACAATTTAATTCATACTGGAAAAAATTTTACGTATCGACACTAGTGTTGAGTTGTTTATGAGTGAGTGAACAAAATTGAAAATGCTCTTTTTCAATTGTACATTTTTGTTCAGTAGGGCTGCCTTCACACTGTTTGGTACATGGGACATGATAATCCAATAGGCCTGCATTTCCACATGAAATTGTATGAATTTGAAAAGCTATTCAAATTTATAACTTATCAAAAAGCAGCTTGAACTAGGTGCTTATGGGTACGTTTGACGTTCTTTGAAGTGATACTTAAATTATGTGTCATAGTGAATCCATATTCCCAGTTATTTTTAGGCCTTAACAACATGTAGCTCTTCTCAGCCAGTCTTCTCCAGTGCTTTTTGAGCGCCATGATCTTTAACTTATCGGAGTTTACAGTATACCTGCAATGAATCTATAGAGTGTTTCAGAGCTAAAGGAGTTTCAGCATAGACCACAATATCATCAGCATACAGAAGGACTTTTTTTCGCGTCCATCTAAGTCGTTTCTTCTAAATCGTTTAGGTATCTAGACTTTGTGGGAAACCATCTCGATAAGCAGCTCCCGTCCCATACTGCATCTTCGTTTGCGAGGTACATTTCTTGGAGCGTGTGTAAAAATTGTAATTAATAACAATTTCCAAATTATATGAATCTTAATTCGATTGGTAACCTTGTAAACTTTGTGGACTTTGTTCAGCTAAATCTCGGCTTATCTTAACTTTGTAAATTTTTAGAAATTCTAATTTTTTCGCTATGAAAATGTTGTTCGTGTCACGCGTCTTAGGTCTGCTCTCTCATTGACCCGGTCATTGTTGATATTTGGCGCGGCTTGCTTCAATTTATGTTCTGTTTGCCTTTATTGTATATATTTTGTTTTTTTTTGTTCTTTCCTTTTCCGATATATATAAAATGTTCTTTCTATTTTATTTTTGTCGAGGGTGTGGAACACATTTTTCTTCTCTGTTGTTTTTTTATTGATAAGTTCATTTAATGGGATGGCCTGCTCACCCATCTGTTTCGCCTGTCCTCTGGGCTCTGTGCCCTGGGTCCGGGGTCCTGTGTCTTTGTTTGGAGTGCCCGCCTAATGAGTTTAATGCGTTGTTATCATTGGCGTGTAATCTGCTTATGTAATATGGCAATGGGAAACTTCAACAACATAATTGAATCGTACACAAAAATTATGTCATTTCGTTAAGGGATTTAAAAACACAAATTTGGAATAGACACACCTAGCACAAACATAAATATACCCCACACTGCTGTCCTCATCCTCTGGCCACCCACCGAACCGAAAGCAAATGAAACTTAACGGAAAAGAAAATTACATCATGCTCGTCTCAATGGGTCGACATAATATTATTTTCTTTTTGGTGTGGTTGGGGAGTGAAGTTTTCTTCCTCCTACGTTTGTGTGGTGGGTTGGGGGGGGAGGGTAGTCAATTTTTTATTTATTTATTTTATGCCTACGCACATACACGCCAGGAGGAGGCACTTTGACAGGTGTCGCTGACTGAATGACTGACTGACTGACTGGGTGGTCTGTGCAGGGCTGTGGGTGTGGTCTGTCCGGGGAGATGGTTGAAAAATTGTAGCCTATTATTCTTTGTATTGTTTTATGTGTGGCATTTATACGCTTATTTTTGTTGTCTTTTAATAGACGAAGACGTGGAAAATAACAAAGGCAATTCTGGAGGGTGTTTTATCATCATCCAATCAGTAGATAAATAACACATAAAATGAGGTGCTTAATCGGGTTTGAAGTGATGAAAGTGAAACTCTCGTCTGTCGCCCTCGGGCCCATGTCTTGTCTGGGTGTCTCCGTCTCTGTCTTTGTCTCTGGCGTAAATCTCAAGTAACAACTTTATATTTGGATATCATTTACAGGTTACCACAAGCATTCTTATTCTTGTTGGCTTTGCATTTGTTGTTGTTGTTGTTGTTGTCTTTAGGCGTGACAACATAATTCCACTTTAAATTGCACGCGTAGACTAGTAATTTGTCAACATTATTTGCATAAATTAGGTAATGATTGGCGGACAGGTGAAGTATGGGCTATGCCGCAGAGCTTATTTATTTGAATTAGGCTTTTTAAACTGCATTAAAAACTCTATACATAGGACTAGAATTCTAATGTTTAGGAGGAGTGTGTCTTATATTTTGTTTTGAAATTTGAATTTCAGTTAATTTTTGGTATTTCATGACAAGCGTTAGGACATTTCTGGGCAACATATCGATATTTTTATACTTGCTGCCATAGAGCTGAGAAAACAGTCGATACTTTTGATTCAAATTGAAAATTTCTTTAGCTCGTATGTTGACAACGGGGTACCCTAAAATTAGTTTTATCTGTAATGGTTATTTAACAAATATTATATATAAAATATAATAAACATGAAATAAAATAACATACTCTGTACCCCCCCAAAGTTTTTATATATCTGATCAATTTCAGTTAGAAGCCTTACAAAGTGGCAAAAAAGTGTGAAAAGTGCAGCCCATCGCCGTTGCAGCCGGTGCTACCCATCATCAACTCAACTTTCGTCCATCCGATCTATATCATTTCTTTGGCAAATCGATTAATAATGCTAATTACTAACTATCTTTAGAAGGTACGAACCATCGATCTTCAAAACTGTGGAAGAAATTACGTTTTTCCAAATTAAGGGGGCGTGGCAAAAATTGAAAATAAACTTGATCTGCGTGCAGACAATAGGAGTCTACATTTCAAATTTGGTTGCTCTAGCCCTTCTAGTCTCTGAGATCTAGGTGTTCATACAGACAGACGGACGGACGGACAGACGGACATGGCTATATCGACTCGGCTGTTGATGCTGATCAAGAATATATATACTTTATATGGTCGGAAATGATTCCTTCTGGCTGTTACATACATTTGCACGACTTTAGTATACCCTTTTACTCTACGAGTAACGGGTATAAAAATGTATAAAAAGGAAAAATCAATGTCTTAATTAAAGATTCTGCTTCTAGAAACGGAGCAAGTCACTCGCACCATATATGCGTTTTATTCAGTCACACTGTGACAACTTTGTTTGTTTTTTTTAAATTTTGATAATGGTAAATATTTGTTATTTTTGTATTTTGCTGGGTCGACAAAATTAATTTGACACGAGGAAAATGCTTCTAGTCAGATTCAATACAAGTAACATCTTAGACGCGATGTCATCTCCCCGAGTTCGGGTCACCCCAGAGTAAGAAAAATTTGTGTTAATAGTTCGATGTTTTTTAGAATTAGTACGAAAAATTTGTGTTAATAGTTCGATGTTTTTTAGAATTAGTACGTGGTATTTTCACTGTGTGAAATCTACTGTGCAACTTTAATCACTACGTTATGTGTTATGCCACTTTAAGTTCAAGGTTCTTTGAAGCCCAGTCTACCCCTTTGGTACACCAGCAAAGTACGTTCGACTTTGCATGATGACGTTGAGAAGCAATCAGTCTGGAAATCTGAAGAATTACTTTTGCAAGCCAATGCTACTACGGGCTCATTTAGGGAACATAAATAGCGCTCCAGAAGAATAGAAGCTCCAGCTCCAGTAAAAAGGAGTACAAAATGAGGCTGGATGACTTTGTAGGAAGAGGGACGACCACCATTAAGATTGGATGATCAGGTGCGGAAAGACATTGCCAAAGAAAATTTAACATGGAAGCACAATTTGCTGCGTCCACAACTTTTCACTCGGAAATTTGTCAGCTGTTCGCCATTATTTTGGCTCTCATTGGTGTGAACAACTGGTGTCAGCTCGCACGAAGCAGAAGCAGCTCTCGGCCGCTGCTCGTCAAACGGTTGTGATACAAATATCGGGCCAAAAAAGAAGACTGTAAGTTCAACCCACTATAATGGGTTAGAGAGCTTTAGCCATGGAATTGGTTGATGCTTCGATTATTGCTACCGATTGAGTTCGAGCGTCACGTGGAAAAGTACGAAAAGATGTTAGCCAGCTGTTTAAAGAGCATCCTAAAATTATTAATTATTTAAATTTTTTAATTTATTTTTAAAATAAATCATATAATTATTAATTATTATTAAAATGAGCGAGCAAAAAGAAAAAATGAAAAGAATATTACGAAAAATTAGGCTTTTTTAGAAAAATATTTATTTTTCTTTTTAAAGAATGTTAAAAAAAATTGATGTTGACTGTCCGAGTTTGTTTTCTCGACTGAGTTTACAAATTGTTCTTTGGCAGTCAAGACCCAGCGCCTCCACAAAGCCTACTGAGATTCAGCTACATTTTTAAAATTTTTAAAAAGCGGCAACAGTAACCGTCAAAATTTGTATCGGTTTTAATATATAAACCTTGGCCACACTGTAAAAAAGAGTTTGATTTATCGATGTTACTTTTGTACCAGAAACCAACCAGTTACAACGTTTTCTCTTTAATATAAGCTAAATTATAATGTTAATAAAACTAAAATTGACACACTCACTCTTTCCTTTGTATTTACTTGTGAAATTCAAAATGCGCGCCGTTGAACAGCTGACGGCGACGCCGCAGACAACGCTAAACTGCGCCTCTACTCATTGTCTACTCTGTGACACTAAAGAGTGCATGTTCAGAATCAAAATCAGTATTATTATAATGCTCCTATTTATTCGCAAAAAGGAAAGCAGCCAACCACTTAGCTTAAATGCATAATTAACACACAATTAAGTTAATTTATATACAACAACAACTGCAGCAGCATAAAGATCAACACCCGGAAAGAGAGCAAGTACGAGAGACAGAGGCAGCAGGCGAGGAGACCAAAAAAAATGTATGTATGTATTTAAATGTAAATAAAATGTAAATGAAGCTTTAAGAAATTTGTTTAATGTGCCAACCACAATTATGGTGGATATTCTACGTGTTTAAGAGCCAATGCGAGAGGTGCATGTGGTTGTTTTTTTTATTGATTTGCGTTATCAGCCAGCGGAACAGTCACCGCCCCCTTCCAGGTCTCCTGGTCACCGATTCCGCGGCCCTATAATTAGTTTCACTACAAACAAATGATAACCAATTGAGAGTCTTACTCCAAGTTGATATCAGTGCGTGTGGCAGGGTAGGCTGTAATTGATTTCCCTGTACATTTATTTATATTACTTAATAATTGAATTATTTGGTGAGCAGCTGGAGAGCAGATGCTAATTGCCTGAATGATGATTGTAAAGCAAACTTTATACTAATTGATTGGCTAAAGCAAACATATCAATTTACACCCACACACACACACACACACATAAACTTCACACAAAATCAATAAATGCATTTTCCCACCAATTTTTCCCTTTTGCAGTAACAATGACCGCAGCAGCAGCAACCACGCAATTGACTCGGCTTATCTATGTGAAAACCAAAATATAAACTTGCTAATCAAAATGAAACAGAAGAGTTGGCGGCACAAGCGTAAATAATTATATTTGCCTTTAGATTACCCTTAAGAAAGTAAACAAAGAAGCAACAAAGAATCCCAAGAACAGACGTTTGCATAATCACAAAAAAAAAAAAAAACATGCTAGGACGCACACAGAAGCTGCTATTGGGCATTGCAATATTAATTTTAGTCGATGTGGTCTGGGTCTCGTCCAGCGAACTAACTAAGGTAAGTGAAATAGAACAACGAAATGGCTTAATAATTTATTTACTTGTTTTTTCTGCAGTTTATGTACAATGAGGCCAACTTTAATAAGCCCTTCTTTTGCACTTACTTCAAGACATCAATGTTTAGCATTTATTTGCTCATCATTGGCATTTTTGCACCCTGGAAAGAGTCCTGCGAACGACAAAATGGCAGTTATGCGGTAAGATGAGAAGTTAAAAAGCAGTCCAAAATTCGTGAGATTCATACTCGAACATTTGCCCCAGCATCAGCTCTTACCAGTCGTAGGCACCAAGACATCAAACGCTTGAAATTCTAAAAAAGTTTCGGTCTGATTCTGAATTTTCAATGCACAACATTCGGTCAAATTTCACAGCCTTGACGTTTGAAATTAAAAATTAAAATATATCATTTTCTAGACAATTCCATGAGTCACATAAAAATGCAAATAACAAGGCACGTTGTTAGGGAAGAATCGACTGTACGATTCAGCGACCGCAATTGACCCATTACAAAAGCTGCGAAACCTGTAAAATTTTGGTATAGGTTCGATCCGGAGGTTCAAACCCGTGGAAAAGTGTAAGGCTCGGTTGGCGAATCAATGTTTTGGTTCGAGTCTGGGTTCATAGATGGTTAAATAGTTGACATTCGGTCAAAATTTAGACATATATTTGATCAGAAGAACGCGTCCAGATTACCAAGCTATGTATGTGAGTCGTCAAGTCGACTGGACCACATTCCTTATTGTTATTATTCATAGGTGTGTCTTTGAAAAGTACGTGGTCTTTTAATTTTGGAAGACACAACAGCCCAGACAGCATTTTATGAAATTTCTGATCACAATTGAGTCCTCTGCCTGATTAAAATAGTCGTAAATGATACTTTTGTCGGGGTAATATTGTACCCAAGACGACAATCTTCTTAAAGAGTCGTTTATAGCCCGACTTTCTCATCAGTTTTGACTCCATTTCGAGTCATATTTCCAATCATTTGCGAATCTTTTTCTAGTCGTATTTCAATAAATCACTTTTTGAGCATATCCATGAGTCATTTTCGAATTTTCTTAAAATCTGAGATAAATTTAATCTCCTTAAACTTCAAAAGAGCTTAAAAATGACTCATCAGAGCGATTCTGGTTAAAATGATCTTCCAAATGCATTTGCTTTCGCCTTTTCCAACTATACTTGTATTTTTTTTCATCTCGAAATCGCCATATGAATTGCATTTCTAAAAAGCATTTTTAATTATCAACTCAAGCGATTTTGTACTATACTATAAAATTGTGTTTTTTGTTCATAATATTGAGAAAACTAGAAAAGATCTTAAGAAATTGTGACTTAAATGATTGTTTAAACTGCACCTTTTTTTGTTTACAGGGGGTTCGGTTTGAAGCGTTCGGTTTATGGTCCGGTTCGAGGAAACGAACCGGTTCTTATGTTTTTCTTTCTTCTCGAAATCGCAATATAAATTGCATTTCTTAAAAAGCATTTTTAATTATCAACTCAAGCGATTTTGTACTATTCTAAAAAATAGTATTTTTTGTTCATAATATTGAGAAAACTAGAAAAGATCTTAAGAAATTGTGACTTAAATGATTGTTTAAACTGCCCCTTTTTTTGTTTACAGGGGGTTCGGTTTGAAGCGTTCGGTTTATGGTCCGGTTCGAGGAAACGAACCGGTTCTTTGGGGTTCCGTTCAGGACCGATTTGCAGCCTTGATTATTAGAAAGAAATTAAACATTTTTGGAGAACCAAAAACCCTTTACTAATATATATAAATCGAAATGAAAAACCCAAACTAAATCTAATTGCTGATACCGGTACTGTTTGGGTTTTTATTCTATAATTTTTGTTTTTTGAGCCGTACAAATATATTTTTTAAATGTTAAGAATGCAATATTACCCAAAATTGCAAAATTATTATTCATCATAGTTCCCTTCGAGAGTGTAATACTTGTAGTCCAACGATTTTGTAGCTTTCCCGCACGTTAGAGATCGTTGAGGGGTCGTTGAGTCAGGCGAATATGGGGCAATTCTTAAATTTTAACCATTGTGGCCATATATTTATGATAAGGTGCGCTATACTGATGAAAGAACACTTTTCTCTTTTGCATGTGTATTCGTGAGCAATTCAAAATACGGACGCCATTACCTAGCCAGCTGATGTTTGGGTTTTTAGTCGTTCATCTGACGATCGATTTGACGCTGGAGTGTTATGATGTATCCAAGTTTCATTCAAGCTTTACAGACCGCATATAAAGCCCTTTCTTTTCTGCTGAAACAGTGTCGGGCAATGCTCTGAAAAGTAAATGAGTTTCTGTTTTCGTTCACTTTAATTGGATGCTGAGGCATGTGCCAAGAGAAGAAACAGATTTTTCGTCGCTAGTCAGCCAAATGAACGATTCCTATTTTTGCGTACTGTCTTCCTCCTTCATATATTTTGCGTGTAAGCCATCTTCATACATTTTCAATCAGTCATAAATCATGACATTAACGTTTTGGCTCCAAATAATCTATTTAACGTCTCGAGCGTTATGAATAGGAGCATTATACTTTTGAAAAATCCATGGAATTTTTCCGAATAACTCAATTAATTTTGGAAATTAATATTGTAGTAATAATTTGAAACGCACGCCGTTCATACTTGTCTCAATAAAAATTAAGTAAATCGTTCCATAAAACATTAGGTCTCCCCTTATCAAAACTCGGCCCTTACGTCAATGATGGCGGCTTAAATAAACTTCGTTCTTTTGCAAATCATGAAAATAGTTTTGGAATGCTTCATGGCCGTCTAAATTAAAACGTTTTTCTTCAGTAAAGACGACATTGAGAGTCAGAATGAACAGTCCAAATTGGACCGTTTTTTGTTTTCTAATTTTTAGACGTTTAAGATGTTTTGCATTTGAAATGGTACGTTGCACATTTTAAAGGATTGCCTTTACTCCGACTAATTCCTTGATTTTAGCAAGCACTGTACCTTAGGCCATATGGCCATCAGGATATCTTAGGATATGTACACAGCACATAGGAAAACCATTCTTTGAAGACCTAGGTAGTCTCGCAAATCTACCCCTAGAGGACCTTTTTTTCGAGTGTTAAATTAGAGACTTTGCATAGAACCTGGCTTCCACGCAATCCCGTTCCTTTCCCCCATGTTCATTTTTAATCCACTATTAGGCATCACAATGGGTTATTAGGCCTCTGGGGTATCTCGGCGAGAATGTAGATCCGTTCCGTACAATGTAGATCATTTCGGTTCACGCAGGAATCCCCTCCGTTGTAGTAGAACAACGGATTCAAAATACAGATTGTAGCCCCCACCATTTTCGTATTTTTGGGCGTGGATTTTCCGAAAGTTGAAAATTTTCTATTTTTATGACCCAAAGAGATTACAACCAAGTGAAATTTAGATCGTCCAAAAATACCAAAAAATGCTATCCATTTTCCGACCTTAGGGGCGAATTTTCAAAATATTTTGAAAATCACCTGTCTTATTAATTCGCTTACTCAGCTCAAGAACTGTGTATAAAGTTATTCGGATAAACAAAAAATGTATTCACACACAAACTACTTTCGTAATTTTTAATGTGGACGATTTTTCAAAAGTTGGGAAATACGTGTTTTATTATTTTGCATACTTAGTGTTAAAACCGGGTTTTCCTGACATTTTCAACCACTTTAGAAATATATTTCTTAGATTCTTCAATGCCCGCTTTCATACCTTAGCAAAAGTCTATGTAAAATCTTAGGTCTCTGGCTAAGCACAATTCAAAAATTTCTTATATATTTTCTTTTTTCAGATGATGGAACAGAATGCAGACGATGAGAACTACTATACCAATCAGGCTGCCTTGGTAAGTTGCCTTGTTTTACCCTCTATTTTTATTATTAATTTCAAATTTTTGCCTTTTACTTTCCCAGGGCGATCCCACCTATGTGCCCACTCGCTCGGCGGCTCATCATCATCAAAGCGCCAGCATTGGCGGTTCTATAGGCAGTGGCAACACCTTATCGGGCACTGAGAGCGATGATTCCAGTGTGCGCAGTGTTCGTTTTAGTAAAATGGCCGAAGTGAGAGAAATGTCCGCCCATGAGGCTACCGATGCCCTAATGGCGCGCCTCTCTTATGCCGCCAGTTTGCGTATTCGACGACAGAAAACTCATCATAAGACAGCCAAAACAGCTTTACTGTTCTGTTTGTTATGGTTTCTAGCCAACTATTTTTATCAGTTGGCTCTGGAAATGGATGAGGAGCCCATGATTAAGCTAGTCTGTTCATCCTCAACGTTTTTTATCGTTTTCCTGGCGGCCATATTCCCTTCGGCTGTGGGGGATCGGCTGACCATTACCAAGTTAATAGCAGTGGCCTTGAATATTGCTGGAGTGGTGACCATTACCATGATCGATCTGCAGGATACTAAAATGAGTAGAGGAGTGCTTTTGGCTTTATTTAGCGCCTTCTTCTATGCCTCCTATTTGGTGTTTGTGAAGCGAAAAAGTGATACAGAGGAGAAAGTGGATATACCTTTGTTTTTCGGTGAGTATAAATCAATTCTCTATTTTTGAATTTTACTAACTTGTTCTCTTGTCTGTCTAGGTTTCGTTGGTCTGTGGAATCTCCTGCTATTGTGGCCCATTTTCTTTATACTGCATTTCACCAAAATTGAAACCTTCGAACTGCCCAGCCAGGGACAATTTGCCTTGTTGTTTGTAAACGGCTTCATTGGAACTGTGATTGCCGAAGCTTTGTGGTTATGGGGCTGCTTTCTCACCTCCTCACTGATTGGCACCCTGTCCAAGTCACTGCAAATACCTTTGGCCCTACTCTTTGATGTTTTATTAAAGCCCAAGCCTTATACGCCCATGTGGTATATGGGTACGATACCCATATTTCTGGCTTTACTAATAGCCGCTTTACTACTGCGCAATGATGACTCCGATCCACTGATGAAGCTCTTTAAGCTGGTATATAGAAAAATCTTTAGCTGTCATAAGCCCAGCATTGTGAGGTGAGTCTATCCGCTCGTCATTCCTTAAAACCACAAAACTAAAACTGCTGAATTATTTACAGAGTCAACGACGATGAGCAACAGGAATCACTCATCAGTAACAGTGACTAAAAGGCTGGCTTCTTGCTCATTGCAACAAAAAAGAAAAGAAAGAAAACCTAGGCTGTTCACGACTTCGTTTCGAATCGTTCTTTAAATCTACTATATATAATATGGAATTTTCTGGCACAATCTTCTTTAGTTCACTATTCTCTTTGAGTTGATCTTAACAGGTTTTGATTGCTTTAAGTTTTACGTAGAATTTATTATTTCTATTTCTTAATACAAAAATGTATTATACTCTCTTGTAAATAGCTTTAGCTTTTAGTGTTTATTCTCTATGTGATAGTCTTACAAATTATATTTGCTGAAGCCTCATCTATGTTTAAAAAGTTATTATTTATTGTGCTTTAGCTTTAGCTGTAAACTTGTTGACTTCAAAAATTTAATTTGAATTAATGAAACATTAAATATGTAATTATAGACATGTCTCCCCATAAGCTAAAAAAAAAACACATAAACAAGAAAAATTGTGAAACATTATGCCTATAAAAAATATATATTATTATATATGTACAAATTAAAAATGTATATGCAGTTTAAACTTGCAAGAGTAATACTATTATATAGAAACTATAGTGGGAATGCGCGTAACATCAGTTAACAGAATATTAACAGTATGCTTGAA
Source organism: Lordiphosa magnipectinata (assembly GCA_037044535.1). Classification (NCBI taxonomy): domain Eukaryota; kingdom Metazoa; phylum Arthropoda; class Insecta; order Diptera; family Drosophilidae; genus Lordiphosa; species Lordiphosa magnipectinata. The sequence continues at coordinate 55,814 of JBAMBO010002012.1, forward strand.
ATCCAATTTCGTGCGTGAACAGCTAACCTGGCACTCTATTTGCAAAAATCACGATATATGGTATAAATTCAAATAGAAAGTAAATAAATATATGTTTATCCATCACAAGAGAGGAGTAAACAGTGCATTTATTAAAACCTATGGGAGCTGTAACACCATGTTCGAGTTCTGGACGATCGGAACGCGCCCATGTCTAGCTAAAAGCTCTTTCAATGAGCCCTGCAGTTAAGTGGAGTAACTATAAAATACCCTGTATATCCTTGATTTTTTGCGTTTCTACCAGAGCTGCTAATCCTCAAAAATTTGTCGGAGCTCCAGTTAGCTGGTTTGAATCAAAATTAACTGATGGTTATTGTTAGAAAATGAAAGGTTTATCGTTTTGGTTCGGCCCACATTTTCAGGACCATGTAGAAAGTTATTTTTGTCATGTTGATTCCCTTTTTGTGCATTATTTAAGGGCTAAAGGGTGTAAAAACCTAGAAAGTTCGGTATGTACACTCATGGACAGTAAAATAGTTGTGAACCATTTTTTACACCCTTGTAGAGGGTATATAAAAATTGTCCATATGTTTGTAACGCATATAAGGAAGCATTTCCGACCACATAAAGTATATATATTCTTGATCAGCATAACGAGCTGAGTTGATATAGTCATGTCCCTCTGTCCGCACGTCTGTTTGTATGCGATCTCCTCCGTCAGTTTAAAAGCTATCTTAACCAAACTTTGCACGAAGTTTTTTGGTACTAATACGCTGCACATTTGTCGGAACCGGCCGGATCGAATGGCTAAAGCATATAGCAGCCATAGGATCGATCGGTCGAAAAACTAGTTTTAGTGAGAAAGACTTTTTTGTTTTCAATGCTAAAGCACCCAAATCTCGCATTTTTCAGTTTTCTATGCTTTTACATAATTCCACCAAGTATGATGAAAATCGGACAATTATATAGTATAGCTCCCCTACAAAAGATAGGTCTGAAAAAAGTCTTAGTAGGAAAAAGTGTTTTGTTTTCAATGCTATCGCTCCCAAACTTGTTTCAATATTATATGCTCTCACAACACAACTCTGCCAAGTTTGATCAAATTCGGATGACTATAGCATATAGCTGCCATAGAAACGATCGGTCGAAAAAGTAGTTCTAGTGAGAAAAACATATCATATCTTGCTTGACACCATCTGACGAATATGAATTGAGATATGGCATAAAATGTAAGTGCACCAACAACCGAAAAAATTACAAAAAATCATATTTAAAAAACGGTGCCATCCAAACTACACTTAAAAATAGTTTCAGTAGAAATGGGTCATTTAATTTTTTCTTTTTTTGTAAACTAGTGTTATCAACCAATTGATTTTGGTTGGAAACATTTATTTAAATGCAAATAACAACAATACTAATAATATTAGGACATTATTTAAGCAAACATTTTATTTTTAGCTATCTTTTATAGCTATTTTAAATTAATCGATTTAGCCACTTTTCAGCGTCAATCGCTGTCTGCACTGTTGGCAACCCTGAACAGAACATTAGTGTGACAGTATTCGACCAAACGCCACTTTTCTTCGAGGTCCCCAGATTCAGCTTCAGTTGCTGGAGATTTGTTGAACAATGAAGTTGCTAATTGTTTTGTGCGCTTTGGCCGCCGGCGTAATTGCCGACGATAGCAAAGGACCCAAAGTCACCGATAAGGTATACACACACACACACTCAAGCATGCATACGTACATGTATGCGGCGTCTCTAGTATACATACACAAACAGTCCATAAATCATGTTTTGTTTTTGGCTTTGTTTTTAAAAACTGTTTTCCGTATTTATTTATTTATGACGTACGTAGGTGTTCTTTGACATCACAATTGGCGGTGAGTCTGCGGGTCGCATTGAGATTGGCCTGTTTGGCAAGACGGTGGAGAAGACTGTAAGGAACTTTAAGGAATTGGCTGAGAAACCTCAGGGCGAAGGGTAAGTTGCCGTTAATTTAGCCCACTCACACACAGGCACACACACACACACACAGATTTATAGGTTAGATTTATAGAAGCTTCAAGCAATTACGTGGCTTTCAGCCGTCAATTCGTTGACAAAGCAAATCTCATCAAATTCAATTAAATTGTTTACCCCAACCCAATCTCTTTTCTATTTCTATTTTTTTTTTGTGAATAGCTTCAAAGGCAGCAAATTCCATCGTATTATCAAGGATTTCATGATCCAGGGTGGTGACTTCACCAAGGGCGATGGCACTGGCGGCCGCTCCATCTATGGCGAACGCTTCGAGGATGAGAACTTCAAGCTGAAGCATTATGGTGCCGGCTGGTTGAGCATGGCCAATGCGGGCAAGGACACCAATGGCTCACAGTTCTTTATTACCACCAAGCAGACCAGTTGGTTGGATGGACGTCACGTGGTCTTTGGCAAGATCCTTTCCGGCATGGATGTGGTGCGCAAGATTGAGTCCAGTGCCACCGATGCACGTGATCGCCCAGTCAAGGATGTGGTCATTGCCAACAGCGGTTCATTGCCAGTGGCCGAGCCATTTTCCGTATCCAAGACTGATGCCACTGAATAGACAGCCGCAGTGAAGAAGCTGAGCAGCAATAGGAGATTTTTATTGAATCATCTCATAAATAATTAAAGTAATCGATTTCTTGCATTTAATTAACTTCCATAAGGCAAATACTCTGCTCAACTATTCTATCATGATAATAATACAAAATAATAATAGAATTTGTGTGATAAAAACAAGTATGTATTTATTCTTTGTATTAGGGTGGAGGTTCATTGAACCGGTTTGCTGTGTGTACAAGTATAAGCCGCTTTCTTTGGCTCTTGGTTGTGTTCTGTTGGCTTCCCTTAACCTGAAACAGGTTTTTGTTGCTAATTTTGCTGGGTTTTTATTATTGAATTATTATCTTTCTTGTGTGTCCTCCTTTTTTTTTTGAGACTCTTGTCATGTTTTTTCTGATTGCCACTTTGGTGGAAATTATTTATGTAAATATTTAAATAAATTTGTTGACAAATATTAATGCAGGTGCAAGTCAATAGTGTCAGCTTTAGAAGGGCATATTTATTAAATTGTTCTCCAATTTTTAAGAACATTTTTCCAAGTAGTTTAAAGTTGCTCTGGAGATGTGTGGAAAAAGTAAATTAGATCTGGGTATCATCTCGACCGAAAATTTCGAATTCAATTTCCATTTCAAAGTTAATTTCGCATCCCTTGGGATTTTTGCCACTTTCGAAAATTTCAAAATTAAATTAAATTGTTTACAGGATATATATTTTATTATTTTATCACAAAACAACAAGACCTGGAACATTTATGAAAAATTTAGCGAATTTTGTAACCTTAATAAAGGCTAATTCCAATGAATTCCTAAGAGGGAACAACATCAAATTGATGATAGAAGCAATTTAAGGAATTCTTATGCAGCGTAGGCCCTAAACTTTACAAATTTACAAAAAATCACTTTCAGACGGTGGAATTTGAAAAAAGCTTATGAAACCCTAAGAAAAGTCTGACATGCCCTTCGTTTGCTAACAATTTCTGAGACCCGAGATTTAAAAAATTTTATTTTCTTCTTACAATCTAACACAATTTAATGACTATCTCTAAGACGTTTCTTCCTCAAATCTAAAATATTGGCTTATTTCAGGCTCTGCTAAGTAGAGTTGGGTAAAGTTTGTTAATTTCACTGAACTGGTTCAGATGCTCGTCAACTCTCCCCAAGGCATTGTGATGTTTAGCGATACTTTGAACGAATTGTATACCTTTTTTGGATCGGACAGCTGCTTTTTGTTAGCCACCTCAATGAAATGGCTCGAAGTATTGATATAATTTGGGACTTTCACTTACAGAACTTACAGAAACTCAAAACAAAGCACAGATATTTAGCCATTGAACAAAAAAGAACAGCTTAATAAACCCGTATTCAGTTTATTGAGCAACTCATTTTTGTTCACTCACTGATAAACAACCCAACACTACTTCCAAGCTATTTTTGAACTTTTTTAGACTGCTTGCGATCTTATTTTAGTAAGTGCAAACTATATATAAATGGTTTCGCCGAAAATTTGTCACATTTTGGGGCTATTTAAACAGTATAGCAATCCTTAAGAGCTGGCAAGCAAACTTTCATTAGTTTAACATGCGGCGTAGCTACGATGGGTTGGAGGTGAGATATGGAATGTAAACCGCTTGGAAATATGGACTGGTTTACATGGTTTTTGGAACGATTTGGTTCTGTGATTTGTTCCTTTGGCTATTTCATGGCTAGTTACTTCACAGCTGGCGCCAATAACTGGTGAAGGTGACCGGATGTGTAAAAGCTATTTTCTAAAGAAAGAAAAAAAATTTTTTATTTGATGGTCCGAGGCGGGATTGAAGCCACAAACTCCCAAACCAGCAGCCACGCATTACCAGTGAGCCACACCCTACCAATCTACTCGTACGACCCTGAAAAAATCTGAATCGCAGTGTTCCTCAAGGTTCAGTCCTTGGGCCCTTACTCTTCTCTGTGTATATCAACGACCTTCCTGACTGTCTGATAGGCTGTGATGTCCATTTGTATGCCGATGATGTACAACTTTATGTAAGTCGACCGTTACGTGAAATTCATGAGTGTGTTAGAATCTGTAACAGGGATCTTGTGGAAATTGGCGAATGGGCTAAAGCAAATGGATTGGGGCTAAATCCTAAAAAGTCGAAATGTTTGGTAATTTACAAGAAGGCTTTTAATGTTTGCGATCTCCCTAAGCTTACCATAAACAATGTTCCTCTGGAATATGCTAAGGATACCACTAACCTGGGAATCCAATTTAATAATACCCTAACGTGGAGCGACCACATTACGAAAGTGTCCGGGAAAACATTCGGGTTAGTTTGGCAGCTGTCGCTTACTCAAAAACTCATTCCTTTTCATCTAAGGCTTTTGGTGGCCAAAACATGTCTCATCCCGACTCTATTTTATGGAGTTGAAATATTTGGTATAAGTGACGCAAGCAGTATGCAAAGGCTAAAGGTGGCCTTTAATTCAATCGTAAGATATGTTTTTAATCTTGGTCGTAGAGACCATATCTCGCACTTTGCTAAACAAATTCTTGGCCTAGATTTAGAGTCCTGGATCAGACTCCGTACTTTATTCCATAAGATTCTAACGACAAAAGAGCCTGACTATTTATTTCAAATTATACAACTTGCTGTGTCAACACGAACGAAAAACATAGTTTGCCAGCGTGTAAACCTGGCCAGCTCAGAAAAACACTTTTTCATTCAATCTGCCCGCTACTGGAATAACCTGCCGCATAACATTAAAACTATTGGGAGCGCAACGCATTTAAAATCTCAGATAACCAATCATCTCAAAAGACAAACATTGATTTTATAAACGTTTTAGAAAAGTTTAGTATTGCATTAGTTTTGTTAGGATTATATTTTAAGTATTTTAAATTTCATTTTTTTTTTATATATTTTGTATTTTTATTATCTATTGTGATCTCTCTGTTTTTGTGACCGATGCACTAATTTATAGTACTTATGTACCTGTAGCATTGGGATAATACCGAAATAAAAATTAAATTAAAATTAATAGGGTGAATACCTTGCCAAAGTTGAGCCGAGACCGAAAAAAAACGAAAAAGAAAATCTTACTTTTAGCTGTTTACACTAATAAATATTTTTTTTTGTACAGATGTCACTGACAGTGTGGCCAACTTTAAAATAAAAACATTTTTCGCTATCGAAATCCACAAAGGATGCTGGTCGACTTTACAGTGGTTTCAGGAATCTCCCGGTTCTATCTTCAGTAGCCCATCGACTGCAAATCAGCAGACAGCATTGCAATGACTGCTTGGGAATTCCAAGTCAGCATAAGTGCAAAAACCGACAGCAATATGACCTCGAGCCGGCTTAAACTTGCGAGTTCGAAATACATACTTGTGTGATTTCACATCCACTATAAAGAGCTTTCTTTCATATTGACTAACTCAATCACAAAATCCGTACATTAATTTCGAATGGTTTTCTCTGCAGAATCATCGATCTACTAATTTTGTTTCCTTGGTTAAAACATGATGTGTTTTGTATATGTTTTTTTGTCGCCATGTGGGTCAAACGCGAATTTGGTCAACTTTCGAGTTTACACTGCATTTGCAGTATTTGCAATAAGCCTTATTACTGTCCGACTCATCGCGACACAACCAGTTTTTAAAATCTGCCTGCTGTAGCCAGCAATCGCGGAGTTTTTGCTTATAAATTTCTTTAGGCATTTTTAATCAACTTAACTTCTGCAAATTACGCTTCGATATGCGTACGATTATACACGATATCGATAAAAGTTTGCATAAAAGAGATGCCACATAGTTTGTAAAAAATCAATTTAAAATTATATAAAATAAACAATTTAGTCTAAAAACGCCAGATTTCCAGATAAGAGAACCAAAAAAAGGACAGAATTCCGGATAGGGGATGTTTGACATTTTTTCCGGCTGAAGCAGTTAAAAACAGGATAGATCTATCCGGAAAAAGGCCAAATTGGCAACACTGCACCACACCACAAAGGAGGTTAGTTGACCCGAACAGCTGTTTCAATGGTATCTCTACCATATCATCAGCGGTCTTCACCTGGTACCACAATCAGAAAACAACTCCCTCCTCATGCCTGAGATGCCATAATCGCTTGGGAACTCCAATGCGATTCAACAGCAAAAACCAGCCACAACGAGCCAGAGCCGCGCTGTCTGTGGCCTTTGTACATGTGTGTGTCCCCCCAATGGTCTTACAATGTTAGTGAGAGAGATTTCCTACCCACTGCTAACACAGTGACCAATAAGTCTGAGTGCAGAATTGCATTCAAACAGGGGTTTTTGTTGCTATAAACGAAACTATTTTTAGTTTCAACCACAACGCCGTGCCTAGCGTTTTATACATGCATCTATGTTTTAACGACCTTTATGTTAATTAAAACCTTCAAATTTTTTGCCTTTTGTTTTAAAGTTATGTACCAACATAGCGAGACCTAGAGCCGGCAACTGGTCCGGTACACTTGTAAAATAGGAGAATTTCAAAAATCTGTTTAAAAGGGTTCACCTTAAAACCGGATTGCATTCCTGCTTATTTGGGCTGCCATACATTTGGAAGCCCTGCAAAAGGTAGTTCCTTCCGGATGTAGTTTTTAAGAAAGCACTTTAATTTCACTTTCATTAACCTAGGCGATCTGAGGCTAGAAATTAATTTAAATTGCCATATTAAATTATTAGAAGCATGCAAAAAAAGAATTTGCGGTAGCTTTGAAAGAAATCTTTATAGGAGTAGGTACCTTTCCATAAAATTAGGGGAAATACTACCTAAACAATTCTTCCAAAGAATAATGGGTATATCAGTGAAGGGGAAGGCTGACTTTAACAAAATTGCTGGTTTCCACAATTCTAAAATTACTTAAAAGTTAGCTTTGAAATAAGAGTAGGATCATCTACCACAGTATGTGCAACTTAAAAGAAAGATGAGTTCAAAATCAGGCAAAGTGTATTTCCATATGTAAATACATACAAACATACATACAAGCAATACAAACATTTGTATGTCTGATCCCACTTTGCCTTCTTCCATGATCATTGAAAGAGAGCGAGAGAAATACAAAAACAAAGCGAGAAATTTAATGACTATGTCAGTGCAATTGTACCCCCCATTCCCATTCATTCTCCGCTACATGCATGCAAATGTCTGTATGTGTGTCTGTATCTCATGTGCCCCATATGTTTCCATAAACCACAGCAGAAATTCTGGACGTCGCCGCCGCACTTCTAAGATTATTCGACGAGAGCAAAATAATCAGTTTGCGTTCGAGTCGTCAAGGCGCAGGGAGATAGCAGGAGAACAACTGCTGGAAAATTTCTAACACAAAAACTTTAACCGAAGAAGAAGCCGGAAGAAGCTCCTACTACGGAAGAATTATGGTAAGTCAAGTAATAGAAAATTGATAAGAAATGTCCAACTAAACATCTTTTAAGCGTGATGTGTACCAATTGAAATTCAATTAAAATATATACATTTACAGTAAAGCCTCTGTAAGCAAGCTAATTATATTTCTTTCTTTATAGTTAAATCGCCAAACGTGTTCGAGAAAGTTTAGGCTACTTCTAATCAGTCTGCTCTGCTTGTTTGCGGGGTCATTGGAAGCAGCCAAAGTTCTGTTGCTCTTTCCACATGCCAGTGAAAGTCATTTTGCGGTGATGCGCACACTGGTCTCAGAACTGGCCAGTCGGGAGCATAGCGTAAGTATTAAAGATTGTAATACATTTGTTATGAAGTTTAGTTTTGAACCAATTCCTTAGGTAACCATTTACACCAGTCATGGTTTGCATGAGCAATTGGACAATGTAACGGAGACTGTTCTTCCAGAATATCCATTCTGGAGCAATTGTAAGTCAACTCTCAACCGTCTTAAAACCAATCGAATCATTTTAATATCTTATCAATCGTTTCAGTACAAAAACTCAAATCACCCCAAGGCAGTCTCAATGATTTGGCTAAATTATCCACCAGCAGTCTACGCAAATCCCTGGCCACCATAGGAGCTGCCTCACTGGATCATTTTCTTAGTCAAAAGCCCATACAAAAGCTGCTAAAATTATCCTATATGGAATTTGATTATGATGTCATCATTGTGGACTTGTTCTATACCGAAGCTCTCTTGGCCCTGGGCTATGTGCAGCAGAGACCGGTGATAGGCATTGTTAGCAGCGATTTTGGACAGTATATGGAGGCGGTGCAAGAGTCGTTAGTGCCTGCAGCTTGCTCGCCCATTGATTTTGAGAACTATGGCGCTCAGTTGGATTTCTCCGATAGATTGGGAAATATCAGGGAGTGTATTTCGCGTAGAAAGGAATTTGAAAAGTATCACTATGCAGCCCAGGAACAGCTAATAAAGAAGCATTTCCAGGGTAAGTATTTTAAATTGGAATAAAAACCGTTTCAAATCGTTCTCCCCCGTTCCAGTGCAAACCTCCATAGCCGAGTTGCAGGCCCATCACCTGTCCGTGCTGCTCATCAACAATCATGTGCCCCTCTTGACGCCACGTCCCTTGCTGCAGCAGATTGTTCTAGCCGGTGGTCTTCATATACGTGGACCACGTGAGCTGCCTTGGAATATTAAAAAGTTCTTGGAGGAAGCTCGTTCGGGAGCCATTTACCTGCAGTTGGGTGAAATACCTTGTGGTGAAATACCTACAGCAAAACTAGAAGTCCTTTTCAAATTCCTAAGCTCACGCAAAGAGAGCATTATTTGGACCTGCCATGATGTGAAAAAGCTCAAGGATTTACCCAAGAATGTAATGATCCAGCATGCAGTGCCGCAGATAGACATCTTGGCTCATCCACGTATACGTGTCTTCATCATGAATGGCGATTTGCTTAGCCTCCAAGAGGGTATCATGCGAAATGTTCCCATGCTGGGTTTGCCCATCTTCCTGAACGAGCAAAAAAATATGCAACTGGCTGTTAAACTGGGTGTAGCTATGAAATTGGAGCAGGATAATGTGACAAGTGAATCGCTGAACTGGGCTCTGGATAAACTACTGTTAGAGCAACATTATCAGTTGACCATACGAGATGTTTCCCTGGAGTATCGGGATAGACCTTTGGGAGCAGTGGCCACTGCCATGTTTTGGGTGAACTATGTGGCACGTCATAAGGGTGGTGCGTCTATAAGGACACGAGGAATTGGCATCTCATCGAGTCAATTGCATTTGTTTGATTTATTTGTATTTTACTTTGGAGTGTCTCTAGTTTTTGTAGGCGGAATCGTGGGTCTGTACCTGGTGGCTGCTTATGTGGGGCAAAGGAGACAGCAGCCAGATAAATTTGCGAAATTAAGTTAGATTTAACAATTGCGGCAATAAAATTTAACACTTAAAAATGGGTTTTATAACGAAAAGTCATATTTTAAATATTTCAACTGACAACATTACCTAGCGCGTTACATGCTAATGTTAAGTTTTAACATTTTGGCTTACATTTTTGTGAAACAGGCGCATGTTATTAGGGGTACTCCTGCAAGTGATTATAACTTTGGAACTTTAGCAGTTTTGTAAAGATTTGTGGACGATTCAATGATATATATATTGCAGATGGTTTGTGGAAAAGTCAGGACGAAGTTTTATACAGGCCATGGGCATTAGGCATCGGTAACAGGCATCGGCAACAGGCATCGACAACAGGCATCCGCAACAGGCATCGGCAACAGGTTCGGCAACAGGCATGAGCACTTTAAAATTTCTCAGCGTATAAGTGTTGCATCTAAAAGCTTATGTAATAGTTTTTTTAAGCTCTCAAAACAATTTTAAATTAGAAGGAAATTTGGTCACTCCGAAATTAAATTCAGAATCAAAATCAATTGCAGAAACACCCCTCATATTAGTCACGATGTTGATTTTGATTCTGATTTTTGTTTTGTTTGACAGTTTTTTCTTTTCGTTATTTTCAGGCCACACCGAAAGTATAACCAGGAATACCTCTAATAATGGTGCTTTAACATTTAGTGGCGTTAACATGACCAAATATATCGATATTTTTCAAAGTGCTGCCCCTGCTCACATATTTATATCGATAGTTTGCCAGAGTTGCCCAATCATCGCAGGTTGCCATCTTCCTTTCCAGAGATTCGCGTTCGCAACGAGACGTGTTTAAAACCTTTTCAAGCGTTTTAACAGGTAATTACACTCAGAATATTAGCTAAAAATACTCCCAAAATGTACTGAAGAGTGGCTTATACAAGCAAACATGAAGGCAGCCTGGCCCAGCTAGTCATACAGACGCAAGCAACTTTGGCGTGTCACACGTGGGACTCAGCCAGCTCAGAGGCGAGCCGTCCAGCCACAGTGAGGTTATGTTGGCTAAGCAACAAAAAAACAACAATAACCCATTTGCTAACAAAAATAAATATTTTTGTGTATAAATTTGAAAAACTAATTTCCAAATTTTTGCCCCTTGCAGCTCCGTCAAGATGTCCGGTACCACCGCCACAATCCGCACCCGCAAATTTATGACCAACCGCCTGCTTGCCAGGAAACAAATGGTCTGCGATGTCCTCCACCCTGGCCTCTCCTCGGTCAACAAGACCGAGATTCGCGAGAAGCTCGCCGCTATGTACAAGGTCACCCCCGATGTGGTCTTCGCCTTTGGATTCCGCACAAACTTTGGTGGCGGTCGCTCCACTGGCTTTGCCCTCATCTATGACACCTTGGACTTTGCCAAGAAGTTCGAGCCCAAATACCGTTTGGCCCGTCATGGTCTGTTCGAGCAGAAGAAGCAGACCCGCAAGCAGCGTAAGGAACGTCGCAACAGAATGAAGAAGGTCCGTGGTACGGCCAAGGCCAAGATTGGTACTGGCAAGAAGTAAAGTGGTGGAGGCGAATGAAGTGTGTGAAAAGCTGCTCGCTGAATGTGCGTCCTTGGTTACACTTTTTTTACATATGGAACCACAACAACAACAGAAATTTGGTGTTTACTTTTGGAGCAGCTTTTGTTTCGTATGCCTAAGTAAATAAAACTCTAAAAGTAAATAGAGGAACAGTGACTTTTTATATCATCAAAGGAAACGGATGGGTCGCAAGAAGTGGAAGTGTGTGAAGTGAGCTGGAGCATCAGAATCACCTAATCCCAATTTTCGGCATTTTTTTCATATGTTATAGATTTCCGACAAATTAACCCTTTAGCAAGGTTCCTCGCACTGCTGCTTTGAATATTTGAGATTAGGCGATATCTAGCTGCATATACAGCATAAAACGCTAGAATTCTGGTTGATTGTCCCAAACGTACAAAATCTACAAACTATAGCTAAATTTCCCCAATTTGAGCTCGGCGCCCAACGGGAAATTTCATTTAAACACCCAGTGTGCCCAAAAATAGTCGAGGGTGGTCGCACTAATACCAAAAATAGTCGAGGGTGGTCGCACTAATACTAAAAATAGTCGAGGGTGGTCGCACTAATACCAAGTGTTCCAGACTCCACCGTTCCAATTCGACGCTATTTTGACGGACATTAATTAGTAGCTTGTATCTGCAAGACTTCAGGCTTTTGGCCCACTTCCAGGACTAATCCTAGCATTAGTAGCCAACCAATCACAAAAAAAAGGCAATAGCGAGTGCCGTGTGCCTCAAAAACATGTCCAATTCCAATGGCAGTGGCGGCGGCGTCGTCTCGGGCGATTGGATTTGTGAGTGAGTGAGACAGACAGCGTAAAGATGCAAGGATGCGAGACCAATTACCGCGGACTAGTCAAATTACATGCTGTGGTTAACTCTTTATGCTCCCCCGTCCTTTTGCAGATGCCGGCATCTGAACTTTGCGCGCACACAGTGCAAAAAATGCCAACGAGATCGGGATGATACCAGCAGTAGCGGCGGCAAGGAGAAGCCCGAACGGGAGCGGGAAAAGGAACGCGAACGTGATCGGGGTAGCAGCAGCAGCAGTGGCTCCAGCAAAAAGAAACTGGGCACGGAAATAGGCAAGGCGGCGGCAGATAAATCCCGGGGATTGTTCAGTGCCGAGGATTGGCAGTGCAGTAAGTGTGCCAATGTGAACTGGGCGCGCCGACAAACCTGCAACATGTGTAATGCACCCAAGTTCAACGAATCGGAGGAGCGAACTGGTAGGATCTAAGATTAGCCATAACCAAAACCAACTACAGCTTACATTTCCAGGCTTTGGTGGCGGCTACAATGATCGCGGTGTGGTGGAGTACAAGGATCGCCAGGATTCGGATAGCGAATATGATGAGTTTGGACGCCGTAAGAAGCGTAAATCCAATTACGAATATCGCGAAGATACGAAGCGTGCACGAAAATCTAGCCAAGACGAAAAACCAAAACCCGAACTGGAAGACGACGAAGAGGATGATGATGGGGATTTGTCTAAATACGATCTTTGGGGCGACAATGAGATCTCTTCCACGGATGTTAAACAAAAGCCCAGTTCATCAACAACAGAAAAGCGAGAGCTCAGCACCAGATCCTCACGTGATTCGAGCTCATCCTCTTCGTCGTCTAGTTCGTCCAGTTCAAGTGGTGACTCTTCATCGACATCCTCTACCAGCAGCAGCAGCAGCTCCAGCAGCTCAAATAGTAGGAGTAGCAAGAAGAGATCTCGTTAGGGAAAATATTCCTGTTTATTATTTTATTTATTGCAAAATTGGCTCCAGCCCCCATGACCCATTATTACCCTGCTCCCATGTCCAACTCTACTCTCCGAAAGAAATAAAAATTCATTTAATTCAAAGTTTAATTGTAGCTTTCGTTTTGCTGTTTCTGACTGGCTGCCTCGGCGGCCGCTGCCCTCTGTTCCTTCAGCTGGGCCAATTCCTTTTTGGCTTCCTCAATTTGCGTTTCAGTGACAGTGACTGGCACATCGCAGGCAATTTGCTCCTTTCGCACAAATTCCATTTTCTGTATGGCTTCCTCCAGGAATGGAATCTGTTGGGCTTTCAGCTCTTGGTGATACACCTCCAAACGCTCCTCTTTCAGATTATTACAATAGGTGTCGGTGAGCTTTTGCAACGACTCTTTGCGGGTAATCCAATGGAAATGCTCAGGCGGTGGCTTGTAAACCAAATCCAATTTCTCCAAAATCCATTCGAAACGTGGATAATCCCAACGTCGCAGATATTTCAGGAATTTTTTGCGCTTATCGATTAGCTCCTTAAGGCGTACTTTGATCATCTTGTCGCGTGGATGGACGTCCATGTGCTCCTGATAGCGGCGTATGAGGGCCGTCATCTTGGCCACTAAAGGGAAAATGTTTAAGACAAATTTCAAATCGGGGGGGTGAAACTACTACTTACGCCTAGACTCCATGGAGCCGTAGTCCTGTGCATGTCTTTGCACTTCCTTGACCATTAATTCGCGATAATAGCGTGTGGTCAAATAATTGGGATTATTGGCCAGCTTGAACAAATTCTTGACAGTTTCACTGGCTCTGTGGGTAAAACGAGTTAGAACCTGTGGCAGCTGGACTTAAGATCAAGTCACTTACCCCTCCAACTGCTTGCAGTTTTGGTACTCAGGCAGCAACTCATCCGGTTTAAGTGGAGGCAGCTTGGCCAGATCTCCACTCTTCTCGGGCTTAATGCAAGAGATTTTCTCGGGCCGCACCCATTTGATTTTCAAATCCGACTTGAAGGCATATTCACGCAGGAATTGGCGAGGCCCTGCCTGGGCCACACTTAGGAGTTTATTCATTAATTCGAGTTTCTTAACTTCTATCTGTTAGGTTATATCACTCAGGCCAGTGTGTCCACAGAGAGGGGATATTATTATTGAAAACAGCTGTTTTGAACTATCGATAACACCAGTGACTGTGTCTCTCTCTAACACACAGGGATGCATGACTTCGGCGAGCATTCGATGTGAATAATGGTTTATTAAAATAAAAAAAATACATTATCTAGCGATAAGACACAACATACAACATTACCCTTGAACAAACAGAGTACTTTTGAGAAATTTTACATAAGCTACTCAATGTTGTCGAAAATTACACAAATATCATCAAAATATTTAAATTTTTTCTGTAATATGAATAATAAATATGACATATGAAAGGATTACCTGGGAGCATTAATGTCTGAGCCAGCCAGGTCGGAAAATGAGTTTTAGTGTGTAACACTTGTTCTTGTTTGTTTTCAATGTTAGCGTTCTTAAACACGGTCATTATTAAATTTATTTGTTTTCAAACTGTGATCTGCAAAGTTTGGTCGAAATCGCTATCCATTGGAACGAGCTTTTTCAAGTGTATTAAAACTAATTTTAATTTAACCTTTATAATAAAACAAAAAGCGGCTTGAAAATAGCTTAACTGTCAACATCTTAATTTATCCAACTATCGACTTTACTGTTGCTGCCAGTGTTGTACCCACACAAGAATTTTTGCATCAACAGCTGCAGCAACAACACAACACGCAAATTTGCATTTCGTCTTTTGTTATAAAATTGTTAAAGAAATTGAAGCCAATAAAATGGCTCACATGTCTCACATGTTGCAACAGTCCTCAACGCCCTCCAGCGTGGGCTCCAGCTCATCCCGCACCATGTCGCTGCCAGAGAAACAGAAATACATTGAGGACTATGATTTCCCCTACTGCGACGAAAGCAGCAAATATGAAAAAGTGGCCAAAATTGGACAGGGAACCTTTGGGTGAGTCAAGTGCCTAGTTTTGTTTACACCCAGATTACCATTGCGTTTGCAGTGAGGTGTTCAAGGCGCGCGAGAAGAAAAGCAACAAAAAGTTTGTGGCCATGAAGAAGGTGCTGATGGACAATGAAAAGGAGGGGGTAAGAGGGGTCGAAAATGCCCCAAAACATGGACTACTTAATGACTTTCATTCTCATTTTTAGTTTCCCATTACCGCACTGCGGGAGATACGCATTTTGCAACTGCTAAAGCATGAGAATGTGGTGAATCTTATCGAGATTTGCCGCACCAAGGCCACAGCCACCAATGGCTATAGATCTACATTCTATTTGGTGTTTGATTTTTGTGAGCATGATTTGGCAGGCCTGCTATCCAATATGAATGTGAAATTTAGTCTGGGCGAGATTAAGAAAGTCATGCAGCAGCTGCTTAATGGGCTCTACTACATACACAGCAATAAGGTGGATGAGAGAGTCAATTATCAACTTAATGGTACTTAAATTGTTTTGTTTCCCTCCAATACAGATACTGCATCGCGATATGAAGGCAGCCAATGTATTGATCACCAAGCACGGCATACTCAAGCTTGCTGACTTTGGTTTGGCACGTGCTTTTAGTATACCCAAAAATGACTCCAAAAATAGGTATACAAACCGTGTGGTCACCTTGTGGTATCGTCCACCCGAGCTGCTGTTGGGTGATCGTAACTACGGCCCGCCTGTGGACATGTGGGGAGCTGGTTGCATTATGGCCGAGATGTGGACACGTTCGCCCATTATGCAGGGCAATACAGAGCAACAGCAATTGACTTTTATCTCTCAACTGTGCGGTTCCTTTACACCCGATGTCTGGCCAGGCGTCGAAGAACTCGAACTATATAAATCCATAGAATTGCCAAAGAATCAGAAGCGTCGTGTCAAAGAGCGTTTGCGTCCCTATGTCAAGGATCCCACGGGCTGTGATTTGCTAGACAAACTGTTGACTCTGGATCCCAAGAAGCGCATAGATGCGGATACGGCGTTGAATCATGATTTCTTCTGGACTGATCCCATGCCAAGTGATTTAAGTAAAATGTTGTCGCAGCATTTGCAGAGCATGTTTGAGTATTTGGCCCAACCACGTCGCTCGAATCAAATGAGAAATTATCATCAGCAGTTGACCACCATGAATCAGAAACCTCAGGATAATAGTATGATAGACAGAGTCTGGTAGTGTCTTAAGATATTTTAGTTGATAGGTTTTCTACATATTATCCTTTAGTTCTTAAGTAATTAGACTAAAATTATGTTCTCCTAAATTGAAAATTAAATATTTTATCTTTAAATTTAAAATTTGAACTATGAAAGTTGAAAAAAAGAGTTGAAGGGCAAAGTTCCATATTCTTTTTTATATTGAATTGAAATAAATATTTTGGTATTAAATATTGTAACTTCTAGATTAAAAAATCATAAAAAATGTAATTTAAATGCGGTTCATTTTTTGCCATTTGTTTTTCGTACACGAACCACTGTGCACTGTAGCACATTTTTCCCATTTTTCTTGGTGTGTACACACTGTTTTGAAAATGCACGTTGAAAAGGTAAACAAAGCTAAAAAAGCAGAAAAACAGCAACGAAAAAAGCTGGCCATTATCCAAAATGATTGTCACATATCGGCCAGTGAGGTGCCCACTCCACATCTTTCCATACTCAATGTGGGTTTAAGCAATGGCCTCTCCGAAGAAGTCTTGCTACAGGCTGTGGGAGTTGCTGCTCAGGGTGCCGCTCAGGTGACTCAAGTATGGATGCCTCCCGGCAAATCCTATTGTTTTCTCTCCTGCTCCTCGTCCGAGCTGGCTCAGCTGGTGTACGAGGGTATGCACAATGTGGCAACCATAGGACAAGCTGGTGCAGTGGCCTATCTCAGCTATGTCAAGGAATTGCCTGCTACGTCAAAGGAGCAGAAGTGGCAAAAACCTCTGCCCAGTGGTCTGATACTATGGCCCAACTTTGTTAGTGAGAAGGAAGAAAACTTACTTCTCTTATCGCTGGCTGAGGATAAGCGAAATCCCGAGAATAATCTAAAACATCGCAAAGTCAAGCATTTTGGCTATGAATTTCTGTATGGCTCCAACAATGTGGATCCGGACAAACCACTGGAACAACCCATACCCTCTGCCTGTGATTTTCTTTGGTCCCGTCTGGAGACTTCCTCAGCCAAATGGGATTGGTCCCAACCAGATCAGCTGACTGTGAATGTCTATGAACCTGGACAAGGCATTCCTCCGCACGTGGACACACATAGTGCTTTTCTGGATCCCATTCTCTCACTTTCACTTCAATCGGATGTGGTCATGGAATTTCGTAGAGGTGAGGAGTATGTTCCCTTGCTGTTGCCTCGACGCTCTTTACTTATTATGTCTGGAGAGGCTCGCTATGATTGGACTCATGGCATCAAACCCAAACATTTGGATGTGGTGCCCACTCCTGGCGGGGGTCTGACCACCCAACCACGAAGTCAAAGAACATCCTTAACTTTTCGGCGACTAAGACGAACTGCCTGCACTTGTGCATATCCCAAACTCTGCGATTCCCAACAAACCAATCCAACAAGTGCTCCAGATTTATCGGCGCAAGCTGTTAACTTGGAACAACAAAATGTACATGATGTGTATGAAAAAATTGCACTACATTTCAGTGAGACGAGACACTCTCCTTGGCCTCAGGTGGCACAGTTTCTGGAGAGTTTTGAACCCCAATCCATAATACTGGACGTAGGTTGCGGCAATGGCAAATACTTGAACTGTAATCCACAAATTGTAGCCATGGGCTGTGATCGTTCACCTGGCCTACTATCTGTGGGTAATGCTAAAGGTTACCCTGTCTTCCGTTGCGATTGCCTTAGCTTACCCATACGTTCGGCCAGCCTAGATGGTTGCCTTAGCATAGCCGTTATACATCATCTGGCCACTCCTGAACGTCGTTTGTCTGCCCTAAGTGAAATGGCACGAGTTTTACGTACAGGCGGACGTGCTCTGGTCTATGTCTGGGCCAAGGAACAGCGACTTAATGAACGTAAGTCTGCCTACTTAAGACAAAACAAGGCAGTGAACAAGGAACGTGTGACGGAACAAGAACAACGTCAAAAGCAGGAACAGGAAATGAATCAACATCAATCGACCTTATTGCCTGTTCATACCAATCGTACGGAATTTCAGCAACAAGATGTTCTAGTACCTTGGAAAACTAAAGATGAACAAAAAACCACATTTTTGCGCTTTTATCATGTATTTGAGGAACAGGAACTGGAGAAGTTGGTAAAGCAATTGCCAGAGGTGAGGTTAATCAAGAGCTACTATGATCAGGGCAATCATTGTGTGATCTTTGAAAGGTTGTGATATAAAAGAAAGTGTTAATAAAAGACGTAATTCAAACAAAGAAGAAAGAAAGAATACATAAATAGGAGGAAGACAATGGGAATACTAATTGGAGAAGCTAAACTATAAAAATATTTCAGTGTACTCAAATTAGAATATTGGTAAAAAAGACAACTACCATAGGACGTCCAAAAAAGATTTCGCGAAACCAAAAGAAAAGAAAGAAAAGCATCATCACTGAGTAAGAAGACGGACACCTTATACAGCAGGTCGTTGATTAGAAAATCTTGGCAACTTTGCGATGCTACAACGGACTCAGTACAAATTCAACATCAAAGAGATATAATCCCAAACAAAAAAGGAATTAAAGGCTATACTGAAAGAGGACTTTGCAGGATGTTTCGAAAAAACGTTGTCCCCAGTGTATTGCATCCGGGGGTATTACTTTGAGGGCGATGAAATAAATTTACAAGAATAAATAAAGATTTTTTGATATATAAACAAATTTGATGGGGCTACGCCTTTGGTCGTTTGTTCCCCTACTTCTTAAGCTTCTTCAAAAACATCATGCAGTTTCTTCGTTTTGTAAATCCCCACCAATTGTCTATAAGTATTTTAAGTAATTCGTTTATTTGATTTCAAAAATACACATCCATATATTGTTTTTTTTTTTATATAGCGAATTGAACATATAGTCTATGTATAACTTAGTTAAGCTTACATTTTGAACCATTGTGAATGGTTGTTATATGAATCTTGTAGTACTTGTTATTGTAGCTTTGGACCATAAATTGACAATTCCTTAATAACAACATTTTGTGTTCCACTCTGGTGTGGGTCATACTTATGTAGTATATAGCTATATGAAAATCAAGTTGAGTTTGGGTAAAGAAGGCATATGTATGTATAGTTATAGGTACATGTGCAGGTGTATTTACATCATAGATATAGAGTAGAGCGTTAAAATTTTGAGTATCATAACTAAAATATATGAGTAAAGACTACCTAAAACACAGTTGGGGGGTGCTAATGGGGAGTTCTTACAAACTACAGAGACATCTAATACAGAAAAACACTTGGGCCACTTACTACATCAATTTTAAGAACTACATAGGGCTAAGAGTACGATTCGTCGTTTTCTTTGGTCGTGGTTAGTTGAGTTGATATGTTAGCTAGTAACATTTTTGGACTATATACTCGTATATGCTTAAAGTGGGGTCTCTATAACTCCTAAGGGTGTACAAGGTGTATAAATATAGCGTGTATAACAGTTATAGTGCCTAAGAATTCGTTTGGCTATATGTATAGGAGAACAATAATAAAAACAGCTAAATGTGAGCCTATTGACTAGGTTAAACCAGAAATTCTTGACTTTCGTTAATCATCATCATCATCATCATCCTCATCGTCATAATATTAAAGCCTGATAGTTTACTTGTTTGTTGTTAAAGCTGATTAATCAGTTGTATTTATGTATATATATATATATATATCGTTTAATTTGTGTATACTTCAGTCGTTGTTGAATATACAAAGCTATCTTGCCTGGTGTTGCCCATTTTTGTTACTAAATCCTATGCCTAGTGCTATACTCTCCTACTCTTAGTTTGACCTATACCTACTTCTACAACTATTCCTCTCCCGCCTCACCGAAACACTTATTTGAGCAGCTGGCATACTTTTATGCACCTTTCCTTAAAAAGGGGCTTGGGGCTTGATATTTTATTCTGTTTTTTTTTTTTTTTTTGAGCCCCTTGCAGTGGGTATTATAAAATTGTTTAGATGTTTGTTACACAAGGAAGGAAGTAGAACAAAAAATGAAGAATTATGTAGAATCTGTACTTCTTCTACTTCAGTTTAGAAGCTATTTTGGATTTCACTTTAGAAGTGTTGAAATCCGGAATAGATTGGATCGGATGTTAGGTTCGAAAACTAGATTTTGTGAGAAAACCATTTTTTGTTTTCAATAGAAACGGCTTCTAAGTTTACCAAACCAAATTTGAGCAAAATCTGACGACTATATTATATAGCTGCCATATGAACGATAGATCAAAATATTTTTCTAAGTGAGAAAATCTTCCTAGTAGTTAATGGTACGATGAATTTTAAATGCTTCTTCATAATTTTACCAAGTTTAATCAAAATCGTTTAACTATATTTTTAATCGAAGTCACTCAACTAGCTTTTTTCAAAATAAAAATGTGACTGTTTTATTGATCTCTTTGAAAAGCAATCGTATAAGTTTTAGCAGGCTCATGGGGCACACGCATACACAAAGCTTCTGTCAGCTTGGCGTTGTCTGTTGGTGTCAGATTTCGCTAAAAATCTGCCTTTGAAATTCCCATGAGACGGCCTCTGCCGACTTGCAGAAGACAGGCAAAGTCAGCTGATGATTGAATCGGGAGATTTATGAAACAGCTGTACAGTCGATCAGCTTACTTTGTAATGTGCCTGTGTCTTGTTTAAAAAACTAAAATATTTTATATAAATTAAGAGCACTGCAAGGGTATACAAACTTCGATGAATTCGAAGCTATTTTTTCTGTATTTTTTGTATCCTTTGTTTTCTTTGGGTATTTTTTGGGTCCGGTTTTCTGGTGGCCAGTTGCCTTTTTGAGCGTCCGCTTTAGATAAATGTTTCGGCTGCCATTTGTTACAAACATTCCGCCAGCGGCGGCTTCTCAATGGGTGGCGATGGACCGGACACCGAAACCATGGGTACAGCACTTATTTTCGGTTTGACTATCTTCAGGCCAAGGGTCAGATTTTTGGGACTACTGTGCGGCGATGAGGAGGCCGTCGATGAGCGTTGATGTACCAATACCCGCGGCTTAGCCTCAATGGCTATGCTGGGCGTTGATGAGGCGGCCGATACTGTGGCCGTGGCGGTGGCACTAGCCAGCAATGGTACATGCACCAGCTCCTCCACCGTCTCCGCTGAATCCTGTGAGTCATGCACTATGGCCGCAGAAGCGTCACTGCAGCAGTGCACTAAGGCGGCCGTTGAATTCGTTTCGGTGTCTTCGTCTTCTTGCATATAGGGCGGTGGTGCCTCTAAAGAAATGCTGCCCACTATGACATTTGCTGTTGTTATGGCAGCCGTTCGGGCCAGTAGGCTGGTGACCGCCGTAGGCGATTTCTTCTGATCGTGGAGTACGGGAAGGTGAAGTAATTCGCCCGCATTACCACCACACTCCTTGAGCTCTATGTCGTTGCTGTCCTGTGAGAGATGCTGCTGTTTGACTGAGTCGTCATCCGTGCGCCATTGACGGAGGCTTTTCTGCAAAGCGAAAAGGAAATTGTTGAATTTATGAATGATATGTTTTTGATATAATAAAAAGGTGGTTTTAAAGTCTGTTGTGGCAAGTTTTGAGAACATTTTTTAGAGTCTCTGACCCACTTCTGATTAAGTTTCAGCTTAATTTGTATTAAACAACAAAAAACTGGGTTTGAAACATTACACAAAAAGAATAGGTTGTCTGTATAGCTATTTCAAGGGCCTCCGGTAAAATCATTAGCAGACTTTACTATCAAATTAATTTTCAAGGGGAAAACATTGAAATAGAGCCCTGCACGAGCAGAGTTTAAAATCAGTTCATGCTTGATTCTGATCTGAGTCAACGATTGAAATCTATTCAATGATTGAAATCTATTTTTGGGAAACTTGGTATGCAGAACAGTTCTGTTAAGCAAACTTCGAAAATTTAATGTTATGTTACGATGAAGCGTTTAGGGAAAATACAACAAAATATCGCGCGAACGGGTATACTTTTACCCATTTAAATGGAATTCTGTTTCACGCCATGTCTATGTAGATAAATAGAAGTTGAGTAAAGTCCACATTGCTCGATCAGAAGCATTTAGTATTTTTCCTCGGACCAAACCTTACCGAACCCGCGTCTGTTTGAAAATGCTGAACCGAAAACCGCAAAAAAATAACGTTTCGGTTTAATTCATGATCACGAGTTTGTCGTCTACCTTAAGTTAAAAAATTGTATTGGGGAAAAAAAACTTTACGAAAAACCTTGCATCGTTCTAGCTTTGTAGAGTTTTTCTAAGGCTGGGCTGACACTTGCAATTTTTAGTGGAAATTATTGTTGCAATTTTTGGTTAATGGACAAATGTCGCTGTGGTGGCTCATATCAACCTCTTCAAAAACATTTTGCGGCAAGTTCAAGCTTACTTTGACTCGCTTAGAGGAAAAGTCGTTTCCCCATACACGGAAAATTGTGACGAAAATTGTCATTAAAAATTGTCATTCCAAGCAATATTAGCTTAGAAAAGAATTCGAATTACAAGCAAACAATTATTAGTGAATATTTTTAGGCAGATTCAATACAAGTATCATCTTAGAGGCCTTGCCTTACACGCGCGCAGTGGCACTGCCGTCTAAAACGTCGTTCCTATCGTGTTTCAGTCCAAGGGCCCCAAGTTCGTATCCCCGCCCAGAGTAAGGAAATTTTTTTGATAAGTTTGTTTAATTTGCTGTTTTAACGGAATAATAAAAATACAAAATTCGTATCCTCACACATAAGAGACTCATTCATTTCTTCAGGAAGAAACGATTTCCTATCTCCAGAAGATACTTTTTCTTCTCTCCAAGAAGAATCGCTTTTTTATGCCTTAAAAGACACTTTTTCTTATCGCTTCAAAGGGACTTTTTCTTATCCCCAGAATGAAACGCTTTCTTATTACTGAGAAGAGACATATTCCTTTCTCCCAGGAGAAACGCTTTCTTTCCTCCCAGAAGTGTCGCTGAGTGGCATACTTCTTCCCAAAGGGAGATGAGAATGCGATTGCTATGCAGTATCGCTAGAGTAAAGCGATACCTACTGAAAGAATCGCATTCTTATCCTCTGCGATAAAAAATGTTTGCTGGGAGGGTAATGATTTGGTATTTGTAAAAGATTTTGGAATAGATGGCGAATTCTGGCATTTTGGAACAGCTATACAGACAATCTGCCTTTCTCGCTATGGACTTTTATAAACTGCCTGTTTTTATTTGATCATCAGATAAAGTATCTTTAGCTTCGAAAAGACGGCAAAGCTGTGAGAATTTTCCCCCCTGACGTCCCACAAAAATAGCATAATTGAAGTTTGGGCATAGTTATTATTAGTGTAACCGTATATTTCCTAGGTTGTTATTCATTTAGACCAGACATGCCCAAAAGCAGCATACGGCAGAGCACTCATCAATACTCACAAAGAAAAGCACCAATACCAATATGAAAATAACAACAAAATCACATGTCAGTTTGCTTGCGCGCGCAAACACCAATCGTCGTTTTGTATACATCGCGCCCTGCATGTATACGATCATTCATTTCATATCTTGGGTGCAATTACAAAAACAAAACGTACCCAAAGAGCATGTGGCTGGGCATCGCTGATTTAGACTATTTTTGCAGGTGCTTTGCTAGTGCAACTTTCCAACTCACCTTCCTGCCATTATCCGTGATATTCTCCGCACTCTTGGCCTTGCGGCACAGCACACTCTGGGAGCCATGTCGACGCAGGAATTCAATGGAGTCAAATCCCCGACCCTCCGATGACACAAATATGGCCGAGTTGATCCGACTACGTGTGCAGCGTTCCGATATGGATGTGGAGTGCTCCTCGGCCAGCATGTGGATGTGCTGCAAGGGAAATGCAATTAGCAAAAAAAAAAAATCGAATATAAAAATGGATCAACTTTTTAGGTGGTTAACCAGCCTGTAGAGGATTCTTACGCGGTTATTGCAGTGCAACGGTGGGTGCGCACATTCACTGCTGTCGAACTGCTTCATTTAAAATGTAAGAGAGCAGATAGATATATATATAGAGAGAGAGAGAGAGAAACAGAGAATAGTGATAAGGGGGAGACGAGTTGGATAACACGCACACAAGCCTGTCCCTTAACGAACCACTGGAGAGACGACTCAACGAGAACAACAACAACAACAACGACAATAACAACAAGCGAGAAGCGTGGGAGGGGCCTACCGACACAACTACAAAATGCATAAAAGCCAAAAAGGAGTGGAGTTGCTGCAATTGATGCGATTGTTTTTGTGGCTGTGAGAAAGGGTGAAGAATTTGCTAAATCCTTGGAAACTGTACAATATGTTACACAGAGGAAAAACAGGAGTTTCGTATTTACATGGGTTACCCTTGAAGTTTGGGGAACAGCACACACTTAAGGCTGGCTTTTCCCGAAATCTAAAAGGCAAACCCCGTAATTGCAGAAATTTCCAGCTCTCTTTCGTCTCTGTAACGGCGTGTCAGGTGCTTGGTGCTTTTGCTTGATTGCTGCGGAACCCACGAGTTGGTGCAAATTTTATACGTAACGAAGCGGCAAAATTTTGTTGATCAATCCGTGCACCAAGCTTTTCTGTATGTGAGCGTGTGTATGTGTGTGTGAAACGACTTACACTGGCCGGTTCACTGTAGTTGCTGTGATTGAGCACGGAGGAATCGGTATGTATGGTATCGCTGGCGACCATGCTGTGGTATTCGCGCGTGGGCTGCAACAGTGTTGAGGAGCCGCCACTTTCTCTGGATCCATCGCGACTGTGATCGGCATAGGAATACTGTCGCCGATATTGACGACGCCGTCGTCCGGCATTGGCATTGACCGCTGTCCCACCTCCCGCCATTGTGGGCGCATTGAAATCAGTGCATCCCAACGGTCGAGGCAATAGCGGAGGCGGGCGAAAGTAACTGGGATCATAGCTAAATTGTCGGCGTCGCCACTGATCATACTGGCGATAGTGACTGAAGAGACGTCGTCGACGCAAAATCAATTGCTTTTTGGCCTCGAGCACCTCGTTCTCCTCCACAAAGGTGCGTTCCTGCGAATTCTTCAGTATGCTGCGCTGTTGGGCAAACTTACGTTGCTTGCTGGCCGTGATCTGCAGGGGCAGCAGCCGTTGCTGTGGTGCTGGTTCTTCATTCTCCATGGCAGCACACACCACCGGCTCATCCACTTCCGAATCATCCTGTCCCGCCTGACTATCCAGGCTATTCATATGTTCCAACACATTTGATTGATTATCCACACTGGGACCACGCACATAGGTGTTAACGGGAGTGCCATGTACATGGCCGTGACTGGAGACGGCAGCGGCAACGGCTGCAGTGACATTTGTGGAGGTCACTTCGCGATGCGCTGGTTGCTAGCTCTCCACATCCGCCTTATGGAGCAGGGCAAACTGACAGCCACAGTCGCGTTCCAGCTCACGGCGTGGATACTGAAAGCAGCGATCGAAGATGCCACAACCCTCGCAACGGGGCAAGCACTGGAGGGAGATTAGGAGCAACAAACACCACAGAGCAGAGCAGAGAGTGGAAACAGAGTGGACGAAGTGAATGAAAGGAACAATTTGTCAGTGAGATCTCAACCTCAACAGCAAAGCAAAAACAATAAACAAAAAAGTTGAACAAAAAAACCACTAAATGCAATATTAAGAGGGCAGCTTGATAAGTTTGTGTGTTTTCCAAACTCTTAAAAGCGATATAATTCTTCAAGCTAAAGCTGGAAAATATGTTGAGTGGTGTAGCTGGTCGCTCCATTTATACATTTTTTACTGGCGACCGTGCAAGGTCGCTTTTTTCTTGGACAAATGCGATGTCAAAGCTGTAAATAATTTTCGCCGATGACCGTTTTAAACCGTTTCAAGTTAATCGATGTGAGACAACCAAATGCTTTCCAATAAACCCACTTTTTGTACCTTGGGTACAGAGTAAAAAAGCGATTGGTCGACAAGGTGCACGTTGACCCAAAGAAGTTCATACAATAACTGCTCCTTTGACTCTGACGTATAAAGATGAATCCAAAGCTCGTTCGAAATGCGTTGAAGAATCTTTAGAGGGTTGCGCTTATGGTTGAGTGTCAGCAAGCGAACATTTATAGCATATATTCATGTAAAATGTGATAATACCGTATTATATGTCCACCTTTTAAGTTTCAGTGGCACATTTCAGAGTCCTCTTAGTATTTATCAAGCGGTTCTTGGGTTTTGATGATTAACAAAGTTTAATTTTTTAACTTTTCTTTAAAATTTACGAGGTTGTCTGCTTTCAGTAGCTGTAAATCACAAACTAAATGGCAGTCTATTAACAGAAGGTAGTTGACAGGAGCAGTTTTACACTAAAAATTCATAAAGCCACTGTCTTATCAAGCTGCTCTCGTATTTATTTTTTGTATAGTACGACCTAAAAATGTTGAATTGGGTGAACTTCGGGACTTACCGAAGGGCTAGTGCCGAAAAACTTCTACGATTAAGAACATAAAATGAAACCAGCGTGTGCGTTTAAGTTTCAAGCAAATCATACTAAAATCGATTAAATAAAAGTACTATGATTGTATACTCTTAAGAAGGCTTAAGCTGAAAACATTATTCAAATCTAGCAGGGGAAGACATTCTAGGCTTTCGGCTTTCAGTATTTTATAAATAATGTTGATTTTTTTCGAAAAGGGCGTGCACTAGTTAAATGGAAATTGTGTTCAATATTTTCAATAAGTTTCAAATATTTACTTCGAGTTGATGTAAAAAAAAGCTAATTAAAATGCAAAAATATTTTTTTGTTTTTTGGTAGTATAAGAAATATTGAAAGAATTTTATATATGTATGTTGTTTAGATGTACCTTGACAAAGAAATCGGGGTGTAGGTTCTATAAATAAAGCATAACAAAAATGAAACATAGGTAAGTCAGACGAAGAAGAGTTAACCGTATAGTAAACGCCTACAGGTACATAGGTAAAAAAAACCCCAACTCGGCAATATTGCTTCACACGTTCGGTTCGGCTGTTTTGACCTTTGGGAAACCTACCTGATGTGAGTGTTGGCCATTGCAACCGCCGGCACTGCATACCCCGGTGCCGGGTACCTTGAGCTGTTCGTGCTTGTAGTCGGGCTGATAGGGCAGAAGCATACGGATTTTGCCCCAGCGATTGAAGAACAGGGCTATGGCGCCGGCCCAGACCATGAGAACTATTAGTACAATGCCGATTTCTACGCCGCGGATCTGTAAAGCAATTTTGTGATGAAAGCTTTATTAGAAGAGGTAGGATAAAAGAGCAGAGAGATTGGAAGAAGACTGATGGCTGATAAGGGAAAGAAGAAAGTTACAAGAAAACAGATTCAAATCATAAAAAAGTAGACACAAAGCAGTATCAAAGGAAGAAAAACAAATATACTAATTCAAGCAGGGAAAGCAGTTAAATGTATGAGGAAAGGGAATACAGCTATAAATAAGGATGAAGAAAGCTAAGTAGAAAAGAGCCAAAAATGTGGGAATTTAAAGTGCTCTCACCTTCACTTTCGCAAAAAGTTTTGCGGTTTAAAATCGCAAAAATTTATCGATTTGCGGATTAGAATCGCAATGAATTTTTCAAAAGTGAAAATGGAAAATGTCTGTTTAGAAAAATTTACAAAAAATATGTTTGCCGAACTCATATAAATTAGATTGATTCAGGCGTATTGAATCACTTAAATTCAAGTTTCTTAATAAACAACCACTCGAAACTTGAAATAAACTTGATATGCGTGGAGATAGTCATCGTCTACATTTCAAATTTGGTTGCACTAGCTCTTCTAGTCTCCGAGATCTGGATGTTCATACAGACGGACAGGCGTACATGGCTATATCGACTCGGCTGTTGATGCATATCAATAATATATATACTTTATAGGGTCGGAAATGTTTCCTTCTGCCTTTAGTATACCCTTTTTACTCTACTAGTAAACTATGAATTTTTGTAAACCTCTAAACTTACTGTGGGCAATTCTCTGGTAGTGCCATGTGTGAGTGTATTGGTAGCCGTGGAGGTCACATCATCACCAAAAATACTGCCATTTCCGCTACCATTTCTAGCATTTCCATATACCCCAGGCGGATATTCCAGCGGGGAAGTATTTTTGGGCAGATCTAGAACAAGAGAGAGTGAGTTAACTAACTAATTATGACCAAAACAAAAAAACCTTACCCAGTGTCCTAAATTTGATCTGGCCACGACTGCGATACTTCTTGCCCAGCCAGATGGCTGTTACCACTAGAGAATACTGTGTGCTGGGCAGTAGACGATCTAGGACAATGGCCTCACTATTGCCGGCAACGTCCTGTACAACCCTGTAACTTAAATTAATTCAATTACCACTCTCGAACGGTATCTAAGGGCGGGATAAGGAGGACGGGTCGTGTGCCAGTGGGGAGGGAGGGTGCAAGTGTTAGTGTGTAAGTGTGAGTGTGTGTGTGTGTAGCTACCCTTCAGTTCGCGTCACCTATGAATCACTAATGATTCACCGATGAATTGGCCTAGGGCATCGATGAATCATCGGTGAGCTCCCATACAAAAAAGTGGTGAATTTAACATGGGCATGTCCTAGGCGGTCATGCATGACTGTTTATGGGTGAATCACTGATGAATCACGTATACATTCATCGATGATTTCATCATGATTTCTTTGCAAAATTCATTAATGAATTCACCAATTAATTCACTTAAGGTTCACCCATGATTCCTGCATGACTTTTGCAAAGAAGTCAACACTGAATCATCGATGAATTTGTATCAGAATTCATCAATGATTTCACTTATAAATTCATACTAGATTTTCGATGAAATTGTTGCAAAAATCACCGATGAATTCAAACTAGATGTATTAAAATTCGATTCATGAATTTCATAAAATAATAAACCAAGGACTTTTTCCCCGATTCCCAAACACGCAACATTTTATATTTGTTTTATTCACTCATTTTATTTATCAATATATTGAATAATAAACATAATTTACAAATAACAAATAAATATAAAAAACTAATAATAGAATTGAATGAAAAAAACTACATAAGAGAAGCTATCCACATCACAGCAACTAGTCTGCAGACAATTAATACGCATACGATCATTTCGGCCACAACAAAATTAAACAAATTGACAAGTTAAACGTCTCGCGCTGCCAGTAAAAACACAAATGCAACTTAGATTTTTCTACGCAAGTGACGACGGGCACGGAAACGCAAAAGACAAAAGCAACAATTGATGCGCCGTTAATTTTTTTTTTGACCTTCGGTTACTTTTACCTACTCAATGCACGGGCATATCCGACTATATAAAGTATATGAATACATTTATTTATGATCCATAAATAATTGATTGCTTTTGGGAAAATAATGAAACAATTCCATCATAAGGCTATACCAGAAACGACCTGTCCAAGCCTCTTATTTTAAAATTCTAAAATATATACCTAAAATATAGTTTTAATGCTTGCATAAATTTAAAGGGTATGCAAACTTCTTCGTTTGGCATTGGCAAAAATTTTGTCTTTGCCTGTGAGAGCAGCGCGAGGCGTGGCCTTTTTTTTGGGTTTTTTGAGGGTAAAGTTGCAACAACAAATATACACAGAATTGAGCTCTGCCGACGTCGATGTCAACGCTGATGCGTGAAAGACTAGTGAATTTTACGAGTAGTGAATTCTGGAACTGAAGGGTAATTGCACCAACAACAATCCAAACGTGAAATATGAGGCCGTTCCGTGCTCTCGTAATTACAACATTGGCCAATATTTCACTTTGTCACTTTCTCACAGGGCAGTTACCAAACATGTCCTAGATTTGCCAATTGAGCTCATATTACCTACGCCCCCTTCCCTTTGTGGCGGTGTGTGTGTGTGTGTGTGAGCTAACAAGTGCGTGGCCTGTAAAGTTGCCTAGACTTCGGGCGATTGTGCAATGTCTCCTATATAGCCTGACAAATGATTCATTATTCATACAGCACACACACAGCGACGACAACGCAATGGCCCCCAGTGGAATAGCGAACCAACCAAACACAACTTGCTCCTTTTTACGCTGGAAACCATAACAGACAAATAAAAAAAATAAATAACTAAAAAAAAAACAACCGAGTCAACATTTCCTTAAAAAAAAATAACAAGTTGACTTTTGTCTCTGTTGAAATTGGTCTTGGTTCGACTTACTTACTTACTTCTTTTGCAAAGCAAATTAACGTTTATTTTAAACTACTTTTAAAACCGTTTTTCTTAGCATACTAAAAAGTATTTTGTTGTAGTCTTTGCAATATTTTGAAAATAACTGTCAGGATGTAAATGAATCGATATTTTAGTGTTAAGATATTTTTGAGAAATCGAAGTAAGGTCACACCGTAGGCAGACACTGGACGAGACAGACAGAAAGAAAAACCCATATCGACAAACCGTATAGAGACAATGTAAATATAAAACCGTGGAAATAGCAGGGAGTAAAACCGAAAACAATAGCTCAATTTTGGTTGCGGCTATATCATGGGAAACGGACAGAGGTTGCTTCCCATACAGTTAAAATACGCTTTAAGACAATATAAATGCCTTGACCGAAATCGAAACTCGTTTCGGTTTTAATCCCCGGTAAACATTGTGCAAATGAAACCGAAAACCCGCAAAAAAATCCTCTATTACATAGTTAGGTTATTCACCAGTCCTCGTAAAAACGTAAGTGGTAAATTTACTACACATGAGCTAGTGAGCGACCCCTTGTGATTTACCCTTCCTATAGTAATTGTTGCGGTTAAGCAGCTGTTTTTGACAGGCTGTGTATTTTGCTGTTACTTGAGATTCAACACCTCATATTTACATCGAATTTCAGATGCCTCAGTGACGTAGAGCATAGAATTTCGTGGCTTACCGTGACAAATGCTTTGCTATAATCTAGAAGTGTTAAAAATGTTATATGACTATTATCTACGTTTCTCCGAATAAATATTTTTAATAGCCGTTGTGCAACTTCGTCCTTTCCTTAATCCACATTGGTTGTCATTAAAAAGTTTCTCAGTGAGCATGAAAGTATTAATTTGTTTTGCCATTAAATGTTCAAGTACTTTTGAGAGGAATGGCAATATTGAGTTTGGTCTGTACTCATTGGCAGTTTTTGGTATGGCTATCATTTTGGCAGCTTTTCTAGAATCGGGGAATGTGGATGTTGTGGATGCTGTTAGAAAGTGTTTCTATTTATATGAAATACTGTGACGAAAGGAATTTTCTATAGTGGAGGCTATACAAAGTAATTTTAGTAATTTAACTTTGAACACTTTACACTTTTAAACCGATTTTTTTATGCATACACCAGGGCAGCAAAAAGTTGTTCATTTTTGTAGGGGGTATATTAAAATTATCCAGTTGTTTGTAATGCATAGAAGGAAGCTTTACCGACCACATAAAGTATATATATTCTTGATCAGCAATACGAGCTGAGTTGATAAAGCCATGTTCGTCTATCCGTCTGTCCGTGTGTTTCTATGCTATCTCCTCCGTTTGTTTTAAAGCTATCTTAGTCAAACTTTGCACGAAGTCATTTGGTACAAAGACGCTGCACATTTGTCGGAACCGGCCGGATCGGATGACTATAGCATATAGCTGCCATAGGAACCATCGGTCGAAAAAGTAGTTTTAGTTAGAAAAAACCTCTTATTTATAAGTTTTCTATGCTTTAACATAAATCCACCAAGTTTGATGAAAATCGGTCAACTATATAGTATAGCTGCCATACAAAAGTTAGGTACGAAAAGTCTTAGTAGGAAAAACTTTTTTGTTTTCAATGCTTTCGCTCCCAAATTTGTAACTGATCAAAATTATATGCTTCCACACAATTCTGCCAAGTTTGATCAAAATCGGATGACTATAGCATATAGCTACCATAGGAACGATTGGTCGAAAAAGTAGTTTTAGTGAGAAAAACTTTTTTGTTTGCAATGGTAGCGTCTTTAAGCTTTCCAGTTATGAATATTATCGGTTTCCACACAATTTTGGGAAGTTTGGTCAAAATCTGATGAATATATCGTATAGCTGCCATATAACAAACTTGCAAACAAATGGTCAACGTTGTGGCGCCATCTGTTGCTGAGTTTGGGAAATAACTCAGCTAAGAATGTTCGACGAAAATCATTTATAACCTTAATTTATATATCTTATACAAGCTAAAATATAAAAAAAAATATAATATAGTATATAAACTTCGGTCGAACCGAAGTTAGCTCGCTATTTTTATTTTCTTATGTATTTTATTGTTGAGTCGTAAACCAATTTTGGATTTACCATTTTACGAGGACTGGTGAATACCCTAAGTTTTCTTTTACAAAATTCTTAAATATTTTTAACTCGATATAAAAGTTTTTAATTAAGTTTAAAACAGTTTGGAAGTGGTTTCCACTTTTGAAACTGTATAAACTGGATTGAACAGGAAATACATACAAACTCAGTGCAATCAATCTACACCAGGATGGCCAACCGCTCTGCCAACCAAAATTTAACTATTCAACGCAAAAGAGCAGTCTCCCCCCAAAGTCAAATTCAGCTTTCTTACATAAATTAAATTAATTTGAAATTGTAATTTGGTTTCTTTAGACCCATACACGTTCGCAACGCTAATTTATGCCCCCCTTCTTTCTGGCAGCAGAGCTGCTTTTAAGCCTTCTAATATTACCAACTTATTAAAGTTTTCTTCATGTGACGCCTGTGGGAAATAAAATTAAATTGGCTTTGCTTATTTCTAGCTATATGGACATTAAAGCCAGCCTTTCGTTTTAATAAAAGGAATAAGAAAATCTGACATGCCATGGAAAGCGGCTGTGTTTGTATTCCTTTGGGTCTTACATACACACAATTTGGCAGCTGAACAATTTGCAATTTTTTTGTTGTTTAATAATCAATTAGATTTTAGATTGTTTTTCTGCCACTTCATTACTCAAAACCCTGCATGGGGCCATATGCCATAGTTGCTTTTAATAACTTATGAGTATTATTGTGTACATTTACTTATATTGGGGGCAGAAGTTTTTCTGACTCTGGGTACAAGTGAAGGGATTTAATACATTTAAGAAAAAGATTTAAAAGGAACAAATATTTGACAAAATTTTAAACTTTATGTTAAAAAAATGTAAACAAAAGTTACGGATTTGCTTAACAAACAAGTAAGAGTGCTCCGATTGCAAAATACCCTGTACCAAGTAGTGTTGTTTCTATGGCTTTGATTTCCTAAGCTAATATTGAGTTAAATTCTTCGTCAGAACGTTGCGACGCGTTCATATAGACAGACTGTTGATGCTGATCAATAATATATATACTTTATAGGGTCAGAGATGCTTCATTCAAGCTGTTACATACATTGCCCCTTTAACCCATTTTTAATGGGTACAGGGTATAATAAAAAGGGTATAAAAGCAACGCTAATCTCACTGCTTAACTTTGTTTACATTTGAGATAACAACAATTTCCATTAAAATTACTAAAAATTTAACAATGTTCAATGAAAGTAGCAACTTGAAGCGGATTAAACAGTGTCTTAATTACATATCTCCATCAATTACGTATACGCCATGCTGACTCGAGTTTGCACTCAAAATTTATATATCTGGCCCAATGCCAAATAATGAAAAGAAATACCAAAAATACAAATTGGGGTAAACAATTGAATGCTTGACATTTTCAATTTCAATAATTGTCAATTTGTTCATTTTTAACATACCAATTAGAGAGGTTAGGGGGAGGGGGCTAGTCATATTGATTGGAATTTTCCATCAATAATTACTCCGTCAACTATTTAACTGACGGACAGTAATTGTTATTAATTATTATTGTTATTGATGGAACTTCACATATTTGGACATACTGAACTCGAACACATTTCTTTGTCAGGCCATTCATACATAAACGTAGTGTGTAATTTGAAGCATATGTATAAAGACATACGTGTCTAAAAGTTACATGTGTGGCAGCAGTACACCGAGAGAATAATATTGTTGAAATACAATTTTTCAAAAATTTAGATAAATTTTAGTAATATTGGAAACATGATGCTGAAGCTTTTATACACTTGGAAATCAAAGGACATTATTATACTCTGTACTAAAGGTACACAGAGTATATTAATTTTGTGCAATAGAATGTAACAGGGAGAAGGAATCATTTCCGACCCTATAAAGTATATATATTCCTGATTAGCATCAACAGGCGAGTCGATATAGCCATTTCCGTCTGTATGAACGCACAGATCTCAGAGATGGTAAGAGATAGAGGTTTGACATGTATATGACATATATTTCTTATACTTGCAGGCAGATCAAGTTTATTTTCAATTTTTGCCACGCCCCCTCCGCCTTCGTAATTTGGAAAAAGATGGTTTGTATGTTCAAGATAGATGGTTTGTACCTTCTAGAGATATCTAGTAATCAATATTATTTATCGATTTGCTGAAGGAATGATAAAGATCGGATGAACGATACTCAAGTTATGAGCAAAAAACAGCCAGTAAACACAGTTAGAGATCGATTCGTGTGATAGCAAAAGGCTCATACAATAATCAACACCCGAATAAACTTGCTTTGCTCTCAAACAATCAAATTTAGCATACACACACATGTTCGCTGCTGATTTTTAATCAATCAAACGCTGTTAGTCTTTTGATTACACAGTTTGAAAAATCCATTTTTTTTAAAAGCTCGGTATTAGACCCTTAAATTCTGATATAAGGTGTTCAAACTCGGCCCATGCGTGTTGTTTATCTCTTATTTAAATATTTAGCCTATGTCATAAACATGCCACCTTTTGAAATAGCATTCAATATTAAAAGCGGCAGTGACAAGGATCAGGACAGCCGAAACGCCACTTGAAGATGTCACCCGGTGGAAAGCAATTGACATGTATTGTGTGAAAAACCACCCTTGTGACCAACGCAGATCATTTATATACATGTATGTGTGTTTACACACAAATCGCTAGTTTAAAGTAGATTTTAGGAAGAAATTTAGAAATAAAAGGAAGATCGCTCGGCAGAGTGAGTCAGTAAAAATGAAAACTTACAACCGTGCTTAGTGAATGTATAACTCTATATAAAGGAATTTCTGTAAGCATCACCTTATATCCAGTTTTGCGAATAAGGCAAAGGCACACACAGCGACAAAAATTTTAACTTATATCTGAATGGTTTAAGATTAAAATCTATAAAACTGAGCAAATACGGACAGGGTCACTGGGAACGCAATATATAAAATTCACTTCAATCTTACAATTGGTAAAGCTACCTCCAGAAGGGATCAAACATAAATTGTTCAATATCTTTAAAAGCACACGGTAGATTTTTATTAAAATCGATTTCTATTATGGTTTAATGGGCTATTGCGTGTCCCTAAGAGATGGTACTTGAATCATCAGTATTTAATTCCTTGTATCAGTATTTAATTTTTAGTGTTGTTCTTTCCATTCAATACACTGCTGCTGACAGAAAAGGAAAAGAAAGAGAGAGCTGCGTTTTGGGCAGGGCCAGCAGTGCTTATGTTGGTAAGCAGTGTTGCCAACTGTTAAAGCCTAAAAGTAGCTAAGTCGCCTATTAAATATAGCTAAAAATGGCAAAGTCTAAAATGAAAAAGCTATAAAATATATGCTTAAATATTGGTTTATTCCTACAGAAGAAGGTATTGCTCAGGTGATCTGCAGGGCATACGGGACAATGTTGTGCTACAAACAGACACAAAGAGCTCCCTTCTGTGACGTTCTCTGATGCTACAAAAGCAAAATTGGTCGTTAAAATCTAGTATGTTCCTCCTCACATAGCTTTTATTATTGTGCTAAAGGAAATTTTAACAACTTTTTATAACAAATGCACGATCAATCATGTTGCATGGAAAAATGCTTAAAATGCACCATTTTCGAAGACCGGTTGTGTTTATCTTCAACTTTTTTGTGGTCAAAGTGTTTTCACCAAATGTCTTGGAGTTTTTTTTACCATTCATAGATATCGAAAACAGGTCTGAATAATTTAAGATCTACAAAGAAAGTTATTTTATAATGTCAAAATTTCATATAAATGCTGATGGTATAGGTTTCATAGGAATTTTTATCAGTCTAGATAGCTGAATATTATTGGAAAATACATTTCCAAACGAGCTTCAATTCCAGTTTGTTTTATCAGAATTCTAGCACTTCCGAAATAGCTAGACAATGGCTAGAATTTCAGGTTTCCCTTTTGTTTTACTTGTAAAAACGAAGTCGAATATTTAATCATAATTATTAATTCAAATTGATTTTCACAATTTCAAAAAAACTAATTTTTCCACAGTGTAGCATTCATATCAACTAATATCTATACAGAGCTATGTAGGTAAGTTGTATGGGGCAAATGTCTATTTCACCGGGGGAGACTCTCTTGGGCCGAGTCACCTAGTCAGCGTGTCTATGTACTAATCATTCATTATTCACAGGCACAATTTACTCGAAAAACGGCCAGAAGATGTGTATAACCTTCCCACCGCCCTATCATCCGCCCCACTCTCTTCCAATCGCTGTTGCCACCCATAATGACTTGCAGTCAGAAGAAGTATGTAATGTACGACAACAACAACAAAATAATCAATAGAAAAGAAACACAGAAAATTAAAAACACAAACTGACTTACCTATAAATAATTGTCCACTAACAAAAGGATACAAGTTCGTCATAAAAATTTGGACATAGGCGTGAACTTTATGAAACAACAACTTTTGGGAATGGACGGCAGTAAAAGTAAAAAAACACGCGCATGCAGCAGCTATTAAATTGAAAGCAACAACAAAAAAACTCAACTCAACACCTTGACCAGAGACCAGGACGAGAACTCTCACGCGGACGCGGACTGCAGCAGTCGAAAAAAAAAAATAAAAATAGAACAAAAATAACACAAAAGCCAAGCACTTAACTTATTACATGGCACAGCAAAAGACCGTACCCAAGCCCAACATCATCCCACCATGTCGCGCACTGTGAGCAAAGTCGAAACGGAAGTCCTTAGTTTGTAGTCAAAATATGCAATGGCGACCTTTTCGTTCTTTTGGTTTTTGTGGCTAGAGCTTTAGGCAAAGTATGAACAAAGGAAAACCAAGAGGGGGAGGACAAGATGAATAGCTATTGCAGCAACTGAGATTTTTAGCCAAATTGAAATCAACTTTTTGTGTGTAATTCCAACAGGTCATTTCCGATTTGAGAAAAGAAAAAAAAACACAAAAAGTCTATACGAAACCAAACTGTGCAAGTACGAGAACCATCAGAATTTTTGATATTTTTTCTGAAAGTGATTTTACTGATTGAAATTGAAAATTTTAAAAAATAATGAATTTTTATTTGTACCAAATTGGGTTTACAATTAATATGCAATAAAAAAATTGATTAACAGAGGAAAAACATTTTTAGTTTAGCAGTATACTTGGACTTTTTTTGTAGTGTGACATTTTGGCTCAATTTTTAAGACCAAGTGAACTAATATTTATTTTGTAGATTTAAATTCATAGGATACATCTAATATGGTGACTATTTGAACCAGCTTTACTGGGCGCGGGTACACCTAATGATAACTCAGCCACATGGCAAACATCTACAGCAGAGTCCGGCGTGTTCCTATCGAATGTGTATACAACAGCGCTCTGATGCAGCAACGCGTCGCGACTTCGACACACCGACAGTATACAAGCTTATTCTGCTCTCTTTTGCAACAACAAAACTGGCTAAACACCCACACGCGGCGCCAAAATGAACATGTGTGTTATGCCGGACCCTGATCTACAGTGTCCACTAGGACAGGCGTCACACCTCTACTAAATCAATAATCGATAGCACTAAATGAACGACTTTTAACCTAAAAATCTAAATTGAACTTAACTGTAGTCAAAGATCTAAACCAGGGGTGCCCAAGCTTATTATTATTTAAGCCACGCATTTGTTTTTGCTTTGCGCCAAGGAATAGCCCGCGCGCATACGATTCACGCGGCCATAAGATTATAAAAAGCAAAAACAATTTCATATGCTTGCTCTCCTCTCTTTCTTTCCGAGCGAAGGTCTGCAACAACAATTTCATATGTGTCTCTCTTCTCTCTCTCCTATGTACCCGACAAACTCGAACGCAACAACAATGTTGCTTATGCGTTGTCAGCGATCGCTTCGCGCACTTATTCTTGAGACAGCAACGACCACACACAAACAAAAATCGGGTTTCTCTTTCTTGTGGTTATTCTTGCTTGAGTTGTATTTTGTGCATTTGTATTGGCTTCCACGCTCATTCTGGGCACCCCTGATCTAAGCAAACAACTGAACTTTTGAACTAGGTGAACTTGCGCTCTCGAAATTTTGGCATTCCGGTATTTTGGCATACGCAAAGTTTTGGTTCTGTTTCTGTTCTGATACGGTCTTATTCAATAATAGCAGTCTCTTCCTAAAATATAGGACGAATTTTTAGTATTTAGCGGCAAGCAATTCCAGTTATGGTTCGGGTTTGATTTCATGGTTATTATTCGTAAGTTTTGCATTTTCATACCCTTGCAAAGGGTATTATAATTTTGCCCAGAAGTTTGCAACGCATAGAAATATTCATTTCCGACCCCATAAACTATATATATTCTTGATCAGGGAGACGAGCTGAGTCGATTGAGCTTTGTCCATCTGTCTGTCTGTTTCTACGCAAACTAGTCTCTCAGTTTTAAAGCTATCGAGGTGAAATTTTGCACAGAGTCTTCTTTTTACTGCACGCTGCTAATATGTCGGAACCGACCGGATCGGATGACTATATCTTATAGCTGCCGTAGGAACCATCGGTCAAAAAAAGGGTCTTAGTGAGAAAAACTTTTTCGTTTTCAATGTTAGCGTACTTAAACTCGGCCATTATTAATATTTTTTGTTTTCAAACAGATTTGCAAACTTTGGTCAAAATCGGATGACTATATCTTATAGCTGCCATAGAACCGATCGGTCGGAAAATGGGTCTTACTGGGATAAACTTTTTTGTTTTCAATGCTAGCGTCCTCAAACTCGTCCATTATTAATATTATATGCTTTCAAACAGACTTGCAAATTTTGGTCAAGATCGGATGACTATATCTTATAGCTGCCATAGGAACCATCGGTCGGAAAATGGGTCTTACTGAGAAAAACTTTTTTGTTTTCAATAAAAGCGTCCTCAAACTCGTCCATTATTAATATTATATGACTATATCCTATAGCTGCCATAGGAACCATCGGTAAAAAAATGGGTCTTAGTGAGTAGTTCAAGTAAATCGTTCTTAAGGTGGGTGATTCTTAATATTAAACGCTTTCAAACTAATTTTAAAAAGTTGATCGACATCGGGTGACTATATCTTATGGTTGCCATAGGACCGATCGGTCGAAAATGGTTCTTAGTAAGAAATTTTTGTATTTGTAACGCATAGAAGGAAACATCTCCGACCACATAAAGTATATATATTCTTGATCAGCATGACAAGCTGAGTCTGTCCGTCCGTCTGTTTCTAAGCTATCTCCTCCGTCACTTTTAAAGTCATCTTAACCAAAGTTTGCACGAAGTCTTTTGGTACAAATACGCAGCACATTTGTCGGAATCGGCAAGATCGGCTGACCATAGCATAAAGCTGCCATAGGAACCATCGGTCGAAAAAGTAGTTTTAGTGAGAAAACCTTTTTTGTTTTCAACGCAAGCGTCCCCAAACCTCGTATTACTAAGTTTTCACGTTTACGTCTACGTTACACGTTTACTCTTATTCATTTTCCATCAACAAAGAATGGTAAAACGTGATAACAGACCAGTTATGTCATTATTTATGTTACCAATGGACCTTTTGACTTGCAATTTGGCTACAACCCCTGATTCGAAATATTTCAAACACTTTTCACAGGTTTATTCGGCTATGTCACTTGCTCGTGGTTAATTGGCTATTTGATTTGATAGAATTAGCACTAATTTGCTTGTTAGAACTTTGAAAAATTAAGGATTTCTAGTACTATTTAATAAAATATTTGTTATCTTCAGCATAATCTTTTTCTTATCTCACCAAACAGAAAATAGAAACTCTTTCTTATCCCCCTGAATAGACAATTTGCTTTCTTATCTTAGTTTAATTAAAAAACGATATTTGATGATTCAATCCTTCTGGCGGAAACTATTCAATATCAATTACAACATTTCCGCCTTAAATTGTTCAAGTCATTATCATCATTAACATTATGTGTAATCTCAAGCCCAATAAGTCTAAGTCTACCCACAATATTCTTCAGTCTTTTGTAACACATGTGTGGATTTTCTAATATACCTTAAAAACCTCCCGGCAAGAAGTTTTCCTTGCTCTTTCTCTTTCGTGCACGTAGACTTGCTCGCTCTGGCTTGAAACAAAACTTTATTTACGAGTACAATGCGGTGGCCGAGACTTTTGTTTTTCTTTGTTGGCCTGCATTCGCGGTCAAATTGGCCTTAACTTTCTATTTGTTGTTGCTGTTTTATTGGTTCTGTTTGGTTTACTTGAGCCGTTATTTAGTTCAGGGCCAAGGCACAAACACACGCACATGTCGCTGCTGGTCAGCCCAGACCCTTTTGGTCTGCCAGTCAATTGTATAGAAAATATATATAAATTGGTTTTTTGTTGTTTTTTCAATATTTTGCATAAATGCAGTTTGCAATTTGATTGCACATTCTCAGAATGACCAACTGGTCTAGTGAAGTGAAGTGTGTGAGTCTGTTTTGTGTGTGTTTGTGCGTGGATTCTGTGTTAGCCAACCAATTCCGGTTAATGGCTTTGTCAGTGGTACCTACCTGTCATCTGTTGGCTTGTATGTCACAATATATTTCTCAATGGGATGTGCCTTTAAATCGATTTGTGTTTGCCAAGACACACGCACCGCAGTGGGCGTTAGAAATGTAACGGTAATGTTCTCCGGAGTTGCTGGAATGGTGCCTATTATGATGATGATGATTGGTTATGATAGACGTATATACTTATATTACTATTTGTTATGGCTATGAATTGTTTTGGTTTATATTGTTGCCAGATTTGGCATATGGGCAGTTTGATAAGTCAGCTGTTAACAAAACATCTGTTCATGGATTAAGGTTAACAATTTGAGAAAAATTGTAACATTTAGACAGCCATTGATATTAGACAAAGGCAATTTCAAGTGTTGATAAAATGAGATGGTTTTGATGGAATGAGTGAGTAAATAGAGTGAAATTACTTGAGTTATTGACTGGACTGATAAACCGTATAACCACTTGAAAGCACTGTTTGTCAATGTTCAAACTCAAACCGAACGAATGAACCTATGAACCTTTCTTGGATCCATTCAAAGTTGTGTTTAACAACATACCACAGACCAAGGAACAGTTAAAGCAGTAAACTTCTTCGAATGAACGTGCACCAAAGAAGGTCAAACAAGGGATGTACTAGGTAATTCACCTCGATGACTCAGAAAATTGTATTATTCAGAGCTGTTGTACAGATTCGACATTGAGTTGAAGCAAAATCGATCGCGCTTGCCGAAAAAAGTGATCTTCCACCGTGATAAGGCACTACAGTGTAGTCGCCATGCCAAAGATTCATAAATTGGGCTAGGAACTGTTATCATTGTATCGCTTTGTATCTATTTCCTGTTTGGAAACCCATTGAAATGGATCGGGAATGTAAGAGGTTTGGGCCGAATGATGAAAACTAAGAAAATCTCCTGCTGTAAAAACCACACAAAATTTTATTTTGCTCTAAATGTATCAAGCCGAATTCGTAAATAACCATCAACACATATTTTCACCCAGCTCTGCACACGTCAAAAATCAAAGACTGAAGACATTTAAGCAAATCCTTTCTCGGTCTGCGCACAACAAAATCTCTTTTAGCCTAAACTGTTAAGTATATACATATACAGCCATTCTCCCATTTTCATTTTCGCAAAACTTTTGCGCTTTCTAACCGATTTTTGGACCAAATTTGATCTTAAAAGTAAATGCTATAGGGGAAACTTTCCCAGACGACGTGCTGGATTTCAATATTTGTTGTCATCGTTTTTGGAAACATATGGAAATAACAAATGTAGCTCTTTAGACAGGACATTTACCAAGCCACAATGCCGCTGTGGCTGTTTCTGCGCATTGTAAGATGATGTCCAAAGTGAGAGGTTCGAACTGCAGAAGAGGCGTTTTTCACTCAGGTTCTCTGCAAATGCGTAGAGATCTGCATGTATGGGTTTTAGCATGAGGAACATCATTCCAGTGAATTCTGTTTAGGCCACATCCGCGTGGACACGGAGCATGAAGAGTGAGAGAACAATGTTTCCCATAGTGAAGTGATGTTTTCTAACGATTTCATTGCATTAGTGTAAATAAAATACATGTTGTTTAATTTAAATATCAGTTTATGGAGAACTGAATAGGTTCTTGATAATAAAAAATATGAAATTGATAAAAGCTGGTATCAAAATGATACTAAGAGTTTGAAAATTGAAATATCACATTGATAAGACCTAGTATCAAATTGGTACTATGAAATTAATACAAAAAAGTGTTAACCTGATACAAGTTAGTATCAATTTGATACTTGGAGTATCAAAGTGAATTTGATACTAAATAGTATCAAATTGATGACTGAATAGTGTCATTTTGATGATTACTTTTATTTGGCTGTAGTGTTTGCTATAAAATGAACTCTTTAATTTGCTTTTCTAGATAGAGATGGTTTTCATGGGGTGGTCAATGACTTAGAAGAGTTTCAGCTGCAAATTGAGGCGACACTTAATAAAGTGCAACTAATAAACACGGACTGTTATAAGTAAACTTCACTTACTCCATGCCAGTTTATTTGGGAATGCTGCTGTATGGCCAGTAATTGTGCCATACTTTTTAGTCACTGACCTATCAAACTGCCCTCGTATTTCATAAACTTGATCACACAAATTATCCATTCTTGTGTAGACTAAAAATGTTACGAGTGTACTTACCCGCCAGGCAGGCATTGATAAACAGCACGACAATGAACACAAACATTATGTTGCTGCTGCTGCTGCCTGTTGTTCTTGGATTTCTCTTCCCCCTCTTCTCTTCTTCCTGCGGCCTTTGCTATTGGTACGAATTTTGCTAAGGTTTCCGCTTGGGCGGTTCGTTGTTGCAGTTGTTGTGGTTGTTGTTGTTGCGGCTTGGGTGTTTTTTAAAAAAATTCTAACTAAACATAAAAATCAGTCTTGCTTGGTCGTTTTGCCGTTTTGTCCCACTCGTTGGTTCTAATTCAAAACATTTTTGCGTCCTGACTTAATTGACTTGAGGCCAAGAAAAAAAGGATGCCCGCTGGCATGTTGTTTGCATTTAGTTTGAATTTGTTTATGCGTTTGTTTATATATTTATAGCATATTTTTTTTTATGACTTGTGCGAGTTCTTCTTTCGGTTTCCTTTTCTTTTTGGTTCTGTTTAGAATCATTGAATGGCAATCGAGGTGAAGCAATATTTCGTGCCAGTTGCTGTTTCAACTAGGGAATTATTCACATTGCGTTTAAGTTCGTATTTCTTTTGTTGGCTTTTATAAAATCAATAAAAAGCGACAGTCAAAGCGACAACCGTTGATTTTTTTTCTTTCGTTTTTGTTTCAATTGTTTCCTTGTTTTTTTTTTTGTGGAGAAAATTAATTCCCTGGGACGGAGTCGCGCTGCTTGAGGAGGCGGCTATTGCCACCTGTCGTCGCCGTCGTCGTTTATACGCTGGCTCAATGTAATTGTTGTCGCATTTGTTTAATTTAATACTTGGCGCATTTTGTTAATATTTTGTTGTTGTTGCGTTTTTATTGTTTTGGCTGGTGGAGAGGCTGCAATAAATCAGATTAACGAATGACATTAATGGACTATAGTTAGCAAAGAATAATTAGGCATTTGTTTTTAGCGAGAAATCTCTTGCTGTGTCTCTCTCTCTCACACATTAAATACATTTTCATTTTCATTTTCATTATTGAAATTGACTGCACACTCAAATGTGTTGCCTACTTAGTGGGGCACTTCTAATTGGCATTGCGCATACGCCCCGACACCCCTCCACACACTCACATACCATTTTCTCGCTTGCTTGGCACAGACCTATTTCAATTTCCAAAAGGCATAACTCATTGGCATGCAAGGGACGTTTGCCTTAGGCTAGGCAAGAACCTCCTTGGTTTGCTCCCTCTGTTCCTTCCATTTCAAATGCCAAAGCTTAACTCGTCTGCACATAAATTTTCCACTCTTAATTGACATCAACTTTATACATTACTTCAATAAAAACCATCTACTTGTATATAATGAAGAAAACTTTGAGCTAAGCTCCGCTTAATTAAGTGTTCAGTAAAGTTTATATTCGCCTGTCAGAAGGTGTACAATAAA
Organism: Lordiphosa magnipectinata; assembly: GCA_037044535.1. Lineage (NCBI taxonomy): Eukaryota > Metazoa > Arthropoda > Insecta > Diptera > Drosophilidae > Lordiphosa > Lordiphosa magnipectinata. The sequence goes on from JBAMBO010002012.1 coordinate 100,499, forward strand.
CTTACAACTGCTTTTGATCAGCCTGAAACAAAAAAGTTTCGTTATAAATATTAAATGAAGATAAGCAGAAAATTAATAGATTGTCCCTACAAATGCTGACGAAATCTTCGTTAAACCCTTACTGCGAAGGACAAGCAAATGATTAATTTTGTTGTCCGCAAAATGGTGGAAAAATCACCACCCTTTTTGCTGCATAATTAATTGAGCTTCTTAGCACGTACTTAAGAAAAATCTGTTTACATTTAATGACAAAGCCGTTTCGAGAATTTTTTTTTTCAAGTGCCGGAAGGAGGAGTATTATAATTTTTGGATTAAATACGCTCTTTTAAGCGGGTATGGTGGAATTCTCAGAAAGATGAATGAAACTTACAACTGTTGCAACTGTTTGATGGTTTAGTTTTACATTAATTTTACAAAGAATGTATTTTATTCAGCTAAGAAGTCAGCTGCTTTAACGCGTCTAGTCGAGTACCTGAAAACTAAATGGTCGACTTGGTATATTACATCGATTTTAGTTTCATGGAAATTTTTTTGCTATCTCTATCGTTAAGGTATGGGTTTTGACGAATAGAAGACGATAAGCAAAGATGAGTGCGCAGGTGAGCTATAATAAATTAGTTTTTCACAACTTTGCACAGGAAAAAGAAAGATGGGATATTAGGTTCAAACAGGCTCGAATTCAGAATACTGACATATTTTTCACTACGAACCGAAACTCCAACCCGAACCAAGTGTGACTAACTAATTGAATCTAAATCCAAAATATCGGTTCCGTACATTTTGTTGTATACCTTAATAAATCTCACCTAATGACAATTGATTTTCTTTTTTTAACAGAGTCTCACAATCATCAGGCAAGTAAAATGACTCCTTTTTTAATAATTCTGGATTTAGTTAACGAATCAGTGTACTATATTGTATATTTTCAAATACTCGAAGTACACGAAATGATTCCCAAAAGAAAGAAGCTAAATGACATATTGCAATGGGGTCAGAAATCCCCAAAATTTTGCATAAGCTCCAAATATTGAGATATTGGATTCAAATTTGGCACAGATAAAGCTTAGACCTATACTAATTTCGGAACAAGTGTTGGAGCGATCGGACCACGCGCACCCCTATCTAAGCTTTAGTTTAGTTAAGTTTAAGTTAAAAATCTATCTAAACCAAACTTTGCACGAAGTCTTTTTGTACAAATACGCTGCACATTTGTCGGAAACGGCCGGATCGGATGACTATAGCATATAGCTGCCTTAGGAATGATCGGTCGAAAAAGTAATTTTAGTGAGAAAAACTTTTTTGTCTACAACGCGAACGTCCCAAAACCTCGTATTTATAAGTTTTCTATGCTTTCACATAATTCCACCGAGTTTGATGAAAATTGGTCAGCTATATAGATGCCATACAAAATATAATATAGTTCTAAAAAAAAGTCTTAGTGAGAAAAACTTTTTTGTTTTCAATGCTTTCGCACCCATACTTGTTACTGATCAATATTATAAGCTACCACGCAATTCTGCCAAATCGGATGACTATAGCATATAGCTGTCATAGGAACGATCGGTTGAAAAGTAGTTCTAGTGAGAAAAACTTTTTTGTTTTCAACGCAATCGCCACTAAAGCATGAATTTATCAGTTTTCTATGCTTTCACATAATTTTTCCAAGTTTGATGAAAATCGGACATCTATATAGTATAGCTGCCAAGCAATATATAGTTCTGAAAAAAGTCTTAGTAGGAAAAACTTTTTTGTTTTCAATGCTTTAGCTCCCAAACTTGTTACTGATCAATATTATATGCTACCACAAAGTTCTGCCAAGTTTGATCAAAATCGGATGACTATAGCATATAGCTGTCTTAGGAACGATCGGTCGAAAAAGTAGTTCTAGTGAGAAAAACTTTTTTGTTTTCAACGCAATCGCCACTAAAGCATGTATTTATCAGTTTTCTATGCTTTCACATAATTTTTCCAAGTTTGATGAGAATCGGACATCTATATAGTATAGCTGCCAAGCAATATATAGTTCTGAAAAAAGTCTTAGTAGGAAAAACTTTTTTGTTTTCAATGCTTTAGCTCCCAAACTTGTTACTGATCCATATTATATGATACCACAAAGTTCTGCCAAGTTTGATCAAAATCGGATGACTATAGCATATAGCTGCCATAGGAACGATATTTCGAAAAAGTTGTTCTAGTGAGAAAAACTTTTTTGTTTTCAATAGTAGCGTCTTTAAGCTTTCCAGCTATAAACATAATTGGTCTTTGGGAAGTTTGGTCAAAATCTGATGAATTTATCATATAGCTGCCATATAACAAGCTGGCAAGCAAATGGTGAAAGTAGTGGCGCAATCTATTGCTGAGTTTTGGAAATAGCTCAGCTAAGACTATTCGACGAAAATTATTTAAAACTTTATTTTTTTAAATTTATATAATACAAGCTACCTTTCCTCCATATTTATATACATATACTTAGTATCGATCAAATCGGTTCAATATAACTTTTTGAATAAAATGTCTGGTATATAAAGTTTTTCTAGTATTTAAAAGAACACAGATGATATTATAGCTTTAGCTCAAACCAGGGCTGCAAACCCAAAAAAATTTTCGGAACCTCCGTTTTGCTGGTTCTTCTGTTACGTACATAGAAGGGTACCCAAATAAATTTTATTGTGTATAATATTTTTTTTTAAACCGAACCAAAAGCTTGGGCTTGGAAGGGGTTCGGGTTCATCTATTTTCGCCCATGTGGTTCGGTTCAGGGTTTGGTTCACAGTAAAAAAAAGCCGGGATTCCGGGCTAGAGCCGGTTCGGTTCAAAACCGGTTTGCAGCGGTTTGGCTCAAACATTTAATTTGGTTTTATTGACCTTTTTTGAAAAAAATGACTGATCCTGCCTAAAGGACCTATCCCACTATCAAAGTCGGCACCCAAATCCTAAACTTTCTTGTCTTTTGGAGCAATATTAAGTTGAAATAATTTCGAAAAGCGGCAAAAACGGGCAGAAGGGATTAATTACACATTTGTCTATACACTTTTGAAAACAATTTGTAGTCATTAGTTATGTGCAGCAGTCTGCATCAAAAAATTTGTGCTCCAGTAAGCACGATTGTATTTGTTAGGTTTTCGCTATAAAAGTACACCAACAACAATTGGACAGACACAACACAAAACTCAATATCAGCAAGTTGGAGTATGAAACATATGTTTGGCATAGCTGTACGAACATTTGCCATATTTTCAATCCTTTAGTGGATTAGCAGCAGCACACCTGCAAAGTCTACCAATATTTGCCACCGATAAATCAAAATTGCATTTAATCAGTTTACTTTGAATACACATTTTTCTTATCTGGTATTTCAGTGAGGATCAGTCAGGTCATTGGTTACCCCAAACTGATTAACGAATTACTAAACTGTATTTGTACGAACTACAGGGAACAGAAAAAACGACTGAAATGTTATTCAAACTTAAATATATCAAATATACGTAGCACTTCATAGTCAGATGGACGATTACTTTGATCCTAAAATGGACGTCGCGCAAGGTAACATCACAGAGCTGAACCGCGATTTCCTACTGGCAGTTACATGCATTTGCAAAAACTTAATCTACTCTGTGTTTGGTAGAGAGTATTAAAAAAAAACGTTCGGAGTAAGTTTACGTTAAAAATCTCCTAACTTTCTGTTGGTATTGTAAATTTAGTAAATAAATAAAAGCCAGCCACGGATTTAAGACGACTTTTGCTTAATTACTTTAAATTAATTTTACTTATGGATTCGAGTAAATGAATGAGTAAACTAAGAACTCATAAAATTCAAATTTTGGCTCGGGCAGGCTTCCGGTTTGTCCAGAGCTCCAAACTTGAAACTCATTCTGTTTATGTATTTATGTTTTTTTCGTTTATGTCCCGAAAAGTTTGATGAACTTTTATTTTTTGTTTTTCGGCTTACACTTAGGCATGCTGACATATATACAAGGAGAAAGAGAGTGCCCGTACAGAATGTTTAATGAGTGTGCGTGTGTTTGTGAGTGCGTCCCGCAGTTTGAAAATTTTAATGTTAATATGCCAAAAAAATCAGAAAAATGTAAATTTTTGTAAAAGAATTATTTTATTAGCGGAGAGACACGTGTTGGGCCAAAATTAAGTTGTGTTTGATGGTGACGCACTGTCAGAGTGGTTGGGTGGGGGGTGGCTCTGCATGCAGGCGCTCAATGTAAAATAAGTAGGTGAAAGCAGTTATCGTAAAATGAAAATGGCGGCTAGTACGCGTTGACGCTTGGCGCTGACGTTAGCGTCGCAGTTTATTGTTAATTATAGCGACAATACATGCACACACATAAACGCAAACGCAAACACACTCACACACACAATTGCATAGACTAGGTTCTGTTTTGACTGTTTTTATTGCATACGTTGAGGCGCTGGGCTTAGTTAGAAAGAGCGAGAGTGAGAGACGTTTGACATTTGTTTGTATTTTTTTGTATGTTTGCGGTGGCCGTCCAACAGAACAGACAATAAATCAATCAGCTGTGTTAACATTAAATTCCTGCGCAGACAATGCTCCCCGGTGTGTGTGAGTGTGTGTTTGTGTCTGGCGTGCTATTAACAAAAAGGTCAACTTTAGTTGAAACGAAGCTAACCAAAAAGGCTTACCCTAGCTTCAATTGAAGTCCTGCCAACTTTTATGTATTTGTGCATGTGTACACTCTGTGTAAAATGCCAGGGGGGAAGACAAAAGGGCAGAGCGAGATAGAGAGATAGAGAGAGGGCCAGCTCTTACATGCAGGCTGTAAAGAACATAAACCACTTGACTTAAATTTTCAGTCAAGACTTTGCCCCAGCAACAGCTTGATGGGATGCACAACAACATCTACTTGGTCCCTTTATCACAAAATACATAAAAAATTTTCAGCGGGATGTTAACCAAATTTACAGCTTTTTGTTTGCTTTAAACTAACAGCTAAAATTTAATTTATCTGAAATGGCATGCTTTATATTTTCGCTCTGGCTTATTTAAAGCGCCATTTTACAAAGGCTTATAAATTGGCATAACAAACTAATTGACTTAATTTTGTAATTGGCGGCGCTTTTGGGGCGCCACTTCTGTGGCCACGTTGGGCATATAAAACGAAGGTTTTTATTACTAAAAAAAACAGCTAAATCAATTAAAACTGTTTGCTGCTGCAGTTATATGATTTAGCTCTCCGTTCAGGCTGCTTTCGACAAATGTGCTGTTTTATCCAGTTTCAACCAGCTTTAAAGCTTAGGTAGTAGATTGCATAGAACCACTTAGACGATTATATTCTATTGGCAATTTCTAGCATTGACAATTTGGCTCTGTCGCACTGCAATTCATATAAAATTCTTGCTTGTGAGTTTTGTTAATGCAAACAGTTTATGAGAGACAACGAAACTTATGCTGAACCGTATCGGACCGTTTATTTTTGAAAAAGTTTTATATTGGGTGAGTGCGTCAACTGGTGCCCAAGTCCCCTCAGAAAATTTTGATATAAAAGTCTTAATGTATTCCTCGAGCTGCGTTTTTGATTGATTTGTCATCCATACCTGTTTACCAGTGTTTAGAGTTTAGCCCATGACCCATCCTTGATCCGCTTTCAAGATTTAACAACAGACTTGGGGCACTATTCACCTGATATTTTTCCTCTAGGCTTTAATCAGACACATTTGGAATGGATACAATGTAGCATATCCCAACTTTCGTCAGTCCCTAAAGAGTTTTTTGGAAACTACTTATAACAAGAAAGAAAGTCGGTCAAGCCCGACTATAACATACTCTGCACCCTTAATGTCGCAGCTCGCATTTGGTCACGAGTCAAACGGCCAGTTGACACACAACGCATAACGCGGTGCGCTCTCTCAGTCTCTCTCTCTCTCTCACTAAGATTGCTTCTGCTGAACGCAATGCTTAGGTTATGGGTGGGGTGGGTGGGGAGTGTTAACTGACCGTTTTTTGCTCATAACTTGAGTATAGTTCATCCGATCTTTATCATTCCTTCAGCAAATCGATAAATAATTTTGAGTACCAGATATCTCTTGAAAGTACGAACCATCTATCATCAAAACTGTAGGAGATATGACGTTTTTTCCAAATTGCGGGGCCGCGAGGGGGCGTGGCAAAAATTGAAAATAAACTTGATCTGCCTGCAAGTATAGGAAATATATGTCCCATACATGTCAAACCTCGATCTCTTACCATCTCTGAGATCTCTTCGTTCATACGGACGGACGGACAGACGGACATGGCTATATCGACTCGGCTGTTGATGCTGATCAAGAATATATATACTTTATAGGGTCGGAAATGATTCCTTCTCCCTGTTACATACTTTTGCACAAACTTAATATACTCTATGTACCTTCGGTACAGAGTATAAACATCACTTAGGGTATTCAGTTTGTTGTGCACATTTTGAGCAGGCGGGACTGCTTTGTTTTTGAGATTTGTTGAGAAAAAAAAATATTTGAATAGAAATGCCATCTAAGACCGCTAGGGATATTCTTCTGGAATGGAAAGCAAGCGAATTGAATAGTAAAGCTGAAATGATTAATAATCTGCACGTTTTGTTGTTGTCGACTTTTGCAGATGTGTGTCCACCAGACCAGCTTGATTTAGCAATGGACGAATTGTTGGATGACTTTATGGACGATGTCGACTTCATATACACTCGCAGTCAAGGACACATCTGTAACATGCCCAAACCAAAACTAATGGCGGAATAACATCCTTTCTTGATTAAGAAAGTCGATGAATCGCAACGTCTGCGGGTTCTGTCTAGTTCACTAGTGTTCACCACACTTTAAAGAAGGAGTGCTAAAACAACAGTCTGCATTTAACCTTAATTTTTCAACACGCCATCCACTGCGTCGCAGAGTCGCTATTTGATTTTTGTTAATGTTTTATTTAATGCGACGACTCGCAGTTGTCATTGTCGGAGTTTTTTTGACGGCCCTGGGTACCGAGAACGACTCTTCAAGTTATCCAGCAGATTTGCGGATGCATCACCTTGTGACCGGGGGTCACCAACGACGAGAAGTGAGTCGACTTGAGGCGTATGAAGCCAGGATCGCGCTAGTTTTGCCACGTTGAACCAGGCATCAACTATACTTACTAACGACTTTCGCCCCATTAGGTCCTCTAGGTCTTTGTCTTAAATGTTTTGCTTTTTGGTATAGTATATTCCAAAAAAAAATATATTCCTGCCGTTAAGGAACCTTTGGCTGAGATGTTATTTGAATGTCAAAATATACAAAAAAAAAGATTCCTCAATGGACCGCGATTTATAATGATTTTTCGTGGAGATATGATTTGGAAGTCATCCATGGTTCTTTTGAAGTTTGCGCTTTCCCCATACAATGTGCATATACATACATGTTTGTATACATGTATGTTTGATCACACATTGTTTTCAAAATAAGTTTGGGCACAAGTGCCTGACTTTTCTTGGTCTGGGTCGAGCAAGCTGTGCACAATTTGTTCAGATTAAATTGTTGGAAATGCTTACACTTTTCCCACAAAAAAGTGAATACCCTAACTGATTTTCACTCATTTCTGCCCCGCCACTTTAGAAAGACATAATTCTCCAAATAGTTACTAAAATTTTTGAAACTGAAATTAAAGGTAGGAGCCAAAACCTTCGGTTTAGTGGTGAGCCTACCAGAGGATGCATGACTTTGGCAAGTTTTCGGTGTGAATTGCTGAGTGACTTCGGCCCCCGGTGCCTATGGGCTGCCCGGCCCTTGTTTAGCGATCCTCGAACAGAACCTTTTCATTGCGCAAACCTCACAATTGAACCCTGTTCAAATGTTTGCAGGCTCGCAACCCTGATGTAATATGTATCAATTAGCCGCATAATTAGTAATTTACCTTCAGTTAATCACCAACTATGTAACATGGCAACAGGTATGACAAAGATACAGTTGTGGAGTTATAAGCTCCTACCTATTTATGAACCAAACAGGAGGGGCAAAGAGGGGTAAGATCACATGGTTAATACCAAACCGAGAAAAATATGATATTTTTCATATACATTTCATTGCGATATGATCATGTATCAAATTGATATACTAAACAAGTGAGAAATTCGGTCAAGCCCAACTATAATAGAATCTGTACCAGTTCAGGCCGCTCGCTCCCCTTTTTATCCCGATTTTAAAATTTTAGTACATTCAAGGAGTCACGTGGTTATCGTGCAATAATTTTGTTATGCGCTCATCTCTAAGTTTCTCTCACTCTCTCTCTCTCTCTATGTCCCATACATGTCTTACCTCTATCTCTTACCATCTCTGAGATCTGTGCGTTCATACAGGCGGACAGACAGACAGACGGACATGGCTATATCGACTCGGCTGTTGATGCTGATCAAGAATATATACATACTTTTGCAAAAACTTAATATACTCTGTGCACCTTTGGTAAAGAGTATAAAAAAGCAGTCTAATGGTCATACACAGAAAAAAAATCGGAGATACCCGCGCTAAAATCAACCCTAAACGATGTCAGAAGTTGGTCAAGCCCGGATTTTCTCAAACCAAGTACGAGAAGGATTGATTTGAGTACGCATTTTTCAATCCCAGAATTCTGGGCTTGACGCCGACTTTAGCTTAAACGGGATTGATTTTATCTGGTTATTCGAGCTCGCTTTGATCCCTTAGTCAGATCCAATCAAGAAGGTCCGATATTGACTTAAGCTTGATATTCGTATTTGATTTGATCTCGAAGTCGGCTTGAATCCGAAAAAGGAGTGCATCAAAAATGGCTGAGATTGACTTTAGCTCGATGTTAAAGCCAGTGTTTAAAAAACTGCAATAAGTTTCATTTCGTTTGCTTTGCTTCTGCTTTTGATAAAACCATAACCCGCATCAAAATCAAAAGCAAAATATGATTTTTGAGAAAAAGCAAACAGCAGCAGCCGTCGTCGCTTCATCATTTCTGATTTTCATTTTGATTTTGCTTTTGTTCTGTGGCGTAAGTCGAAGCTGCAGCACGTTTACGCTTTCAGAAGTCGACGGTAGTGCAAGCGCGACAGAAGTCACTCCCATTGTTTTTCTGATTTTCCATTTTGGTTTTGGTCAGGCACGTTATTTCTCTCAACACACACGATGAAGCATTTACTGTAAGTCGGCTCGGCTCGGTTGAAGGTAACAACAACAGAGCGCTGAAAACAAACAAATGTTGTTGTTGCGTTGCGTTAAATTTTGGTGGCTGGTAAAATCCAAAAAAATATCGTGGCACACATGCTGCTGCTTTGACTTACGGCACTGAACAAAATCATCAGCAAAACCAAAATCAAAATCATAAAGCGACGTCTGCTGCTGCTGCTTTTCTTTTTCTCAATAATCGTTTATTTGCTTTTCATTTGGCTGTGACCTACGGTTTTCATCAAAAGCAGAAGCAGAAGCAAGAGTTCATATTGATAAGTTGAAAATAGTCGAAGCTGTGAAAAGCAAAAACTTTGTAACTTTTGCTAATTCGACAGAAGCAATTTTAACACTGGTTAAAACTCATTTTGATCCCAAAAACAGCAGCTCACAAGAACTCCATACTACTTTTTTAACGACCTATTTGATTATCAAGCCAGCAAGTTTTATCCGGCTCAAGGTCATTAGTTTGCATACAACTGGTAAAGGAGAACACAATTAACATTACAATGGACCGTGCGGTTCTGAAAATCTGTCCAGGCTTAAGCCTTTGACTAGTCTGAATGGGACACCCCTAGTCCATGGGCCTAGCCTCGACACTGTTCGCTATTGAAGACTCTCAACAGACTTGACTCATCAACTGGAATTAAGCAGCTATCTTCTCATGCTGGAAGTGCTATAACTGGTAGGGAATTACAAGGCAACGGTTAGTGGAAAAATCCAACTGGTAAGCTGTCATAAAAATTAGTGTATGCGTGTATACACATTTGGCGTGAGAGAGCTCTTAATTTCGAACTTGCTCTCGGTTTCTTTTCGCTCTTTCGCCTTGACTGTGGAATTCCGTACTTACTTCAATCTCGAGACAGTATCATATGATTTTCAAGTCGGATCCGGAATGAGCATTTTCGGATTGATCCAAGCCTTTTAGGATTGTTCCAAGCTTTTTAGGATTGTTCCAAGCCTTTAAGGATTGTTCCAAGCCTTTTATGATTGTTCCAATACTTTTGTGCTGCATTTATGTAGAATCTAGTACGATTCGTACTTGAAATTTCAATCCGAAGGTCGAGATCAAATCAATTTGTTTGGACTTGATTTTAGCTCGCCTTTTTTTCTGTGTACAAACTTCTCATATCTATGTACGAGTATTTGGTGGAAGGACCAGGGTATTTTGGAAGGGGAAGTATGATTGATATCATTAATAATTGTGTTCCCTTCGACTGTAGTCAATAGCTGTTGATGGACATATCATGGATATATAATCTTACAAGCAGAATTAGCTGAAATTCATTGAAAATAGAGGCAAAAATGTTTCAAAAAATTTAGATGTTTTGAACAAAGGTTTGAACCAAAGACCTTAGGCTTCATAAGCGAACCGAGCCTTATACCACCGGATCACCGGTCCGCACCTACTACATAATTTTAGAGAACTGCAACCTTGATTCTAACGGAACTTTGTTCCTAGATTATGGACCAACTTAATACTTTGGAAATTCTTTGACGGTGGACATACAAAGAAAGTAAAACAAATTGAGGATTATTTTTTGGTTCTACTTGGTTCTTAAAACACATACCGAACCGGTGCATAAAGTTTTGGCTCCGGACTGTTCTGTATCACTCATGGGAAACTTGTGTAGACGATGTTTTATTTAGTTTTCATTTTACTGACTAAATTGCTAAGTTGTATTAAAATAAGAAATATTTTTAAGATATTTTCAAACATGAACCGCAGCTTACTTCAAATCTTATTCAATTAACTATTTACAATCGTATTTTCTTTATTTTCCGTATTAAATTATAACAAATAAGACAGTTCCTGATAACGATTTGGGAATATTCGAACTTCTTGAAAGTAGGATCCGCATTTTAAAATATATCAACAATTCAAAAATTACACTAGACGGGTAGAATTATTGAAATTATTGTAAAAATATTTCAAACTAGTTCCCAGTTTCAATTAAGATTATCAAAAAAAATCAAACCCCTTTTAGTAACTGCTTTGAAAACTTACTTTACTTTATTTTCAGTCTACCTCATGTGTGCCTCATAATTGATGTTTCACTTTAATTTCTTTAGATGGCATTTGCATATTTTTCCTGTAAAACTGTGTCGCAAGCAGATTGTGAATTTCTTTTTTAAACTTCAGCAGGCATCCAAAAATAACTAGGGAAAATCGTACAAACATATATATGTATATACATATACATATGTGTGTACGTATGTATAGATTGCCACATGTGGTGCAATGAACGAAAAGTTGCCGCTGCGACGGATTTAATTTGAAAATTTCATTTCATTTAGCCGCTTTGCCGCTTTATTTCATTACGTCCTCTGTTTTTGTTTAAAGTCTGGCAGCAATTTGTTTATAACATTTCATGTTGAGTTTATATTTTGGCGCTCTACGTGCGAAATTGCTGTGATTCAAAAAGATTTACACAATTGGCTGGCAGGAGTGGGTGGGATGTGGGGTTTGGAGGGCTGGGGGTGTTTCTGCACACAAATGTATAAATTTTTGCATTAAAATTACTTTTTAATTGCCACAGCTGTTGTTTCAGGTTCAGGTTGAAAGAGTAAGAAAACGAAAAAAAAAAGATACAAACAACTGACAGAGTCCATTAGGCCGTTTTTCGTTTCATTTGGGCTTTGTTTTTGTTGTTGTTGTTGTTGTTGAATTTTAATGCCTTTAATTGGCTTAACATGTAGCTACCACAAAAGCCACAAAAAGGACTTTATCGCACAGAGAGAGAAGGAGAGAGAGAGAGACACTCACAGGTGAATTTTTTAAACAATACGCGGGCCACTTAAGACACTCAAACACACTCAAAAACACACACACAAACACGCTGAAGTGTATAACTTTTTAAGTGAGTAATTTACTTTTGTTTCAAGCCGGCTCAGCCACCTGCTCTTGACACGGCTTCCTCCTTGTCCTTACTGTCCGTCTGCCTGTCCGTCTGTCAGAGTGTGTGTGTGTGTGTATCGTTGACCAGCTCCCAGTATCCCAAAGCTTAAATTGTTGCTTTGTTTTAACTGATAACACCAAAATAAACACTTCAAACTTGTCGCTTTGTCTCTTTTTTTTTAGAATTTTCGAAAGCGTTCTATAGCCACAATTCGGTGTTTTTACTTTTCTACGCTAATCGTTGTGTTGCGGCCGACGCGAAAACTACTACTGAACTCTCAATTCTCAAATGGAAACGAAATTGAACCAGAAGCAAAAGTTGCTACCAGCCGAGCGAAAAAGACCAAGAGAGAGAGCAAAAGCCGAATAAAGCTTTGAGGAGTGTGAGCGGAAATGCAAATGGGGATGCGTTATTAGCTGAATTTTGGCCAGAATTTTTGAATGCTGATTATATTTTTTGATGCAGGCTAAGAATATATTATTAGAACGCATCACAGTCGAGCTTAGTCATCCAATCAAGGCTGCAAACCTGTTACCAACCAAAAACTGTAGAACCAGTTCAGTTCCTGCTTTATGCATTTCTCGAACCGGACTGTTAAACGAACGCTCCACAACTATGAGATTTCTTGGACTGCGGTTCGACACAAAAAATTATTCAACACATTCAGTTCCCGGAAACGGAATTGTTAAATGAACTCGCTTCCAAATACCGACTGTATTCTTCGTATTTTAACTTCAAAACCCCATTTACCCATACTCGACCCTCTTGATGACAAAAAGATTCGTCCGGATTCTTTAACCTTTTTCTTCGAAATCACAACTCTTAGGAATGCCAAAACCAAACCAATTTTATTTTAAATTTAAATGCCGCGACAGGTCATTAAAGATTAGTAAAAAAAATTACTCATACGACACGTTTTTTTTTAAATGTGGCAGACGAGGTTAACGTCTCCTTGTCTGGCTTATGGAGCCCAACTTTTGATAGCGCGCGTTCCTTATGGCTCGGCTGTTAATGCTGATCGAGCAGGGGTGCCCGCGTCCATTCCACAAGCCACGCAACAACAATTTCATATGGGTGCTATCCTCTCTTTCTTTCCGAGCTAAGGTTTTGTTGTTGGCGCGTGCAGACCTGCAACAGCAACATCATATGCAGTGATTGGAAAGGTACTCAATTTTCTTACCTAGGTAAGGTACAAGATAAATGTCAAAAAATATACATAGGTAAGGTATATTTGCAGTACCTAGCAGAGAACTGCAATGCGTAGTCCGTAATGCGTACTACGCACGTAGTACGCATTTTTTAAAATACGCATACGCATTAGAAATAGTAGGCTACGCATACGCACACTACGCATCAGAAAAAAACTGAGTATGCGTAGTACGTAGACGCAAAAGTTGAAATACGCATACCTACGCTGAAGCACTATGAAAAGTACGCACTAAATACGTACTCAAACTGAGCAGTAGGCATTTTCAAAATGCTTAATTTTTACTTCATTTATGCGTACTTTGAAATTTCTATAGGAAATCTAAGTTACTTTGTTCAATTTTTTTTGGTTTTACTTAGCAATATACTTAGTTAGTTAGTTTATCTTGTTATGCGTTAATTTTAGCATAGAAAAACTAACATAGAAGCACACTTTGAAACGCCGCTCTTTTTTGAGTGATGTTAACTCCATTGTGACAAGGAGATACTTCAATAGTGACAACAAAATCTGTTACTCAAAATTATTGTCGACATAGGAAAACACGGTGGTTAGAGGGAAATGGACATAGTCAAAAAAATAACTCAGAGAGTCAAAAAATAACTCAAAGAGCCAAAATGACAGCGAACAGCTGACAAATGTCTGAGTGAAAAGTTGTCGACGCAGCAAAGTGTGCTTCTATGTTAGTTTTTCTATGATTTTAACCAAAACTTATCCTTGGTATTTGCGTGAACAGTAATCTCGACAATATTTTATTACTATTAATATTGCTATTATTATTGCTATTAGTTTTATATGGGCAACTTCCGCCTGACGAACGATACTTTCGTACTCGTTTTTGGATTAAAATATAAACATATTTTTGTTTTTCAAAGATATACCTGCAACTTATACACAGTGTTTAGTGAGATTGAAGTGTACTTTCGAATGGCATAAAACATAATTTAAAAATAGGTTGCGAAAGGCTCTGTGAAAGTTGAAGTGTGACTAATACTTTAAAAGAAAGATGAATGTTAGAGGATCCTAAAATAAAAATTTGCTGCAAAAATATTTTGTCGGTTTTTTTCAATGTACGTGAATCCTTTGTGACGCACGCTACATTTTTCCATAATTTTAATTATGTGTTTTAATGCAAAACAAAACTTACAGTTAATTGCAATCACATGGTTTCTTATGGTTTAGTATGCATTCTTTTTTTACCCTGTGTAGCCTCAGAAAGATTTAAGATAGCAAAAGTTTTATCAAAAAAAATATGCAATATTAATGTCAAAATGAGAAAAATTGCGCTATCGCGGCAGTGAAACCGAAAATTTTCAAACGGGCTATGAATAAATTTAAGATTGGCTTACATTAGTTCAATTTAATTGTTTCCCTATGAAAATATGAGAAAACATAATGTTTTTTACCACTTTTAATTGTTTGGTTTTGGTGAACTGTTTCTGGAAGTTGCCTATATATATTATAGCATTTAAACATCGGCCGCAAATTATTATAGCATGTTAAATAAGTTTGGCTACAACATCCATTAAGGGCCAAGCCGAGATTCAATTTATTATGGCAGCTGCAAATTGCACAAGTTTACAAGATTTTGCTCCAGAGATATTTGGGTAATCTTGTCTTGACCAAGGTTCGTTTATATTTTTATACTTATTGAGTTTATGCGAAAGTATGTAATAGGGAGAATTTTTCCGGCTTTTATAAATTTTGAATAAAAAGTGCGTATACGCATTTGATTTGCGTATACGCACAGAAATTAAGCGTAGTGTGCGTATGCCTCAAATATTAAAACGTAGTGTGCGTACTTTTGAAGTATACGTCAGCGTAGTTGAAATACGCATACGCACTATGATGTATACGTAAACGTACTTTTTAAAAATGCGTATTGAAGTACGCATACGTTTTTTGACTGGATACGCATTGAAGCATTGACGCATTTGAAGCTATACGTATGCGTATACGTTTTTGGTACGGCTGACCCACCTCAGGAATACAGGAAGGCTATTAAACATTTGTTTCCATGAGTAACGGGTATTTCGAAGTCGGTTAGAGCCGACTTTAACTTACGCTCTCGTTTTTGTTTCAAGTCAGAAAAACATATTTTTATACTCTGTACGAAAGGTACACAGAGTATATTAAGTTTGTGCAAAAGTATGTAACAGGGAGAAGGAATCATTTCCGACCCTATTAAGTATATATATTCTTGATCAGCATCAACAGCCGAGTCGATATAGCCATGTCCGTCTATCTGTCTGTCCGTCCGTCTGTAGAAACGCACAGATCTCAGAGATGGTAAGAGATAGAGATTTGACATGTATGGGACATATACTTCTGATAGTTGCAGGCAGATCAAGTTTATTTTTAATTTTTGCCATGCCCCCGCCTGCCCCCTTAATTTAGAAAAAACGTCATATCTCCCACAGTTTTGATGATAGATTGTTCGTACCTTCCAGTAATCAAAATTATTTATCGATTTGCAAAAGGAATGATAAAGATCGGATGAACGATACTCAAGTTATGAGCAAAAAACGGCCAGTTAACACCACCCTGTTTATACACAAAATAAATATCATGATAAATGCCCTTCAAAGTATGCTATGAAAAAGTAAATACAAAATTGAGAAAAATTTAATTTTATATTTGAAATAACACTAATTAATTTTGAATTCCTTGAACCACACCTACAATCTAAGTGAATGTACAGTGTGGAATATTTATGACGCTGCGATATCTGACTATCTATAATCCAGTTCAAATATATAAATGTTTAAGAAATAAAGTTAGCATACTTTGAAGGGCATTTATTATGATATTTTATGTGTGCGACAGGTTAATTATCGCACAAAACCGTTGTTGGATCGAACCGATAACTTGGGCTCGGAACAGGTTCAGGTTACAAAATTTTGCTACACTTGATTCGGTTTCAGGTTCGGTTCGCTGTGAAGAATACCTTGAGAAAATGTGTCGTTTTGCCAATTATATTCCATTCCTTTTCATATCTGTCATTTCTAGCAGTGCATGCATTAAAGCTCTCTCTCTCTCTTTCTCTCGCTTAGTCTCTCTTACTGGCACTCTCTGTGGAAAAGCTGTTTTCTTGCAACTAGCAATTCCTTGTGTTAGGTCGTGTTCATCTTTGCTGGTGAAGGGGGTGGGTAAAGACATATGCAGGGTTGACTAACCGACTGACTGACTGACTCACAGACCAACATTTCTTTTGGCGGGGGGCGGGTCTTAAAAGCGCATTGTTCGAGTTCAAGTGCCACGTTTGACCGGGAAAGTCAGCACTAAAACCAACGGAAAATTCATTGTTTTTTTTCGGGTTTACTGAAAATGCTTAATGTCAATTTTGATGACCGAATCCGCCATTCTGCGACTAAGAAATTAAAAGCCTACTTAGCGGTATTTAATTATTCATTTAAGGGTCGTTTATTAGTTTTGAGCTCTTCTCAGCTTTGCACGGCTGACAGGACACTTGTTGTTGTTGTTAGGTGGGATGCCCCAGTGTTGGGGAATTTACTGTCAAGGGAAACCAGTTGGTAGGGAGACTAGGGTGCAGCTACTTTTCCTCGCTTGTTTGATCGAATTTTAGTTGAATCCGCCTGAGACTCGTTGACTTACTTTTCAAATTGTTGCAACATTCAGAGGGATAAATATTAAAATATATTTTATAAACAAAATGGATGATCTAAAACGTTCCTCCATGATCGCTAATTCGGTGGTAATACGACCCAGACTTATCTATGGATTGCGCACGGATGTTTTGGGTAATATACACTTTAACCTAAGCAAGGAGGTCATCTATCCGGTGGAGGGAGTGTTGGCCTTTCATGATTATGTGCTGAATAAACAGAGATTTTTGAGGTAAATGGGTCAGGGGTACTAAGTATAAAGAATACTAATTTCTCGTCCCAAATTTTGTTAGGTTTCCCGAGGATACTCGTCCAGAAATCATTGCCTTGAGTTCACATCGCAAACTGTTAGCTGTGCTGGAGTATCATGCCAAGAAGTCAGTGGAAGTGTACTTTTTTTTTGTCATATTAGCTACTTAACCTTTGTCTTTCCCCAGTGGACGTTATATATCCATCTATGAGCTGTCCACGCTCAAAAAGCGACGTCATTTGGAGCTACCAGGCAACCAGCGTCAAGTCGAAATTCAGCAAATGATCTTCACCTATGACTCCAGAGCCATTGCCTTGATCACCAAACCTCCAGAAGAGCATGTCATCATGTTGGTCCTAGACAAGACCAATACCGTTATTGAGGGTCGAGCCACCGTTCTTGGTTCCCATGGTGGAGCCCAGTGTATTGCTGGGAATCCTAATGATTGCAGTTTCCTGGCTGTGGGTGGAGAACGTACTCTGCTCTTAATGAGCAAATCGGAAAGAGGTTTCACCATTAGCAATAATCTGAAAGTTAGCTATCGCGTCACTTCCATGGCCTTCCTTTCCATGGATCTTTTGATGGTGGGCACGGATAGTGATCAATTGATACTCGTGGAGAATGGTGAACAGAAATTGGCACAAAAGGCCAGCGAAGCGGATACCGTGGATTTGCTAATAGATCAGGAGGTCTTTGATCGTGATCGTGATGCTCAGGATCATCGTTTTATGCTGCCCACTCAGGCCGTTGTTTTGCATGATCTTCGAGTACTCTGTATGACGGCCTTTCCCAAGGGTTTTGCTTACATCATTTTTAATCGTGCTTTTGTCTTTGAACGCGTTTCCAAGTTTAAGTTTGAGAGGAAAACGATTTTGACCGTACCCGTGAATTTGTATGCCGAGCCCATGTATCAGATCACCAATTTGGCTATAGATCATAAACAGGAAACGGTTATTGTGACCACTTTGCATGCTCAGATCTATGTGGGTATATTAATAGTGCCGGAGACCTTGAAAACGAAACAATTGAAATTTGAACCATTGGGAGTGCTGATACATACGGGAGAGGTTATCGATATATCCACCTGTGCCTGGAAACCCATTATTATGACGGCCTGTGAGTATGATGGGAGGGTAAAAAGGGGTCAGGAGTAGTGTGGGGTGGTTCATGAGTTACTTAGTAAGCTAAACAAGTGACGAATGTTATTTTTAAGTGCTCTATTTTGTTCAGTTGCTTACTCAGTTGCACTTTATTGTTCAGTTGTTCACGTACTTTTTACTTTCTTTGATCCCCCATTTATAAGTTGCTTACTCAATTATGGTACTTTTTACTCACTTTGTTCACTAACTAAAAAGTGAGCCACCGATTTTGATGGCTGTCTTAATCCCACAATACTCTGGTGCATTATTTGGAGCAATTAACTCAGATAACTTTTTACTTAGCAAGGGATCAAACCATACGCATTTGGAACTATGAGACGGCTCAGGTGGAATTGGTGCGCAAGTTCCAGGTGGATGTGAATATAGTGGAGCTCAATTCGACCGGTCTGATGGCTGCTATTGGTTTTTCGGATCAGTTGCGTATTACGCAAATATTTATGGATGATTTGAATGTAAGTTGATGGTAGGCAGAAAGAAGAATTAATGTGAATGTTGCTACTCAAGTTCGCTTACACATTCCCATTTGTAGTTTAAAATAACATAATTTAACCTTTTGAAATATTAAATGACTGAGGGTTCCAGTTCAAATAAGTGAGATAGTCGGTGCACTCAGAGAAAAAATATGGAATTTCATACTTGGATCAAGAATGTTCGATCTCAGAAGTACGGTAGGAATGGAAATTCTTCATCCAAAACCAAAATTCTTGATCCAAGAATGAATTTTTGATCCCTACATTCTTGATTCAAGAGTTTCAGTACTTGATCCAAGTACAAATATTCTCAAAATAAAACACTTAAAAATAATATTCAAAAGGAAGGGTGGCGTTTGGGAGGGAGAGACACAACCGATCGACGTGTTGTTTTCTATACCCTTGCAAAGGGTATTATAATTTTGCCCAGAAGTTTGCAACGCATAGAAATTTTCATTTTCGACCCCATAAACTATATATATTCTTGATCAGGGCGACGAGCTGAGTCGATTGAGCTTTGTCCGTCCGTCTGTCCGTCCGTCTGTTTCTACGCAAACTAGTCTCTCAGTTTTAAAGCTATTGAGCTGAAATTTTGCACAGAGTCTTCTTTTTACTGCACGCTGCTAAAATGTCGGAACCGACCGGATCGAATGACTATATCTTATAGCTGCCATAGGAACCATCGGACGAAAAATGGGTCTTAGTGAGAAAAACTTTTTTGTTTTTAATGTTAGCGTCCTTAAATTCGTTCATTATTAATATTATATGCTTTCAAACAGATTTGCAAATTTTGGTCAAGATCGGATGACTATATCTTATAGCTCTCATAGGAACCATCGGTCGGAAAATGGGTCTTAGTGAGAAAAACTTTTTTGTTTTTAATGTTAGCGTCCTTAAATTCGTTCATTATTAATATTATATGCTTTCAAACAGATTTGCAAATTTTGGTCAAGATCGGATGACTATATCTTATAGCTCTCATAGGAACCATCGGTCGGAAAATGGGTCTTAGTGAGAAAAACTTTTTTGTTTTTAAGTAAATCGTTCTTAAGGTCGTTGATTATTAATATTAAACGCTTTCAAACTTATTTTAAAAAGCACAGACTAAGTTAGCTTGGCCTTCTCGTTTTTTTTTTATTTGGGGTGTATTTAACATCAACATTAAATGATTTAACGGCAGGCCGCTCTCATTTGACAACCATAATGTTCTGCTGTCAATAATCAATTGCGCTCTCCTCTCGGTAGTTTCTGCACACACCCCTCTCCCTAAAATACGCAGCTATGAGAGCGTGTTTAACGCTATTCTTTCGAAGTTTGCTTGACCTTTCCGCTTCAGTACTTCTCCTCACTCCCCTTGCCTATTTAAAACCAAATTGAGAACGAATTTAGCTCTATTTCAAGTATATCTGTTGCAATTCGAAAGGAACGATAGAGAACAGAGAGTGGGAAAAAGAAGAACCCCTTCTCTTCCCCCATTTCCCTTTTTAATCCATTTTTAGGCATCGCAATGGGCCATTGGTGTCCTCGGTCTCAGCCGAGCAGCTCGTCTTGAGATGAACTATTGTTCTTAGGGACGTCTGCAGCTACGTTTCAATACAGGGACCTTCTGGTTCAGGAACGTCTGCAGCTTCCGGATCTAACAGAGTTTGAGAGCGTCTTAAGCTGTCCGTCTATTTATAAAGTGGAAAATCTCACTCTCAAAAGACTTCGCCTGTTGAAAAGGTTAAAAAGACCTTGTTTGAACCCCGCTCGTGGTACATGCTGATTCCAGCCAGCAAGTCATATTAGTTGCATTTTCCGAAATGGACAGAATCGCAATTGTAAATTTTATGCCATATAATAGCGTGGACAAAACAGCCCTCTTCGCCTCGTCAAAATTTGGTCTTAAATTTTCCCACCAAAAATACATTCGTTTCTTGCCATATGGAAATATATTTATTTGTTGCTCGAATAAATTCAAATTTGACAACTTTTAAAATGATTCGATGAGGCGTACGTGTTGTATATTTGTGGGAACTTTGAAGCCTTTTCGCAGAGGTTAAAACTCAAATTACAATTTTTTGATTTTTTAATTTATTATGTACACCCTAAAAGTAATCATTTATGATAATATCTATTAAGTTTTCGCATGGGCGAACACCCAATATGAGAATGATCAAAGTTAAAGCAGGTTTAGTGTTTGGTACATGCCACATATAGCATTAAGTATAGGTTTGGATAAGGATCACGTCTAAAAAAGAGATCGGAACGAGATTGAATAAGTAAAAAGTAGAAATAGAAAGAAAGAAAAATTGATAAACCAGTAATTATTCCTTCTTTATTTCTCACTACTACACTAGGCAACACTAGAAGGTGTGTTGGTGATTCTAGATGATTTTTGAGCGCTGAACACGGATATGTTTTTAGAAATGGTCCATCCCGTCGTGTTTTTTTGGTAATTTGAGCTTAAAATGTCTGAAAATGCCTAGTTTGAGCATTTTAGAGCGCGATTTTTAAGGAATCTATGCTTTTATTTGACCTTTTTCATTTTTTCTTAAACTACCATTTCTTAGCTTTAAAATAAACTATACCAAACAGTTCTACGATTTTTTGGAACGAAGATATACCATTTAAAGTACTTGTATTAGAAATGACAAAATTGTCTGCTGCCAAAAGGTATGCAATGGTTGTTGTCGAAAATACAAGTGACAAGCCTACTCTACTGTTTTTTTTCATTGCATAGCTTTGGGTATTAAAATATTTTGTAAATTGGAAAAAGTGCATTCTTAATGGTACTGTATAGCGACACCAACAAATATTGATTATTGCATTCCCACTTAAACCTTTGATACTATGTATGAGGTCATAATACCAAGTCGTTTAGATTGGATCTCGCTCCCCCATGGCAAACCAAACGCCATAGACATCTACACAGATGGCTCAAAATTGAAAAGCCAGGTGGGATGCGGAGTTTTCAGTCCAGACCTAGGTATAGTAATGTCCTTTCGTCTTCCCGACCATTGTAGCGTCTTTCAGGCGGAGGAGACTACCAACCATCTAAGAGAACTGGTGGTCAAGGATATATTATACATTCAGTCAGTCAAGCTGTATTAAAAGCTCTTGACAATAATACGAACAATACTAAAACACATACTGAGTGCCGCAAATCTCTGAATGAGATGGCTCAGCACTTGAAAATATGTCTTGTATAGGTGCCTGGACACCGAAACATTGAAGGCAACGAGATAACCGACAGGCTCGCTAGACTTGGCACTACCGCCCAGCTCCTGCCGGATAGAAGCACAATAGTGGTGCCTTATGCGACATGTAAATTAAAAATAAGGGAAACTACCTACAAGATGGCCACAAACCGATGGAGATCAATTCACACCTGTGAAATCTCTAGGCTAACTTGGCCCACTCTTAACTTCAAAAGAACCTTAACGCTGCTGCGTCTAGGCAGGCAAAACGCCTCCCTACTCGTAGGAATGCTTACAGGACATGCCGCTAGACTTGGTATGTATCAACCATAACGACTGTTGTAGAAGCTGTTGCTCAGTTGATGAAGCATCTTCTCTGCCACTGTTCAGCGCTCAGTAAGAGACGATTCGCTATCCTTGGTCAGCTTACTTATCATTTCAGCCGTCTCTGAAATAGAAATTGCTTTGCTACTCAAGGTTTGTGCTACTTTCTAAGTGCTTCTTAAGGAAAGATCCATCCCTTTACTGTCTAAAAGTAAAAAATTTAGGGGTTATATGGTATCACCACGGGCCTTTATTGGCCTAAGTGAAGCAGCTTCACCGCTTCTACCATCGTAACCTAACCTAACTTAAAAGGTCTTATATATCATTGCTTAAAAAAATCATCGAATTATAGATTTGGGATAATTTCTTTAAAAACTAAGAAATAATACTCTACAATGACTTTTTGAAAGGTTTCATATGTAGGTTCCGCAGAAAACACGCTTAAATGGGCATTACTGCGACTATTTCCCAAAACAGATTACAGACATACGAAAATCATATAATATACTGAAAATAGTTTAATTTTCTTTCTACATATAAATAATTCCTCCTTCCCTTTACCATATCCCCTTAGATTGTAAAAACCTATAACTTTCCCCACTGTAACGATGTGCGTTACTCCAATTTGGGTCACCTAATGGCTGCCGCGTACGACAATAATATCACCATCACCTCGGTCTACAATCTTGAGGTGGTCATCAATCTCAAGGGACACAATGGCACCGTTCTCTCAGTGGCCTGGACCAAATCGGATAAACATCTCATCTCTGGTGGTGCTGAGGGTGCCATCTATCAGTGGGATATTGAGACGGGTGCACGTTTACAGGAAATTGTACAAAAAGGTACCGAATACCTGACCATCTGTTGCAGTTTCAGTGATCCGCTGACCATCTATGCGGGTACAAATTTTGGTACTATACGTGAATTTCAGGAATCAGAGCTGGTACGTGAGGTTACCATACCGTCCAGGAATAAGGGTTCAATATCGGACATTTGTTTGGCCCGCTCGGATCTGATAATGTTTGTGGCCGATCATGAGGGCAATCTGTTTAATATGCAACTACCTTTCCTGGAAGCGGGCGGTGGTACCTTAACTAATTTTCGATTTTTCGATGGTCCAGTGAATAAACTGCGATTCTCCTATGATGGCACTCTACTTTTGGCCATCTCACAAAAGGGCACGGTGGCCATTTGGGCCATGGATAATATAGAGGGAAAAGTGGCTACCATGGATCAGGATTTGATGAAGAGTCAAGAGGTTTTGATACCACGCAGTCAGTTGAACGATAAAATAGAACAGATAGCCAATTTGGAACTGCGTCTGAAGCAACAGGCAGAGGAATTCCAGTATCAATTGAGTCAGAATGAGATCTTTGATGGTCAGCAATTGCAAGAAGTGCATCGTAGCTACTGTTCGGCCCTGGAAGAGCTCAAGGAGCTGAATAACGAAATAGAGGCCAGACATACGGAGGAAATGAATTTGATTACCTTCCAAATAACTAACATCAAGGAGGAGCATCGCGTACAATTGGATACCTTGGCCACGCAGTATTCGGAGAGAATGCTGATCGAGTACCAAA
This sequence comes from Lordiphosa magnipectinata, assembly GCA_037044535.1. Classification (NCBI taxonomy): domain Eukaryota; kingdom Metazoa; phylum Arthropoda; class Insecta; order Diptera; family Drosophilidae; genus Lordiphosa; species Lordiphosa magnipectinata. The sequence goes on from JBAMBO010002012.1 coordinate 124,351, forward strand.
AGTTTACCAATCTACGTGAGAATATGTTAGAGCTGAGAGAAAGCTATGAGGATAAGCTCAAAAACTCAACGGGTACTTTGCAGGATACCATCGAGGCCTTGGAGAATAACTATAAACAGCAGTTGGATGAGCGCAAGAATCTCATTAGGGAGTTAATGAAGGAAATGCAGGATAAGAAATCCGAATTCATCGAATACTGTCGCGAGGTAGAGCTGGAGAACGATCGAAATATGGTGGCCACCCAAACGGAATATGAGAACAAGTTAACCACCGAGCGTAACGAGACCCAAATGTGGCGCGGCAAGGCGGGAGTGCTACAAAAGAAGTACGAAACGCAGAGCAAAGAAATTGATAGTCTACTAGAAGAGGTGGAGACTCTGAAGGAAGAGCATCTCAAATCACAGAGGAATATACAAAAACATATGCGAAACATAGAGGATCTCCAGAAAGACATTTCGGATCGGGATTATGCTATTAATGCCAAAGAGAAACGTATACAGGATCTTCTGCACAAAAATCAAGAACTGGACAAGTACAAACAAGTTCTGGGTCACAAAATAGCCGAACTTAAGGCACAGATAGAGCCACGTGAATTCCAAATCAATGATAAACGTAAACATATCATCGAAATGGAAAACGAACTGGAGGGCCTCAATCAAAACAACATACAGCTGGAACTGCAGCTCAAGGAAATGCGAGATAAATACCTAAGCAATGTATCCGAATTGCGCACGGAAAGACATCGAGCAAAGGCAGCGCGCGAATGTTTGAATGCCATTTGCACGGACATCTACTATGTGGCCGGTGAAGTTAATACGGCGGAGGGTCTGAAAAAGGCCGTGAAAGAATTGTTCCAGAAACATGCCAGCGATGATGAGTTGAAACGATTTGTCACACTCGATGCCGAGGTACGCGATGAGTTTCTGCGTCAACGTAAACAAATCGAGAATGTCTTGGCTCGCTACAAGTCCGTGGCCGAGGATAAGAGTGTGCAGAAGAAGTATGACAAGCTATTCCGTGAGAATATTGTGCTCATTGATGAAATTGAAAAACTACGTGAAGAAAATACATCCCTAAGATCACGTCTTAAAGATGATTTGAGAAAGGATATTAAATTTAGAAAAGCACAAAGTAGAAGTGTGTCCATTGTATAGTTAACACTTTGAGAGACGAATAAAGTTTAGAGAAATTCAATTAATTGAAAATGTTTCTCAGTTTAGACAGTTCCTTATAAAAAAATATGTATTAAACATTTGGACTTATTTTACATATACATAAAAGTATATAGATACACAGATACAAAATGGCATTAGTTTTCGTTAGAGTCTCAGGCCTCGACAAGAATCTTTTTAGACTTGCTAGCCTGTTTGCGGGCTTTAGTCTCCTCCTGCTCCTCTTGCACTTCCTCCGCTTGTTTTGCGGGCAGCTCCTCAGCTGGCACTTCAGGCAGCACCACACCCTCTTCTTCCGCCTCCAAAGCCTCCAGTTCAGCTAGCACATCTTCTTCATCCTGTGTGGTCAACACATCTGTCAGTATGGCATCAATTTCCTGTTGCTTCTCAATGCCCTCTCTGGTCTCATCCATAATCTTTTCCACCTCATTAATGTCCAGCATATCATGAACCTTTTTCAGCGCCGCATTGCCCTGTTTGAGGCCATCCAGCACCTTCAATTCCACCTGTGCAAACTCTAGATCAGCGGCCAGTATTTCCAAATTCTCTAGCTGCTTATCCGCATTGATTAGGAGAGATTCCTGGTACTTTTTCTTGCGCAGTAATAGCTTGGCGCGGCTGTAAGGAGGAAATTGTGTTTACTTAAGCGCTGGTGGGTTATGTAAGGATGTAAGCTTACTCTTTTCTACCCTGCTGCAGACACTTCTTGGCCATAAGTCGATCATTTTCCAACTGGAGTTCAATGCGTTTCTGATATTGCTTGAGACGATCACGCTGCTGCTTCAATTGCTGTGCATACATACATATGTGTATAAGTTGGCTAAGTGGCTTAAACGGCTAACTTACCAACACAGCTTTATCGTGTTCCGTAATACGGCTAGGAGCCGTCTTTTTGCTAGATTTGCCAAACAAAGCGCCCATGACTAACTAACTAATGTAAACAGCTGACCCGTAACCAGGGCATGGTAGTCGCTTAGTGTGGCCATAACTTACTATCGATAGTTTATACTTCATCGATAAGTTATAACAAAGATTATTGAATACATAGATGGGACATGTCCGCCAAAATAAGTAATTACAAATTTTATATAAAAATGGTATGTATGTTACAGACGGATCAAAGCATTTCCGAACACATGAAATATATATCCTTTAAATAAGCCGCAATATTCCATATAGACGTTTGTATTAATACCTAGATCTCGTATTCTAATTTATTTCTTTCATATATGGAATTGAAAGAAATACAGATTTCATACCTTAAAGCGCAAAAAATCCTTGGTTTTTTGGAATCATAAACGCAGTATATAAGAGCTAGAGTATACAAATTTGACAAATAGACTCTCAAGAAAAGTTTATTTTACAAATTTTCCATTTTATTATAATCTGACTCGCTCCTTATATTGTTTATTAAGCATAAAGAGGGGAAACATCAGCCTATCGGTCTAAATACTGGTGCTTAACATACTTTTTCGGCCATCTCTGTTAACTGAACCGATTATAATTTACGCTGCCTTTCAACCGTGCTGTAAATCGATTCTTAAAGAACCGTTTAATTGAACTGGACAATGAAAAAAACCCATCAAATTGGGAACCACCTAGAACTGAAGCCGAAAGGGCTAGTCTTTTTTGTACAAACATTAATAACACAGTGCTGTAATAACCTAGGTAATGACATAGCGTACGCTGAAGAGCGAGGTTTTCCTCGGGGACCCCCAAAATCTGAAGTTATGGCCCAAAAATTGATTATTGATCAATTTGCTCAGTTAACTTGAAATAACTCGCGAGTGGACCATCTGATTTTACATAACTTTGAAGAAGAAGAGTCTAATATATTATATTCAAAGAAACGCGGGTAACAGATCTGGTATTCTCCACTTTTTTTTTTTAAATTTATACCTGCTCTACAGCGTACGCTGTCAATACCCAGGTTATTACAATTTTTGAAATTTGTAGCACTGTGTAATTCCTTGATGTGTAAAGATTCAGAAATAGCTTTTAGTATATTGTATTCTTCCTATACTGCCATATATATTTTGTTTAAGTCCCTTAACTTTAGACTACTTGGACCTTTGTCTTACCTCTTATCGTTCCGTGTTTGGGTAGGGCTCACAATAGGCATCAATAAGTGTTTTTGTATCCTCAATAACTCTATCCAGTGTGAGAACAAGGTACGGACTCTGGCATTTTATTTACAGCAGCAATGGGCTCATAGTGGACCGTTATGCTCTCACCTACCGGCCCGTTATTCCGCTCTAAACAAAATTAAATGCATTTTGTTGTTTCTACGCCCTTTAGTTCATTTTTGATGCCCACCGCTGACAAGTTCGAACCTCCTAACCGAACCCTTTACAAATTTTGTAAGGTTTACAAGCCTTACTTCAACGATCCAGTAGGTTATGAACCAAAACCTTCGATTGAAGGCTTGGAAAAACTGTTCCTAAGCTTTCTGACAGTTTTGCACCTTCAATACGAATCTTCTTCATGATTTCAGCAGCAGTATCCTAAGCTATAAACATTCTGTATAAATTTGTATAAATTTGTATTACATCGTCTTTGGTTTTAACCCTTTCTTACACCATTAATTTAAGTTTTTTTTTGTATATACAGTTAATTATTCCGTTTAATTTGCATTTTCAAATTGTACCGTAAAAAATGATCTCTTAAATCCAAATTGAAAACCACATACAATACGGTTTAACGGTATGACTTCTGGTAACGGGCACGGGCACCTGGACCACCGAACTTCTTGGGTTCGCAACGACGTGGATCACCAACCAGCAGGGTTCTGTCGTATTGGACCAGAATGTCCTTGATTTCCTTCTTGGAGGCCTCATCGACATCTGTAACAACAAGGAGAAGATTGTGATTAAAGTTATGGTAACAAACTATGATTAAAGTTGATGCTAGGCAATCATCTGTTGTGTTGTTGAAGCCTCAATTAGCCAGGGGCACAAGCCTCAGAGCTCTATTTGATTGCCTCAAGCATTTGATCTGCCTTGCTTAAGTCTTTCATTGGAAAAGGTTTATTAAAACAATCCAACAAAAATCTGGTAGAAGGGGAAGTTTTTTTTCTAAAATTACTGAATATTTTCAAATGTTTTTGAAGCATCACCCAAATTCTAGGATTAATTGACGCTAGTTTGGTTGGTATATGCTCATAATGGAGTTTCATCTGGCCTTTATTAAATCATTTGCAGAAGAGAGTTTAAAATTTCTCTTAAGCAAAAACCTATTAAAGGCTTTAAATATTTAAACTGAATTTAAAATAATGTCGTTAAAGCCTCAATTAGCCAAGGGTACACAATCGTATCCACAGCTCTGTTTGATTGCCTCAAGCATTTTTTCTACCTTGCTTAAGTCTTTCATTGGATGCGGATTTGTTGTAAACAAACTATCCAACAAATATCTGGTAGAAGGATGGAAATATCAAATGTTTTTGAAGCATCACCCAAATTCTAGGATTAATTGACGCTAGTTTGGTTGGTATATGCTCATAATGGAGGATAATCTGGCCTTTATTGAATCATTTGCAGGAAAGAGGGAATATATCTTTCAAGCAAACTCTTATTAAAGGCTTAAGAATTTGAAGATAAATTCAGATTGAAGATACAAAGGATGGGATGGGATGGAGTACAGTTCTGTCCTTCCATAAATTCGAAACCCAACTGAAATTCTTTTTCTATGGACATATTTGATTGGCTATAGCTCCCTTTTAAGGGAAACAAAACTAAAGGAAACAGCTCGCATCGTCTCAGTACATCCGGCTACGCACTAGAAATGACTAAAGAACAAAAATATGCTGCATTTTCAAAGAATTCACAACACAGCACTTTGTTAAATGATAGACGCGCTTTGATAAGCCCCAAATATTTAACCTATATAACCTATATAAGATATAAACATCAGTTACTATACAAAAAGAAGTGTTAGGGAGACATACCTTAGAGTTCTAATTACTTTCTTACTTAAATACGGAAAATGTAAACCAAAACTGTGAAAACTACTAACCAGAACCAAAATCTCGGTTCAAAACCAAATCAGTTCCAATTTCTGAGCATAATTTTAGAGGGCTGAGATGAAAAATATCGACAGAAGTCAAGCTACAATTGAGATATTGCACACAAAGTTGACTGGTCGTTGAAATTGGCGTATTGGAGACACCTGGGATAACAATATATGGAGATTGAGATTATATTAAGAAGAATAACGCTTATGCTGACCAATTGCCAACCATTTTAACACCCTAAACTAACATTAAAGCCGTCGTTGCAGAGATGGATCAGAGTAAAGTGGCTTACCAGCATCAGATCGTTGTTATCTAGGCAAAGAAAAGACAATGCCTTATCAAATACACTTCAATCCCGTACCGAATCCAGATTTCAAGTTCAATCCCGACTAGATTTGGTTTCAAGCTCGAAAATTCCTTCCCAAACTTAAACTTTAAGATTAATATTTTGAATTTTATACATTATATCGTCCCGATGACGCATTTAGTTTTGGGTTTCGCGGTATTTGCGTCCCATCCAAACATTTTAGTATTGAGAGGTGTCTTACTTTTAAAAGAAATTACATGAAAATGGGCTTATTTATAAAGAACTAATCTAAAATTGCTCCGGCTTCTAAAAAAGACTCTGAATCCGATAAAAATGATGGCATTATTAACTAGTTTCGTCCCTATCCTCGCCTTTAAATCTTAATCCGAACCCTTAACACTCAATCCGGCATCTTAAATAGTGTTTGAATACCCTTTAAAAACACTCCAATTGTTCTACAAACTCAAAAACGAACCAAATCATATGGTAATCGTATTGTTGAACACATGGAATGATTACAAAACTGAAACTGAAAGTATATCCCTAAAAAATTTCAAACCTACAAAATTTGCATATATGCATTTCAAGATTAGAAAGTAGTACTTTGGGTATTGAATGGCGGCAACAGTTTGCTAAACTATTTTCAGTAATCCATTTGCCTCCATAACCAAAAATATTTGCTATTTCACTTAAGCTATTAAAATATTAAACAAACTTCAAAGCTTACATTTCTGGTAGAAGGCAACTAGAGCCTTGGAGATAGCCTGACGGATGGCATAGATCTGGGCGACATGACCACCACCGTTGACGCGCACGCGAATGTCCACACCGGCAAATTTCTCCTGCAATTGAAAATATGCAAAAAAAATTGGAATTAGCATTTGCTTGACATACAAGAAATCACTTTAAAAATAAGTTAATTTAATCAGTAACAAATATTATTCTCATTTGACTTCAAGTTCGGGATAAATGTTATCATCACGTAGAACTTCCTTTCCTCATTCTCTTCTTCTTATTCGTTTACCCACCTTGCCGAGCAACAAAAGCGGCTCCTGCAGTTTGTATTGCAGAACTTTGGGTTCAATCTGTTCCAATGGGCGTCCGTTTACCCTCAGCAGACCGCTGCCACGCTTGCAGTAGGCCACCGCGGTGGCGGTTTTCTTTAAAATAAAAGAAATTACAAATTAACAAACAAAATTCACTCAAACACACACACACACATACGCAAACATAACCTCACGCACGTGCGAAAATTGTATTTTATTTAATTACCTTGCGTCCAAAGACTTGAACAGCCTGCACGGGTTCTCTGCGCTATAAATGTAGAGAAATGACAGCATTTGAGTTAATTTTCCATTAAAATATTCATACTTTTTCATTAGCACTCGTACCTTTTGCTGCATTTTGCTCCGCGAGTTGGATGAAAAAGAGCGGAAGTTGGTTTTTTGACAGCTAGTGTGACCAAAAGTGGTCAAATGTCAACACAAAATACCAGAAAATACCAAAACTATCGCATGTCATGTTATCGGTATGGCTATCGTCGGCGTTGCCACTCTTATGCAATTACAATCAACTGCTAGACGTGAGTCAATATAGCATTTGCGTCAATATAGCGTTGTATAGCTAGCGAAGAGTTGGAACGGTGGATTATTGAAATGAATAATTTAACATCTTTTAATGCAGAAATATTATATGAGATTAATCTGAGACTCTATCCGCATCTTTCCCACACCCACTCATCAAAAACTGGTGAAGGGTTTTTCAGAAATATGAATAAATAAAATTACGCCTGGGCTGGTAAAGTGAATTTATTGTTCTGACAAAAGTTCCACATGAATTTAATCTAACTTTTACATCAAAACAACCAAATCCAAGACGAATACACAGATATCCCGCGCATATGCTAAATTCATGCTTTTTGTATGAAACGGTAGGTGGTGGCACAAAAATGAAGACATCTCTAGAACGCTCCACATAATTTTGATAGCCAAAACCATGGTGAGTACGCAGCCTAACGCTAACTGGAGCGAATTCATTATTCAGTTAAAAATAAAGAAACTTTAAAAATAATGCTCCCATGTTCCAGTTTCCACTATTCCAGTTCGTCGCTAATACGCCCACGCTCGATTATTTTTGAGATTTGTGGTTTAAATCAAATGCGGTCACTCTAGAACATTCTCAGATTTAGTGCGACCACCCCCTCGACTATTTTTGGTAGAAGAATCTTAATTAAACTTAATTTTTGCTGACCATGGTCGTCTGCGCCACGCAGATCTATGCGCTAGAACCTAATCACTGCTGTGAAGCCACAAATACCCACATGCCCGGGCAATCGGCCAACAAAGATACTGGAATTGTCGATGGCGTCGCCGTCGTTGCCGAGGAAGAGGATGATCGCGAGGAGGGCGAAATTGTGGATGAATTCGAAATGATTATATCGTCCGAGGATGAGGAGTTCAAGTTGCGTGCCCGTATACAGCAATTGGAGGAGAACAACAAAGATGTGGAGAAAATGGATATGTTATCAGCAAATTTGGCCAATCAATACAGTAAGAGCAACATGTTGTGCATGTAGATGTGTGCGCGCGCGTGTACACACACATGCATACAAATGTATGTATGTACACATCACCCTCTTAGAAGTTGATTAGAGAAACTGCGTCTCAACTCCTTGTCTGAATTTGAGTTTATACTTCGAAGGAACAACTTAATTGGCTGAGCTGAAAAATGTTTCCTGGGACAAATTTTGAATCATAAATTTAGGCATTAATGGCAAACTTTTATGTAATTTCTAATGGTTATTCGCAGATGTTTTTGACGCCCTCCAATTCATACATACATACATATCAGCGTGATTAACTGAGTTGTAGTCTCCCAGGAATGAATCTTGTTAAAGGAAGTTTAAACAGGCAAAAAATTTGACATAATTTGAAATAATTTGGCTTAAATAGCAATGACTGCAGATTTTGAAGGACTTAAAACATTCACTAATAACACAGTCCATCAAAATTAACAACTTTCTGCTATACTTATATAGAGCCTTTGGTTTTTTAAAGATGCATTGATATGTACTCTGTCGCAACTAGCCCATAAATCCATCCCCATAAATCCTGGAGAGCCAAAAAATATCTTGGAAACAAGAGCTGATTGAACAAAACCAATGATGCTGTTTTGTTTAGTGTAATCCATATTAACATAATCATATCATAATAAGTAGACATCGGATTTTGCATATTTGCATATTTTGAACCGCTTGTCCGATTTAAGATCTGATTGCACAAATCTTATTTTTATTGATCAATGATCTAAGCCCGCTAAAAACAATTTTGCATAAAAAACTATGCAAAAAACCTTTTTTTATGAAATTACATAATGATTCAAAGAGATTGAGATGCTTGGCCCTGGCCATCTATTGGAGGTGCTGTTTGAGACAGTTTTACATTTACATTACATAATAATTCTGTGCTTACCATTTTCTGATATTGTTGCAAATCTGTTTGAACTTGTAAATCAACATCACCAATTTAACTTGTAATCATTTAAAATGCCGAAAATGAGTGATAAAATCACACTTCTAATTCAAAAATGGCTAAGAGATTTGCCATCAAACCGTTTTGCAATACATATTTACATAGCAGGCACCCGACGTGCGTTGCTGCGGCCCCTTTAGAATTTTAAACAAAATACGAAGATCTATCAAATCTTCATGATAATCTAAACACATTAAATTTTTTTTTCAAATTTCACGAGTTTTTGATCCGTATGATCTTCACCTCCAATTTACCCGTCGATTTACCCGTCTTCGTGTCAATCTAAGCTCATATAAAAATTTCACAAATGTTAAAATTTCTTTAAACCGATTGACTGACACCTCCTATTTACCCGACTTTAATTGCCAACTATTAAATCTTCATGATAATCTGAACTAATCATAAATTTTTGTATATATCAGGATTTTTGGATCGCTTGATCTTGACCCGTCAATTTACCTGTCTACATTATAATCTAACTAATGCAAAAGTTTTGTAAATTTCGCAACTTTTTGGACCGTTGGAGTTAACCATTTACGCATCCACAATTGCCATCTATCACATCTTAATGATTCCTAAAGCTCATAAAATTTTGAAAATTTCGCGAAAAATCTAAACTCAAATAATAATTTTGAAAATTTCGCGATTTCTTCCTATATTTAGCCGTCTACTATTGCAGTCTATTAAGTGTTCATAATAATCTTTGGTCATACGAAAAATTGGCAAATTTCGCAATTCTTTTAACCGTTCGATCTGCACCTCCTACACCTTCACCCGTCTACATTGCCATCCAAAAACATTCATAATTATATAATAGGCCATACGAAAAATTGATAAATTTTGACCTGTTCAATCCACGCCTCTTATTTACCAACTTTCGTAAATACTCAAATGAAAATTTGACAAATTTCGCAGTTGTTGGCATAAGCCTCTTATATACGCGTCTTCAATTGTCATCTATCCAACCGTCATAGTTATCTTAGGTCCTTTGAAAATTTTGCAAATTTCGCGATTTTGTTGACCACTTGATGATCTACTCCTTCTATTTACCCGCCGGAAGGGTATTCTTTATGATAATTTAAACTCAAATGAGAATTTTTGAAATTTCGCGGTTTTTTTGACCATTTGTTCCACATCTCCTTTATTTATCCGTGTACTCTAGCCGTCCATAAAATCTTCATAAAAATATGAAATTAATGAATAATTCAGAAATTTCCCAATATTTTAGAACTTGCAAGGAAAATATGCAAAATTTGCATATATTCAATATGCAGTTTTCAATGTAAAGTGGGTTATTAAATTAGTATAAATCCAAATTTTCACCTCAATCAACCTTCATTAAAAAAAGTGCATAAAATCCGATGTCTAATAAAACTAGTTTACAAAAAAAAAAAATTAAATGACCCATTTCTACTATAACTATACTTAAGTGTAGTTTGGATTGGTGATCTCTCGTTTTTCATGGCTCCATTTTTTAAATATTTTCGGTAGGTACACTTACATTTTATGCCATATCTCAATTCATAATCGTCAGATGGTGTCAAGCAAGATATGAATTGAAAGGTCAATAAATTTTCAATAATAACGTAGAACATTGTTTTCAAATCGGTTTTGAAATTTGAATACAATTACCAAAAATATTTTAAAAAAAATTAATTTTTTGCTCGAAAATTCAAGAAATTTCATTTTTAATCGCCTAGGAAAAATATAAAAAAATAAAAAAAAATAATTTGTTTTTTTTTGACTTAAGAATCGCACTTTTACAAAGATAATAAGGTATTGCTGAAGAAAATCTATGAATAAATATTAAAGCTGGATCAATTTAAGTGAAGGAACTAATAGTCAAATTTGAGTATTTAAAGTGTTTAGAAATTTTTTTTTCTATTTTCTTTGTTGTCTTCCAGAACAGAACAAAAGTCGAAGCAAACGAAAATTTATTTTTAAAAAAATCTCAAAAACATCACTTTTTTCAGCACTCAATTGCTTACAGCTCCTGTATTTATTTATAAATTTTGTTCATCGATATCTTATTTTCTTCGAAGAAGTGCGGTTCTTATGTAGAAAAAATAAAAATAGTTTTTTTGAATTTTTAAATAATTTTCCTAGGCGATTGGAAACGAAATTTATTGAGTTTTTGAGAAAAAAATCGATTTTTTTGAAATATTTTCTATTATTGTATAGCAATTATTCAACCGATTTGAAAATAATGTTCTGTGCAATTATTGACCATTAAATTACCTTTCGATTTATATCTTGCTTGGCTCTATCTGGCTATTATAAAGTGAGATATGACTTAAAATGTAGGTGCACCTACCGAAAAAATGAACAAATTCATATTTAAAAAACAGATCCCTGAAAAAATTTTTGAAATCGATTTTTGGGATCTCCGATCCAAACTACACTTAAAAATAGTTTTAGTAGAAAAGGGTCTTTTTGGCTGTAAACTAGTGTAATAAGCCTGCTCCAAAAACACTCTTGGGTAGTGTAGTTTGATCAAATACATATGTCCAAAAAGTTTGCCAATTTGTTCTTTTTAGCCAAATTTTCATCAAAATATCTTAAAAATTTGTTAAATTCTTTGAGTGAACTTAGCTTTGGACTAGACTGATAGTAACAAAGGTTTCGTATGGTTTTTTTTTTTTAACTTTGCATACTGCTTCAAAAATTGATAAAACAAATTTTTCTAAATTTAAATTTCGTCCAATTGTTTGCTCTGAAATTAAACTAAAGCCTTACTTAGCCACAAGAGGACCACCAAGGTTTAATTTCAACATACTAAACGATCTCTTTTAAAATACCTAACTTCAGGTTATGAATTCGTTAAATGTAAGCTACTCCTTTAATTGGTCATTACCTTTTGCAGACTATCATCCGAAGCCTGTACCACGATATACCCGATATAAAAAACTTTTATCACCGGTTTATGTGCCATCCGATGTGTCCAGTATATCGGAGAATGAGTATGAGCCACAGCGGAAGTATCGCCGGCATAAACTGCGACGCTTGGAGAGTAGAAGATATGAGAGTGGAAGTTCTGACTACAGGCGCACTCGACGCCTTAAGCCGCGATTTAAGCGACGCCTAAGCCAAAATCATCATTATCAGTCGCAATCCACCAACAATCATCATTATGGCTATCATTATGGTGGACGACAGGAGGCCGTTTTGCTGGACGCACTGTGTAACAGTGTGTCAGATGATGAAGTCTGTGAATATGATCTAAATGATGAAGATGATGACGATGTGGAGGATTTGGAACGCTTGAAACTCAGTCGAGATAAGCTGCGTGTGGCCTTGGCACGAGAGGAGCGGCATAATATAACGGGTCAATATAAGATGAGTCTTAGGGAGCGTCTGCAATATCGCCATCGAAAGTCACCCGCCAGTCTGCATTATACAAATAATTCAGAAAATTTCCAACAAGAGGCAGATCTGATTCAACTGCCTGAACTAAGCCAAGATGATAATGGCCAGTGCGAGACTGAATATGAGCGTGTGGAGCAGCAGCCGCAGACACAGCGTGAAGATACCGGTGAGCTAAAGCTGCGTCTCATAGCCCTAAAATCGGCCATCTTAAAGAAGCATATGGCGCGCAAGAAACGCGATGCAGAGCGTGCCTACTCACCCACCGATATGATAAATCGTGTCCATCCCAGCATTAATAATTACTGCGATATAGATGACCTCATGGAGATTAGTCCAGCTGCCTCGCCGGAGCGTGCTTTGAGTCCGCCGCTGCGCTTTAACCAACAGGTGGATACAAAACCCGTCGATATGGATTTGGCTGACACGGATAGCGATGATCAACATGCACGTTCTTGGAATACCTGGGCAAATAATTGGAATTCCTTGGAGACAGCGGGTGGCAGTTGGCGTTGCTTTATGCCCAACAATTCCCTGCCACCCGTTTCCATGCCCATAGTGATTGATGAGGAGGAAGAGGAGCAGCAGCGGCATCAGTATGTTGACGAAGATGATGAGGAACCGCCACCCCCGCCACCATTTCACATTCCACACATCCAACTGGAGGATGATGATGCCAGGGATGCGCTCAATCTGGCTGAGCAGCATTCCAATCAAGACTCCTCTACAGATATCCAATCCATTTCCATGGACAATTCGCAGACGCGTAGAAGTTTCTGCAAATCACCCGAGTCGAGTGAAGATGAAGCCGGAGCCTTACGTGCCATGTTATTGTCCAATTTGCGGCCTATCAAGTTGAGAACACCTCCCCCGCCTCCTCCTCCTCCTCCTCCACCGCCACCGACGCCGCCCGCCGTGGAAGAGGAAACTTATGAGTCAGATGATCCAGAGGAACTGCGTTCCTTACTCCTCTCCAGCATAGCCTCCAAAAAGAAACATTTCCCACAGTTAAGAGAAGAGGACAGATTAAGTCCAGAAATACTTAAAAATGCAGTTAGACGTTTTCAATCACCTTTAATGCCCCCACACGAGGATGTACCTCAAGACGAGCCTGTAGTGTGTACTCGGAGGACCTTGTTGCCTTTGCCTTTTCCTTTGCCATTGCCATTGCCATTGCCTGTACCTGCTCCAGTTCCAGTTCCAGTTCCTGAGCCAGAGCTAATTCTTCCAGTAGAACCCACTCCACCATCTCCCAAAATCATCAAAATTGTCAAACCCAACAAGGTGATCAACAAGAAAACTGCCACCAAACGCAAAATTACCTCAGAGCAGTTGCCTTCACTTAATCGGCCCTCAACTTTAATGATCAAGGAATCAAATGCTCCATTGCATAGTCATAATAGTGCTTCCAATACTCGTCTGATCACCACTCTAGATCCCGCCAGCATTAAAGTCAACAGGCTAATCATTAGACTAGCCGCCGAATCCTCTGCGGGCAGCGATGATGAACTGGAATTGAAATCATGTTTTGCCCCCTATGCAAATTACCGAGAAAATGCCAGTCCCCTTAGTCTGGCCTTGGGTAGTGCTAGTAGTTCAACTACCAGATCAAATACACCCAATTCCGAAATTTTAGAACAAATTACACCAAACAGTAATCCAAACCTAAGGCGCACCGTGATCAATGAGTATTTTGAAAAGAAATTGGATGATTTTCTTAAGCAGGCTCGATCCAAAGTGTCAACGTTGTCACCATTGGCCGTTGAAAATGGAATATCAGAAGGTGAAAAGCAGCAGCCAGCACCGGACAAGGAGAAAGAGCAGGAGGAAAAGGCACCTAGTGAAAGTGCAAGTGTGGCTCCTGCTGCTACAACGACGGCTGCTGTGGGAAAACCACAACAGACCAAGACAACACCTGTGGTAGGTAGAACATTTTCAATTACAGCTATGTACTTACAAATAGCACAAATGCATGATAATTTCTCTAGCTAGATTTTCGAAACAGTGGAAGGATGTCGTAAAATTGTGCTAAAATCATAAGAGAAAACATAAACCTAAACCTCTAAATTCAAGGAAGACTTTTTTCCCACTTTCTTATCTGATGCCTTCACTGACAATGCTAAAATCGATTGAAAAGTATTTCCAAAAACCATAACTTCACATAACTCTTTGAGAAAATGATACAAAGTCGTTAAAGTGCACAATCTCGTTGGACTATTCTCTGGTACAGTTCGAGAAAAAACGCCATTACCAAATAATTCCTTTTGTCCTGTTGGAAACATGTCTTCAATTAACTTCCCATTCAATCTAGGCACGAAGTAAACCACTTGGCTTAGTATGATTCATTTTTTAAAGAAATAAGGATCCATGATTCCTATTCCTAGCGGTTGTTTGTGCATATAACCAAAAATGTACAAAGATTTATTTGAAACAATGTCAAATAATTAGCTTGAATGGCAAGCTCCAGCAAAACTGAATAGTTATATGTTTTTCGAGCTTACAAAATAACAATGTTTGTGCGGAAAAGTAGCTAAATGTTCAAAGCTGATGATTCTTAAGGTTCGATTGGATATTCTAGTGGATGACTATTTCTCGATTCTGGCAGTTTTCTTCTATATTAAGGTCCGCACGTCGATAAAAAGGTCATATTTCGACATCAAATATTCTCGTAAATTTGCTCATTGATTCGAATCTTTCCAAAGTGGTTGGATTTTACAAGTTTCTTCTAGTAAAATCCATTGTTTTATTATTACTTCTGAGCACAAAAAAGTTCCTCCAGGGTTAGATGATTACATTGTGACACATTTTTGAACTCAAAAAAGTTCGCATCGAGACCAAAAAATTCTGAAAGGGTGTGATGGTAGTATAAAAACCCTGTCTTGGTTTAGTCTGATTAGCTGTCGTTTTCTTTTTATTGCACTTTGAACTTTTCAGCTTCAGAGTAGGACTAATGATTCCATATCTGGTAAACTATTTTGAATTTTGTTTTTAATTTTTTAACAAAGTTGTTGCTCTTGGCTTGGCCTACAAAACATTTATTTGTAGCAAATCAAAAAAATATCTTCATACTGAAAATTATAAAAGTTGCCCCAAAAACCTAGTTTTGACCACTTTTCTACAGTTTTTCAACTTCATCTTGAAACCCGTTTCAAATTTGGACAAGTAATACAGCACAAAGTTGAAGCTTAGACCAAAATAAACAAACCTTTAGAACGAACCAACTTTATTTAATTACTCTTTCATATAGTTATAGGCCTACAAGCATGTACAACTGTCATAAAAACTCGAAAAAACGAAAATTTTCGGTAAAAAAGTAAATATAATTTACAGTTTTTAATTTACGTTTTCTTACTATTTTCTTGATTTAATACAAATCAATCGAAATTTTTGACTCTGTTCGCCAGTTGGTACCAAAAATTGACATTTTTCGACTTTTGGTTCCAATTCTACATGCTTAAGGGCCCGTAACTATACAAACAACCAATCTAATGAATTGTTTGTTTATTTGTCCTGCATTGCTTTGTCAAATCGTTACAGTTTTCAAGACAAAGTTGAAAATAGTACAAAATGAGGGGAAACATAATGATTTTAAGATATTTTTGTAATTTTGAGTATAAAAATGTGACTTTTTTGACTTGCTATTTAAGAATGTTTTGTAAGCCAAGCCAATAGCAACGACTTCCTCTAAGACGTCAAAGCGAAATTCTAAATAGTTTACGAGATATGGAGTTGCGAATCCCAATCAGATGCTGAAAACTTTAAAGTGTAATAAAAAGAAAACGGCAGCTAATCAGACCAAACCCAGCGAAGGTTTTTGTATTACCATCATACCCTTTCAGAATTTGTTGGTCTCAACTCGATCAACTTTTTAGTGTTGCACAGTGTTATTAGTATTTCCTTAGCTGCGTATACACTAGTCATATATCTCTAAATAGTAGGCTCTCGAACTTCTCTAAAGAGAATCTCTTAAGCTGCCTTTACACTTATCTCTCTTATATATCTCTAATGAGACTCTCTGACGATAATGTAATAGCAAAGCAAATAACTTGAAATATTTAGAAAATATAGCCTTCTTTAATGTAATTTGACAGGTTCAATTTAATAAGAGTTTCTCCTTATATATGAATTATGGTAGGTGTATAGGCAGCTTAATAGCAAATCAAATATCTCTAAATATTTAGAAAAGTAATAGACTAATTACACTCAGCACATCTAACATCTTAAATCCCACATCATGAGTCATAACCATTTGCCGTGGCAAAATTTGTCATCTTTATTGAATGGTCCTTTTCGACTTCAACCACTTAATATTTTACAAAACAAAAATTTACAAATGTTGGCATAGCAAATAGTTATTAAGCATTTTAACTCATGATGTGGGATGTTAGATATGCTCAGTGTAAGAAGCCTGTAATGAAATGGAATAGGAAAGGTTAGTTTGTCAACCTACTATTTAGAGATATATGAAAACTGTAAAGGCAACTTTTTCAAATAGAACAGGTCCTATTTCATCAAAGAAGGTTCAATTTTCTAAATATTTAGAGATTTTTGATTTGCTATTACACTATTCAGAGAGACTCTTTAGATATAAATGACTCATGTAAATGAAGCTATTGGTTTACTATGTATGTACTATGTGTGGTTAAGTAGTGTCAACTACATAAGACGTTGCCTCATGCATTTGTGTTTATTCGGAAACCTCTAAGTAGTTAGGGTTGACCAAGTGTATTAGGTCTTCCCATACCAATTGTAGTGTGACATCTTTTTCAACTCTTTCTCACACCTACAACGTAGGTGGTTCAGGTGGGCGAACGTACCAAAAGTGAGATTTGATTCCTAGTTATACTTTTGCAAAGGGTCAAAAACGGATGACTATCGGTAGGAAAATGGGGTTTAGTTAGAAAAAATGCTGATTTTAATGCTAGCGTTCTTAAACTCTGATACGACGAAGTTAGCTTGGCCTTCTCGTTTGGCTGAAAAGTGTCCAAGTTCAAGTCTTGCTGCACCACAGCGATTAGCAATGTAGAGGAAGGAGTAGCTTGATAAAGGTGCCCAGTGTGGCCACTTGGATTGCAGACTTATTTCTTTTCATATTCTAAGGTGGATACTGATCTTATTCAGGGATTTTGGAGTTGTTGGTGAGGGTCTCGATTGCCTTGAGATAATCATAATGGTGCTCAGATGACTGGGCTTCTTCAAGAACACCACCTTTGATTTTCTGATCATGTTTAGATGTAGACTATGGAAACTAGAAAAATTGCCACTACAACATTATCGTCAATGTGGGAGCTTATCCCAGTCTTGTTGCCTGGGGAGAAAGACGCCATTTAATTTTTCAAGCGTCGATTTGGTTGTGCAGCTATCATCATTTGCATTGCATTGTCTTATAGGCTAATCACACTGAGCACATCTAAAATCTAACATCCAACATCCTGAGTCATAAACATTTAACAATGGCGAAATTAGTTATTTTTGTACCACGTTCCTATTAGACACTTAACATTTTGAGAAACAAACAACCATAGACCTTAAGCCAGCCAGATGCAAACTTTGACTAAAATCAAAGCAGTTCACTAAACTAAAGGCACAACCACCTCAATAATAAAAAATCCAAACAATAAAAAGGTTATTAAGCATTTAAACTCTGGATGTTAAGATATTAGATGTACGCAGTGAGATTAGCCTATTAGGGCTGTGACGCTACCTAGTTGCCTTGCTACAAGATCGATTGGAAGAAGTGTGCCCTCAAAATAGGAATCATAAAATCCAGCTCTATTAATACTAAAAATTTTCTTTCTGAAACAATGAATCCAAATGCAGTAGACAATAATGATGACGGTAATGGAAGTTAGTCCCTACAAAATGATAGCATAACTGTAAGGATTTTTTGTGGTTTGAAAGATTGTAAACCGTGTTTAAGGGCTTAGTTGCCATATGGCCCTAAATACGGCTGTATAAAGCCCCAAAAACATTCTCTCAAGCAATCACTTATCTAAAATCTGTAGATTGAACCCCTTACTTTACGACTAGCTTACAATCTACCTCTTAACTTGCCCTTGGTGTTCAACGTTGTAGTAAATAATCTTATCTACTTACATTTTAAAATGAAATAATCCATATTTGTTGAGTTTTTTTTTCCTTTGTGCTATTCGTATGTCCACGACTGTACATAAATTTTGTATGCTTTTATTGTTCCACTCTTAATTTACTTAAACCAGGCGGTGCGACATTTGCCAGTGGCATCACAGAAAGAATATTTGAGACTCATTGAACGTATGCAGCTGCTTGAGCAGAAGAAAATTAAAGCGACCAAGAAAGTGAGATTTACAACCTCAACAGCCACAGTTGCAACTAAAGGCACAGCCACTTCAACAACAACAACCAAGAAATTGAAAGCCGTAACTCCAAAAACCACAGCTGCAACTACAGTCACAACCACCTCAACAACAACAACTACAGGCACAACCACCTCAACAGCAACAACAACAACAACAACAATTGCAACCTCAACCTCAATCGCCGTCTCTGCGCCGGTAGTCAAAACCACCTCATTGAATCCAATTAAGCCTCCCGCAACTACCAAAGTGGTGCGAAAGATTACCAAAACACCTGCCAATTCGCAAACCAAACCAGCAGCCACAGAAACCAAAGCCTCCAACTCAGCTCCAGCGATAGTACCCGTCGAGCCAAGTACATCCCGCAAAGCTGAGGTCAAAACACCATCCAAAGAGAGTCGACTGAAAGCCTTTGAAAATTCCTTTACAAAAATAGGGTACTTATGGCCATTTTTCAAAATTTACTAAAAACCACACTCAATCTTTTGGTCTCTTCCAAATTTTAGTTGCAGCATGATATCCAATCTGGATAAATCTCTGCAAATGGTCGAGGAGGCTAGGCAATCAAAAATAGCGCGTCTACGTTGCTCTCAGCGTCTGAAAGAGCTCTTTGCCGAGATGCAGTCAGTCAAGCAGGCTGTCAAACAGGAGGAGGCCAAATTATCTAAAATTCAACCAGAAATCCAGGCCAGCCATGAAATAATTATTTCTCTGAAACAAAAACGCAACAAACTGTTCAATGCGGCCATGGACTTGGGCAAAGGATTAAGGGGCGATGACTACAGGTACTCGAAATACATCCAAACAAGAGCAGCAACTTACACCAACTACGTGGGAATGCTGGAAATTTAATAAAACGACCGAAAAGAGCCGGCAATGAATCAGCAATTGTTGTATGTTAATAAATCTATACTCTTCTTGCAGGTTAAAGGACGAGGGCAAACCGGAAATCATACGAAAATCCTCCCATCTCACCAAGGAGATACGCTTATATAATTCTATCAGGAAATATGAAGATGTGGTACGCCTGGTAGACCAAGAGCATGAACAGAATCCAGCTCCTCCAGTTGAGCAGGAAGTGCCACAAAAGGAGTCAACCCCACCCCCGACGGCTGAAAGTCAACCTATTCCAGATGTGCGTGGATTTCATTTAAAAATTTCTCTTAATTCTTGCTTCACAACTCAATTTAAAAAAAAAAAACCTCCAAATATTGTTCCGCTAAAATACCTTTTTTGATTTTGGTGTTGATCTAACTGTGACTAATCCCCATACTAACAAAACGGTTGAGTTTATTTACAGAACCAGCCCCAAGATGAAGCTGTAGATAAAGAACCTGAGCCAGTACTCCAACCCGGACCCTTTACGGTGAGCTTTATGAGACAGCTGAGAGAGGAACAGGAAGAGGAGACACGGAGGGAGAGTTATCTCAATGAATATCACACACCCATGTCACGTAATTATAACAGGTGTGTAATATACGTTTAACAGAAGCAGTGTGATTGCAAGCGAACTAATATAACAAAAGATTTAACCAAAGGAGCGATTAAAAAAAATATGAAATTGATGAGTCTTCTCATTAGTCTTCCTAAAGATTAAAGCAGATCGGACACAACTTTAAGTTAAGTTTTAAGTCAAAACCGCTCTAAAGTTTCCGCGTTTTTATACAAGTCTAAACCGAACCTGAACCTGAATTTGGTTAATACTTTTTTAAAAACATTTGATGTTTTCTTTCAAACATTGATTCATAGCTTATTGAACAGTTGAAACATTTTCCCCTAGATTTTCGCTGAATTTTAGATATAATGTATCATTCGAGAAGGGAGCATCCCATTTTGCAAGCTTATTTATATGACAATCCAGCTTCAGGTCCTCAGTTGACCATAAAGCACTCTGAGAATGATCAATGGCCCTCGTTTTTTAAATACAACCAAAAAAGGGCTCGGACTCTTGCTTCTAAAAAGAAAATATGTATTAAAAGTTCGCCGGAACTAGAACAATGTGAACAATAAGTTGACCACTAAACAAATAATGTCGCTCATAGTTGGATCATCTGCAGAGATAGGGTATATTCCAGTTAACAAGAGTTAGGAGAAGAGATGAAGCAACATCGACAGCGACAAGCCTATTAAGAAAAATTACACCAGGACCAAAATCATAGAATTTTGTAAAGTGGGCAAGATTAGAAGAGCCTAACTGACCCAAACGGCGAACTGCACTCCAATTTAAACTCCTAAGCGTGAATTAAAGAAAATGCTTTTGAGGAGCCATAAGTATATCTTGGTAGAAATTATATTGAGTTGACCAAATGCATGTTGTGTGAACAAAAACATTTAGAAGCCTGGCGATGTCCTTGCAATTCTGTAGTAAATTCAGACCCTAGCAGAAGGAAGTGATGCAATTCCTGACTGATTTCAGTGATGTTCTCAGTACAACCCATGAAACTCACACATTGGATTAGTACTAAAATCCATGCCTAAATAAAACGAAGACGATGTTAAATTCATGAATTGATGCATGTGAAAACAACCATGATTTCAGTACCAGCCCCACCAAATAAGGGGTGATTAAGCTTTGATAAGAGATCTGTCAGAAATGTGATCAAAAAGCAAAGATTGTGATCAAATAATTCTCCCTAAAATAATGCGGTCTCTTTGATCAATGAGTTAAAACAACATAAACTTTACATATATCTTAATCATATATGCATTCACCAAGATTGAAATTTACGTATCAGGAGAAGACATCGCCTTCGACATCTTTAAGTCATCAGAACACAGAAACATAAGTAAAGGTACATGGCGACTACCTTGCGGTACTGCCGAAGTAACACAGACTGTTGTAGAACAGAAATACTAAACCTGACTTTGTGTTTGACTTGAGAGATAGAAACATAATGTGAATAACATAATTGGTGGACAGTGCAAAATGGACAAACTTTGTATAAGAAAAGTCAGTGGGAGTGTTCATCAGAATAATTGATCCCTGAGCAGGTATCAGAAAAAAACTATGCATCAAATAGCTTCTGCTTAATGAAGTGCTCCGTGTCAACATGAATTTTGCATGTCCATCATTCTTTTATAAACCGAACAGTTAAAAAACTCAATATTTTTGATTTCAATAAAAAAAATCCGAAATTAGATCTCGACATGCCCACCAAAACTTAAATTGCGGTTTTGCAAAAAAAATTTTGTTAATTTTATAAACAATTTTAAAAATCGTCAAAAACACTTAGAATAACAGCTAGGCATCATTGATCACCAATCGTTCTGGTGTGTCACCAAGTTGGTTCTCCTCATTACAATAAAATCATTTCGCTTTCGATCACACTGCCAAAATTTCAGTTAAATATATAAATTTGCTTGCAATTTTCCCTTTTATTTTACAGCCAACTAGATGTGCATGCCACCATGTGTCCCTTTGATCTGATGGGACGTTGCGAAGATGCGGACTGTACTTATCTGCACTTGTCACGTGCAGATTCTGTCCAAACGCCTACCGCCAGCCAATGAGCTGGCTGGCTGGCTGGCTGGCTGCTCTCCCCTTTCAAAAAAAAAGACTCAAGATAATATTTTTCTAAAAAAAAAAAAAAAGCAAAAACAAACCAAATTTACAAAAAAAAGCCAAAAAACAAAAGAAAAACACAAAAAACATTCTAAAATAGCGTGCTTGAATTCTGGTAAGTTGAACTCTTCACGCGACCTTAATATTTAAATGTTGCTTTCAGTCAACGCAAAACTAAGAAAAAACTACCCCGAGAACTCCAGCTGCAGCCTCAAGAGTGCAAAATTCGTTTAAAATGCAGTTCAATTGTTGATACCTTGTTTGTTATCTACATTTATATATACATACTTATATATTCTCGTACATTTCACGTGGTGTAGTGGTGCAAGTTCAATCTTCGATGATGTTCGGGCCGCCTTTGTGTACAAGTTCGAGAACCGTTAAGAACGAATGTGCATTTTGTTTTTCTTTCAAATATTTTCATGATTCGCCATAAAATAATTGCAACAGCAAAAACTGTAATATCGTTAAGCGCGTTTTCTTATAATTTTGTTTCTTTTTTTCTCATTTTTGTTATACAAAAATCAACATCATTTCGAAAATCATTAAACATTTTTGTAATTATTATAAAGTTTTCTAAAAATGAACAAAATTCAAATGAATTTACGAGAAGAAATTCGCAAAAACAAAAAAAAAAACCAAGAAGAGAGAAATAAATAAAAACCATATTTAAAAAATGAATTAATAAACGATTGTTTTATTCCTAGATAAATTATGTGTAAAAATATTATCACAGCCAATTAATTTCGCCGACCTGCTGCTGCTTAATATTGCTCATCATTGCCATAATAGACGTAAGCATGGCACCAATCCTTAATGGAATCATCATTATTACAGCACATGGGATAGATTATCTCGGATTTGGTGACCTTGGCACAGCGCATACACAACTCCATAGTTGTGGCATTTCGTTCGCACTGTTGTACCTTCAGTATGGTCTCTGGCGTTAGGTCTCCATTATATTGACTGGGATCCACAGCCGTTTCATCTGCCGGCGAGGGTCTGGCCTGCACACATAGTTGTAGGCTCATAAGCAAAGCGAGCACTAATATGCTATGGAATATCTGTAAATGGCAAAGCAAAAAAGAGAATTCAATTGATTAATATCATTCATGTGATGTGCGATGTGCGGTGTCACGTGTGTGTTTAAACTTAGGGGTTAAGAAATGTCAAATTTTTTTCTTTTTTTTGGCTGCTGTCATTTTGTTGAACAAACACATAATTGGTGTCAGGCGGCTCGCTCCGGTTCGAATTAAAATAATATATAATTTCAATTCATTAAAATAGCGCAAGCAAGTTTGTTACTTAATCTGATTGTACAGTGGGCCAATAAATGCCTAAAATTCAAGATCGATTGTCAAACAAGCAGTTTATCATTGAAGAGTCGGCCGATGTTAGCTCAATCAACTCTCGTTTTATTCCTTATCTTTCACTTTTTATTTGTGTTTTTTGTAATTTTGTCAAAAATCACACTGGGTCGTTCACACAAGACCAGGGGAATACAAGTCAGTGCGAAAACAGACTACTCAACGAGTTCATTGGACAATTCAAAATGTGGAAAAATTCTTGTCAATAAAGATCACATCAGAAACTAGTTCCAAAACGTACTTCAATTTCGTTGCCTTCTGTAATGTATGTTATGTGGGACTAAAGTTTAAATGTATATCTTATGTTCTTAAAGAACCTAGTCCAGTGGCTATTAGACTAATGGAAACCGACTGTTCGAAGAAAACTTCCATAGGATCTATTGTAGTAACCAAAACGTTTCTTGTTACTTCACAAATAAAATCATTCAAGTTTAGTTCGAAATGCAATCTGCTATACGAAAATCTGTATAGATTTCCAGGTTACCGCTGACTAAGACTGCTTAAATGGGAAATTAAGCAAAAGTTCAGTTTTAACATCAACCTTCAAAGCTGTTCCTCTCATTATACCCTTGCAAGGGGTACTATAATTTTGCCCAGAAGTTTGCAACGCCTAGAAATATTAATTTCCGACCACATAAACTATATATATTCTTGATCAGGGCGACGAACTGATCAGCTATCGAGCTGAAACTTTCAACAGAGTCTTCTTTTTTACTGCACGCTGCTAATATGTCGGAACCAACCGAATCGGATGACTATATCTCATAGTTACCATAAGAAACATTGGTCGAATAATGGGTCTTAGTGGGAAAAATTTTGTTGTTTTCAATGTTAAAGTCCCCAAACTCAGCCATAATCAATTTTATATGCTTTCAACCAGATTTGCAAATTTTGGTCAAAATCGGATAGGAACCTTATAGCTGCCGTAGGAACTATTGGTCAGAAAATGGGTCTTAGTGGGAAAAACTTTTTTGTTTTCAATGCGAGTGTCCCCAAACTAGGCCAATACTAATATTACATGCTTTCAAACAGATTTGCAAATTTTGGTCAAAATCGTATGACTAAATTTTATAGCTGCCATAGGACCGATCGGTCAGATAATGAGTCTTAGTGAGAAAAACTATTTTGTTTTTAATTTAATAGTTCTTTAACTCGGCGATTGTTAGTTTGATATGTTTCCAAAAAAATTCGCGAAATTCATTCGAAATCAGATGACTATCTGTCGGAAAGTGGGTTTTAGTTAACAAATTAACTGCTCTGATTTCAAAAACAGTATTTGCAAGAGTTTAAAAATTTCGGCACAGACGAAGTTAGCTTGGCCTTCTGGTTTTTAAGTATATCAATCGAATAGATGGCAAAGTACCAACCTTTTTCTTAATTTGCTTTGCTCCATTTTGTGTGACATATTATAAAGAACTGTTTACATTATAAATTGTTAACCTTGTAAAGCTGATCTCGGGAGTAGAGCGGATAGACTCGGTGCTTGTTTGATAAGCCTGGGACTAGAATCCCTTTCGGGAAATGTCAAATCAATTTTTGAAAGAGAAGCGTCTTCCCGATAACGACTCGTTACACTATGCAAGTGGAAAGTTTAAGGCGCAGAAGTTGTCTTTATGTAAACTTAAAGCCATCGCTTAGACAGCAACGGGCTTAGATCTGGCAACTATTGAACCAAATCAATCCTGATAGTGGAATCAAGTATAAGAACCTCGCTATACGCCTATACTCAGATGAGATAAAAGTTTAGTTTTGCACAATACATCAGGTCTGTTCCCATTTCCGAGTGGATTTAAAAAGTGAAACGATTGGAATTCCGAATCGTTTTCATTATGATGTTCCCGTTTCTAAGTGAAATGAATGAATGAATGTTCGAATCGTTTTCGAATTATAATTCAGCTGAATGGCAATCTTAACCATTTCGATCAATACTGCGCATGCGCTGATGCGGAATTGCGAACAGCTCGGTTTCAATTCGATTGTTATTGCTTTCGTCTATATGCAATTTCTGAGGTACAACTTTGAAAAAATTAATTTAAAATCAAACTTCAAAAACTTCACAATATTTGACTTATAAATATAAAAATATTTGATAGACGAAATGCATAAGCGTTGATATGAAAATTATCAATTACTTTTCATTCCACTGAGTAAAAGGCAAAACTTTTGAAACCAAATAAATTGATCGTTTTGCGGACACGGGAACAGCTTCCAATTCCGATTACGCATGATCTGATCGAAATCGAAAACGGGAACAGACCTGTATATCTTTCAAATAAGACTGCTATTCAAAAGCATTCCGATTTCTAAATAGTTCAAAGCATAAACTATGTGTTGTAATCCAGTATGAAATTGGACACTACTTAATCTATGATTTTTTTTCAGTCCCATAACTCATATCGACTCACGCGATCCCTGCTAAGTTTGCTATCGATCAAGGATCCGACGCGGTAAACATTTAAGTATGATTAGTTTGCAGTAGCATAAAAGCATTTAGTTCGGTTGAAGCCATTAGATAACTAAAAGGTTTTATCATAATTTAAACACCTAGCACAACTTTGGAAGTACGGGAAAGGTGTTGGAAGAGTCTACATAGTTTCGAAGTCTGTTTAGATTACTTTTCTAATAACACCAAATTATTTGAATTGCATCGACAACTCCGATGCTTTTAAATACAATTGTATTAGCACCGATTTCATTATTTAGTGATTGATCAAGAACTGTAGAAAATAGTTTAGGCAGCAAAGGTAACGCTTAGTGTAAAGCTATTTGCTGGCCAGGTACAATTTTATTTATGAATGTTAGCTCTTGCTATGTATTTAGAGCGATAAGAGAGAATTTTTTTCCCATTTATAAACGTTGGATCAACTTTCTCGGCCCTTTTTCGGAAATTCTCCAATATAACAAGCACTTGTACGTGTATGAAAACTTCACAACCGACGGAGCTTACTTAGCCTTTTAAGTTTTACTTTGAGTCTTTAAGCTAACTCAGTTGTAAGGTGTGCAATTTAAGTTCAAATTTTTTGACACACAGTTTGATTAATTTTAAAATTTTTGTATATTTTGCAACACATTTTTGCATATTTTCTAAAAAATTCACATAAACATTTGTAATGTTTTCACTTGTATCGCTTAGTCCATTGACATCTTCATTAAATGTTTACATATTTTTTTTGGTTTTGTTATCAATTTCGTGTTTTTGTTAAATTAAATTAAATTTATTTAAAATTCAAGGCTTACTTTTTGAACCATTTTGTGTAATTTTTTTTACTATTTTTAATTGACGAAACTAGACTGAGTGGAGTCTGGATGGAGGAGGAGCCTTTTTTTTATGCACGAGTGTGTGTGTGTGGGTGTGTTTATGCTTTCTACTAATCAAATTGATAGCCAAGCTCGCCCGCAACTGGAAGTCAATATGAACGGTGCTTTACTTTTTATACTTCGAACCCAATCCAAACGAAGTCGGTCAGCAGACACACCAGACACGAACCGCCAGATCGTGCAGCATTCGGGGCGGCGGCAGGTGATAGGAGAATGTGTGCTTGCTCTCTCAACACTAGCTTACAGCCAAAATGTACTTTTGATGTGTTTTATGGCACGAAATTTTTAACTTAAGTACATAAACATTTTTCTTTGTCTTTTATAGTTAATAGATAAGAAAACAGGGCAAACAAGGCTCCAAAATTCTAATATTCTTAAGAAGATTCGGAACAGAAGATTGAATCAGAAGTCAAACTTTAAATTCTGATTGTAGAAGCATTGAATACAAGATTTTGTTTCGACCTCGGGTGTAAAGAGACTTAACATTAAGGGCCAATTTCACATGTTCTACTTCAGCAATGATCACGCGTTGCCTCCAGAGGCCGAACACATTTCACTATTTACACATACACTAGCCGAACGCATGCCGAAGCTTAGGCCAAGAGAGTAAACAGTTCACGGCGCCTTATTTTCGCACACCAATGCACTCACTTTTGGCTTCGGTCTTGTTGATCAACTCTGTTCTACATAGAACTGCCTGTCACAGAAAATTATATCAATTAACAGAGTAAGGCTGCCTTTACATTGTTCGACACAGGAGACATGATAATCTAAAAATCCTACCTTTCCCTATGACATTCTATGAATTTGACAAGCTTTTCAAATTTAAAACATAACAAAAAGCAGGACTACTAGACAGATATCAGAGATTGAGAGAAGCTTGGCCCTGGCCCTCCTGGAGGTGCTGTTTGAGCCAATTTTACTTTTACTTACTAGACAGATATGTGTCGTGTATCGAACAGTGTGAAGGCAGCCTTACTTGTAAGTTTATCTGGCTAAGGGCAGATTTATAGAAAGCTGCTATATGCAGAATAAACTTAGATTTTAGTCTGTTATTTGTTAGTTTCACAGACTAGGATATCTAGACTGAACGATTGCGCAGTCGACACCGCTGTTCGCTCTCACTTACGCTCTCTGGGTACATTCGGGAATATGGCCGTCTCGCTCTAACCACTGTGATTTCAGCTCTATGTAGAAGAAGAGCCATCGGCCCTTAGGCCCGCCGCACACAGACAGCTGAGCGGAGCGTAGCATATCAGCTTTGGAAAATCAACAGCTTAGCTGAGCGGAGCATTTCGTATGTAAAATTCATAAGCTCAGCTATCACTGCTCCGCTCCGCTGTCTGTGTGCAAGGGGCCTAAGAACAGCTACCTGGAATAAGAGTAATCGGACCTGAGTAATGAGGTTTAATATTTTGCCGCTTTTCTAGTTCAATTTAAATTTTTATATCTTTTTGAATGTTTCCTTGCTTCCATGATTTAGTTTGTGACTGATACATGGTCACCTTCGATTTACAGGTAACTTAACGCCAGTGTGGCCCTAATTTTTGTGATTTTTCAGACCTGGGTTTCAATCGGGCATACGAAATGGCACTACCCTTAATTATTATTAGATTAAAATAAAGGATTCTTATAGAAAAATATTGATATCTCCTTTTAAGAGGCGTATGCACAGCTAAACAATTTCAATTGACGGTCAAAGTGTCCAGTGTTCTTCTTTATAAAAGGAACTTAGGCTATAATTGACGAAAACTTTTCCAAAAAGGGGCTGACTGGTTTAGGTTCTGTTTTGAAAAGGCTTTAAAAAGGACTGGTAGACACAAAATGCCCGAACGATATCGTTTCTGTGGAGTTTCGGTACTGGACCGTTTTCCAGCCTTGTTGGTACAGTTCTTTATAGAGCTCAAATATTAGTTGATATTTTTTAAAATTAAAAAAAATAAAAGCTAAAATTTGAGGCTAATTGTAAAGCTGAATATGTAAAAATAACAAAAAAGAACTCGATACTCATTACTCCATACCAGCGGTGGGCATGAAATTTGAGTTTGGGAGCAACCCAACAACAAAAACAGAAAAGACAGCCGCTATCAGCGAGTCTCGATCTCCCAAAATGCAGCTGTGGCACCGTCTGTGTGCGCGTCTTGTTGGCGCCGTTCTCCGATTCGCATTGACTTTGTTGTTGTGCACAATATGCAGCGAGTTAATTACGACGCAGTTTATTATGAGACTGACTGGCGCCAGTTGCCGAAAAA
The DNA here is from genome assembly GCA_037044535.1 of Lordiphosa magnipectinata. NCBI lineage: Eukaryota > Metazoa > Arthropoda > Insecta > Diptera > Drosophilidae > Lordiphosa > Lordiphosa magnipectinata. Next base: position 153,566 of record JBAMBO010002012.1, read on the forward strand.
AAATCTCGGAGTATTGGTAGCAATGGGAGCAAGGGCTTGCCCACCGCTGCTCTATACTCAGTACTCGATACCAATTATTTCATACTCAGTACTCGCTACTCTGTACTCAATACTTTGTACTCCATACTCAGAGCTCGAAACTCAGTACTCGATACTCATTACTAGCTACTCTGTACTTAATACTTATTACTCGATACTAAGAAGTACTAAGTACTTAATACTCAATACTCGATACTGCGAACTCGATACTGAGAACTCGATTTTCGGAACTATATATTCAAGCCTAATGCCTAATTTGATTAATTTGCAATTGTGTACCAATTCTTTCAAATATTAATATTATACTCTATACTCAGTACTCTATACTCAGTACTCTATAATCAGTACTCTATATTCAGTTCTCTATATGCATAACTCAGTACTTGGAAGTTTTAAGTTAGAACACATACACACAAATTCTACCTGCTGCTACGGTAAATGGCAAATACGGCTGACTTTGCAATGACAAAAACATGCCCAAAAGAATCTGTCGCATAGACAACATTTTTCTAGTTTTAGTCCCTCAGTCGAACGTGCGTTAAAGAGTTTCGCTCTAATAAGAACATCAAATGAACATAATTTTTTTACCCAAACCTTTTTGTTAACTAGTGTAAATAATTCCAAGTAGGCCTGACAACAAGTGTTGAGTATTGAGTTCACATATCTTTCATATTTTTTGTTGTTGTATAAGTTTTTGTTTTCCTCGAAATTTATTATTTGTCTAAAATGTTGGGCTGGACTTTCAATGGTTTGCTCTGCCCCAGAAGCTATCTAGCTAAACGTAACTACAAAGTCTCTTTGGTGGGCGCAAGTGGAGGCATTGGACAACCTTTGGCTTTAATGTTGAAACAAAATCCTTTGATTAAGGAACTTTCCCTACAGGATTTAAGTCATGTTCCAGGTGTGGCAGCTGATCTCTCTCATATATGTACCTCCGTACAGTTGGCTGGTTATTCAGGTAATGAAAATCTATTGGACTCACTGGAAGATTCTCAAGTGGTGGTGGTAGCGGCCGGTATGCCACGAAAACCAGGCATGACACGTGAGCAATTACTGGATGCCAATGCCGAAATAGCGGTTGGTGTCTCCACTGCCGTCAGCTCTGCCTGTCCCGAAGCTTTGTTAGCTTTCATCACTAATCCCGTAAATACCATCGTACCAATAGCTGCGGAATGCTTAAAAGCCAAAAATGTTTACGATCCGCGCCGTTTGTTTGGGATCACCACTTTGGATGTGGTACGGGCTAGAACCTTTGTGGCCGATTTTATGCATATAAATCCATCTTCGGTGGATATACCGGTAATTGGTGGACATGCGGGTATTACCATTTTGCCCATTATCAGCCAATGTACGCCTTGTTTTCGTGGCAATATGCAGGATGTGAAACGTTTGACTCGACGTATACAGGAAGCGGGCACTGAGGTGGTAGAGGCCAAGGCTGGCAAGGGTTCTGCCACCCTTTCGATGGCCTATGCGGCATCGCAATTTGTCAATTCGCTATTGCGTGGTCTCAACAATGAACCGGAGGTGATGGAGTGTGCCTATGTGGGTTACAAGGCACCGATATTGCCCTTCTTTTCCACCCCCTTGATACTGGGAACAGAGGGCATTAAGGAGAATCTGGGCCTACCACCGTTGCATGAATTTGAGAAAGACGAAATGGATCAAATGCTACCCATATTGTGCAAAAACATACAAACGGGCATTAGCTATGCGCAGAAAATGATGAAAAGTGAGGAAAATGATGAAGAATGCCAGGATGATGATTGAGTACAACTAATTTTTGTTGTTGTTTAACTAATAAACTCGCTTTGTTTACAAATCAATTTTCATTCATTGAATTAATCATACATACATACCTCTACATACATATAGAAATACATATTCATGTTGACCACACATCATGTTGCTGATAATGATTACTGATTGCATCGGTTCACTTGGTAATTGCAATTTCCCACAATGTCAATAGTCATTCTTCACTTTTTATTTTTTTTTTACTTCCGGCAACTACTCAACAGATTACATATTGTTTTTTTTTTTCGCTTTATACCCTGTACCCATTCAAATTGCGTTAAAAGGGTATTATAAACATGTGCAAGTGCTGGGAAAAGACTTTATAAAGATTTTATTATGCAAATTTAGCTTAATTTAGTTTTGGTAAATATTATAATAATTTTTTTCCTAAAATTTCAAGAATTATGATCATTGATTTTCAATGTCAAAATCGACACTCTTACTTAACATTTTGGGTTTTCACGTCATCTTCTGGCGTATGTACCCTGCCACTGACTTTGGGAAACATTGCTCTCACACACTGCATTTCGAACCACTCCACCAGATAGTTGCTGTCTTTGTTTCGGTCTTCAATGACATCAAGTTGCTAAAACTTACTTTGCCTTCAACCCATCATCAAAGTAGCTGTTTCCTTTTCGAAGTACTGATGTGTTCAGTACTTCACATATTGTTACATGCCAAACTTCGAAGAGCCTGACATTTCGCTTTTTTGAAAATGTAAAGTTTCAAATTAATAGTTTTTCGTATCAAATTAAAAGGCTAAGGATCAAATTAATACCCAAAATGTCAATTTGTCAAGTCTAAGGATCAAATTAATACCCAAAATATCAATTTGACAATTTCTAGTATTATATTGATACCAAAAAACACAATGATTTTAGTTTAAATTTTAGACAACGCTTATGAAATGGACAATGATTCAAATTTTTGTTGGGTGTATAACTGCATATCGGTTTTTTTTACACAGACACGAGCCGAACTTATGAATGTGGGTATGGGAGAGCACAGAAATGCAAGTAAAACATCTGTAGACTTTCGTGTTCTCCAACACAAGCACATTTTCTGTAGGTTCTCCCTGTGTTTCTAACAGCTGACTACCGAAGATAAAGTAAACTAAGATTCGTTGTCTTGGCAATAAGTGACTGAAGCTAAGTAAGTTCTGGGGTTAACAATGACTTACCAAAACTAGTTTGGTATTGGTAAACATTCTTTTTTCAGTGTAGTCAAGCTTGTGAGAATTTTCATACTCAAACATGTGGCCAAGGCAATAGACAGAGACACAGACATGAATATTACATAATTTGTAAATTTCAACAAAATTGACTAAATCAGAAATGGTTTTAACAGATTCGTCTTGATTCCTAATAAGAATTTCCTATTCATATGTTTTAAAGTGAGATGCAAGCTTAGGTACAGGGTACTTTGTAGTCTAGGCACTTGACTGCTCTTATTTTTTGTTTGTTTTTTTGGTTGTGTGTAAATTTCTTACATGATCTCACATTAGTTTGTTTACACATTTTTACTTAATTAATTCAATTTGTATTAGCAAACAGACAACTATGTCATGAAATTCTTGGAAAATGCATCGACAGTAGAGGGGAATCCCTTTCGAAAAACACTTTGACATTGGAAATTTTTAATTGGCTAATTTTTCCATTTCATGTAAACAACAAATTGTTATTGAAAATGTATGCAACGGGGATTTCTTAGAATTATTTTGCTGCCCCTTAATTAAAAGACTTCAAGGACAAAAGTAAATGCGGAACTAATCAAGTGCTGAGCATACAGTATCTAGATTGGTATTTAACGCAAATGTATACGGTTTAGAAATCTTTAACACAAATTGTAAAAAATATGTTTATTTGTACTTTATTTCATTTAATTTTTGGGAAGACAATGAGAGCTGTTGCCGCATTGCAGAACAGCTATGTGTTATAGGAAATGACAAAACTTTCTTAGCACGGCCAATAGATGGGAATGAAATTCCGGAAGAAAATGTTTGATTTTAAAACATCCATTTCACATCAATAGTCTGAATAGTGTCATATCACTTGTTTACACGCTACTTCTGTGTCAAAGTCCTGACATAGTGAGTTCTCGCCAATTAACGCCGAATGCTTGCCGAAGTCATGCGTCACTGTGTTAGAGAGTCACATTTTCGCTTGGGGAAACCGGATCTAACCGTAACAAAGGGCTTAGCCGGCGATCACTTTCACATGATTACCAATCGAAAACTCCAGGGCTTTGTGGATGAAGGGAAACTGAAGACAGCTGTCTAAGCGTTACCGATGTGATAGTGGTAGGATCCAAAAAATGATATTAAATCTTTCTTTCAGCCAATTTCCAAGTAATTTTCCTACTCTTATGAAAAAGTGACCTGTGTGGTGCACCGGGTATTGTGTATGCCTGCTGTGCAAGAGGTCTAGGGTTCGATTCCGCCTCCGAACATTAATATATAAAAAGTTTTTTCCTTAAAAATTTAAATATTACCAGCTGTATAGTAACTAGCCATGAAAAAGCTTCCCATACTTTTAAAGATAGATAGCTCGTACTCTCTAGAGATCTGCCGAAGGAAGGATTAAGATCGGATGAACGATACCCAAGTTATGAGCTAAAGAAAGTTGGCTGCAGCAGCGGGACTTTTAACTGCTACTGCAGGTACAGAGTATATTACAGTCGGGCTTGACTGACTGTTTTACTTGTTGTCTTTTATCCATGTTCCTACCTTTTGCAAAGTAAATCGAACGCTATTCCGCTTCGGTTTCGTTTTCGTGTTCCGACCGTAAATGCTCACTTCTTACTTTTGCAAATCACCGGTCCAAACGAGACTGGCACTAGATACATTAGCGAGAATCCACTATTCCAAGCGAAGCAATCGAAAATGGAACAGTCGAAGATGAGAGAGGCTGACTTTTTGGTTTCCCTTTTCGGTTTGGCTGGGCAATGCCAAATTCTGGACACATTAAAGACCTATTCTCAGATGAGGTAAAAATGTAGTGCGGCACTTTATTTCATTTAAATAGGACTGCCGTTCAAAAGCAATCAGATTTCAAACTGTTCAAAATTGTTTCTATTTATGTGAAGTACCGTGCCGAACTAAATTTTCATCTCATCTGAGAATAGGAAATCAAAATTCACCAACAATTTCTAAATTAATCCCCGAGTTAGGGAAAATTCACCTTATGTACATTTAGCAACTGTACGACGGCGTAATTTGGCAATTACTTTTCATTTCACAGACCAACAAGCATTACTTTTCAAAACGAAAAACTTGTTCGTTTTGCTGTTACGAGAACACGAATCAATTCCACTTTCGTAAAGTTGCCGTGGAAGTGGAATTGAGAACATGCCTGATTATCCAGCCTTTTTCACAAGTTACAAGTTTGTAGTTGTAGTTGAAATTCAAACTGGTTCGAAACCGCAATAATTTCTCAGCTTAAAATCTAAGCCAATTGTATCAAACTGTTTCAAAACTCGTTCTTAACCGGAAATATATTCAGCTATATATTTTTAGCCAACTTACACATTAAACTTCAACATATGAATCTAAATCAGTTTTGATTCGATTCGCAGACTTCAGAAATCGACACGAACAGAGTGAAAAGTCCATTCAGATTGTTTCAGAAACTTCGAAGTCTATGCGGAACATTCCCTCTGTCGGCACAAGTGGATACATGAGTACCAACGCAACGCCACCAAAAAATTGAAGATCGAATATACGTAGCCCACATAAATCCAAAATTCGCGATAATTTTGGAGCAAACCTGGTATATTACAATAATTATGACTATTGCTTTAAAACCAAATCAGAATTGGTTCACAAATATTGCCATAAACCGAAAAAGTTTCTGTGAGTCACATATATTGCGGATCTAGCACCTGCATCTTATCATTAAATCAAATCAAAAACTTCCAAATGTATGTACATTGTACATGGCGTTAGTTTATGATAAGAATTAGGATCTATTAACATCTGGCAGCACACCTGAAGGCGTTCATCTGAAACCACTTAAGATTGTACTTGCTATCACTTCAATTGGTGTTGTTCAGGACATAGCGATAAAGAGAAAGTTTTTAATAAAACAAGATCAATTTCCAGAGTCACTTTTAAATCCTTAACAAAGACTCTAGAAACACAAAGATGACCCATAAAAAGGCGTGGCCAATGATTCCTATATTTTCTATGTTTTAATTTATATGTAAATTTTTCGGCCATTATTTTAAAGATTGTTTCTCATTACATATCGAATGCATCTTAACTAAAATATATAATTAAGAAAATATTTAAGAAATGATTAGATTCATTTCTGGAAAGCTGGCTACGTCCTTGGACACACGACTTTACATACCTTCTGTACAAGTACAAGCGGTGTCCATAGCATGGTAAGTACGAAAATACTTGATTCAATGCCGAAGTGAGGGCAATAATGTGTAAGGGGCCACGCACATATGCAGCTGAAAGATGACCTGACGGCAGATCTTTAGGCCGAGCTTTAAGATTTCAAAAAACAAACACATTACATGCACGGAAGTGCGCACACTATGCGCTTAATTGAACATTTGAATTCAGCCGTAAGTTCAGCTTTGTTTGAATGAAAAAGCATGCTTGTTTATTTCAGCTCGCTGTCGTATTTAGTAACGGCGGCAGTTACACAGCAGTCATAGACTACGAAACATCATTAAATGAAATTGCATTAAAAATTAAAACTATTTCAATAGAATTGTCAAAAAATGTCAATGCTACAAGTATGTTATATGCTCTTTTATCAAAAAATTACATGCAAAATAAGGAAGCTCACATACATTTTAGTGCGAATGAATAAGACTTTCCTCCTTCTGAATGCGATCTCCCATTTTATTTAAGAAATTGTCGCGTATTGTAAATATAAGTGTCTATATCCATTCTGGCGTATTCATAAAAGTTTTTTGGATACGTTCGTAATTGACCATATAAATTATGAAATTCACACAATGTCTCTCTAGCAGTAACAATCTCGTGAACTCATATTGTTTTTTTCCCTTGCTTGAGTTTTCTCTGCACTTTTAAATTTTCCGCAATTAAAAAATCTCCCAAATCGAGACGACACCATGTTGCTAGTAAGAATAAAATGAATAAGCTAAAAGCTCAGATCAGCAACATGTGTGCGCACCTTCAAAACTGTTGTCAGCAAAGCTTTCGGTTCTGCAGTCAGTTCATCTTTCAGCTACATGTGTGCGCGGCCCCTAAGGGTGCACAAGTATGAGCGATACGACTATACGAGGAAGACGAAAGACTTCAAAGATACTTTCTTAAGAAAATGTTTCGTCTACCTTAATACACACCGAACAAAATGTTATATCTGGAGAACGAACTATCGCTACTTCATCTATATACAGCTAATCTGCACTTCAATTACATGCAAAAAGCCATAACCATCAAGGAAAGAAGGGAACCTTGGATCTTGGCAGAATATCTATTAAAACGTCTGCAATGCTCACGGAGTTTGACTGAATCTTGAAGATAACACGACATGGAAAACTTGGGATTGGAGTATCACAATTGGATGCAGCATATAGGATGAAATTTGTTGAAGAATCCCGGAGAAGCTCAGAGCGATTAATTTTACGATCTGGGAGAGAATAAATATTTCTCCGATGAGTTTCCAATTGAAGGAATAAGAAGTATTTTTATGGCTAGATGTGAAATACAAAATAGCTAAAAAATGTTTTTCAAGTTTTTATTCGTACAATTTGGTATGCGGTGATGCTTACATAAGTTCCTTGTATCAGAATTTAAGGGTCTAATACCGGGGTTTCTTTAATGTTGTACTGTGTTATATAAGGGATATATTTAGTACATTTCGAACTATTTTAAAATCGTTTTGATCATACTTTTAGGTTGTAAGTTTCTAAATTACAATTTGATTTACTCTACATTAAAGTCTAACAAATTCTAAAGTCAACCCTGATACATTCTTGAAACAAAAGTTATAAATTTAGGTACAAAGTGTTCTTGGTTTAAGCCCATCAAATTTAAAAGCTATTCCCAATTTGTTTATGAAACTCGAACTCTGTATTAAATCAAATAAGTCTGTACAAAATGGTATTACTGTAAATCAGAAATCTACTCTCACTTCATAATCAAGATGCTAGAACCTGGTGGAAATTTTAAGAACAGATTCGATTTAAAATATTTCGCATTTTTGGAGCTTGCATTGTAAGTCAATTTTGTACTCAAACCAAGATATTTTGTACTTGAATTAAGAACGAGTTTTCTTAAATTTTTCGGATTACTAAAAAGTTTTTTGATTCAAGAGCATTTGTTCTCATTTTCATAAACTTAGCAGTCGTTTTTCGATTCTAGAATGTTTCGTACTTAACTTAAGTACATCCAAAAACAGAACATATGTACATGCAATTTTAAGTACAAAACGTATAAATTCTGTCCTGATCGACCTAGAACTCTGCCAGTCGTTGTTTTCTGAGTGTAGAGTCACGAATTTTGGATCTAATCTAAGTTTACTTATTTCCAGTTCATTTGAAGACTATAGCCTAGACACTATTTTATGCTCGTTTTAATAACACACGGCTTTGCACGCTTTGCGTTCGTCTCTATTTTGATTTATAGTGTGACCATGTCTTAAAAAATATCTTAAAAAATACCTTATCAATAACACTTATTTCGGCGGTTATTTTCAAATAATTTTCCCAAGACTCCAAACTAAATCTTGTGACCTCTGCTTTCGTTTTACATTTTCATTGATTGTCAAACTAATTTTAGTTCCCATTTTAAGATTCAAAAAATATTTACCCATTTAAGGTGATAATTTTAACAGCAGTACAAATAGAAATACCCATTTAAAATTATGTGTTTCTTTCGGATTGCCATGATGTTTTCACAGCCAGCGCTGCACACACATCACTCCACCAATTCGTCCAGACAGGCGCAAAGACCAAACACACGTGGCTTCCAGGTGACTGTGGTGGGAGCAGCTGGGGGAGTGGGTCAACCCCTCTCATTGTTGCTTAAGCAGAACCCCAGCCTAAATAAATTGGTACTTCACGATTTGGTCCCCACCAAGGGCATTGCCGCCGATCTTTCACATATCTGTACAAGCGCACTGGTTAAGGCCTACCAGGGTAAGCAGCAACTGGAAGCATCCTTGAAGGGAGCCGACATTGTCGTGGTCTCAGCTGGAAAGCCATGTCAACCAGGTACGAGCCAAGATGACTTGATCAATGCCAATGCCAGTGTGGCAGTCAGTGTGTCCAAGGCTGTCAGCTCTGTCTGTCCAGCAGCTTTACTGGCCTTTATCACTAGTCCCGTGAATAGCATTGTACCCTTGGCCAGTGAGATACTCAAGTCCCAGGAGACCTATGATCCAAAGCGTTTATTTGGTGTAACCACATTGGATGTGGTGCGGGCCCAGACATTTGTGGCTAAGCATTTGGAGGAGAGACCAGAAATAGTTAGCATACCCGTAATTGGAGGACATGCGGGTATCACTGCTGTACCCTTGCTTTCCCAAAGTAATCCCGAAATCGAGGCAGATGAAGAGACCAGACTTGAGATAATGCAACTCATACAATCAGCAGGCAATGAGGTGTTTAAGGCCAAGTTGGGACATGGCTCAGCTACCTTATCCACGGCCTATGCGGTCGCCCGGTTTGTCAACTCTTTGATCAAAGCCATGAAATCTGAAGACGAGGAATCTATTATCGAATATGCCTATGTGGAATCGGAGAACTTACCGGCCGAATTCTTTGTCTCTCCCCTGCTTCTGGGGCCGGGGGGTGTAAAAAAAAGTCTGGGATTACCCAAAATGGATGAGCTAGAGACGGCAGCTTTAAAGTGTGCGCTACCCGAGTTAACCAAAAGTATTCAGAAAGGTGTCAAGTTAGCCAAGGCCGCTATTGTCTGTGGATACTAAATTGTAAATGCATTGATGTATGTGTGTATGTATATTTGAAGACCCAGTTTCTTAATTAAATTAACTTTAACCCAAAGCTAACAAACAAACAATGTACTTGCTTTTGAAACTGATAACTTAATCAATCATCAGGACTGTTATTGATTCCATACTTCAATTCTATATTTATATGTATGTACGTGTATATTTATACTTGATGAATGGTCCAAGACTTTAGATTAGAGCAATGAACATTTAATTAGTTTGAAATGGTTTTTAGTTTAAAGTGTAGATGGATCCAAAATTAATTCTAGTGAGGTAAGCTTTTTATACTAGAGTTATGTTTAGTCTTGTTCATATGAAAGGTTAGGTGTGATTTTGATGAAAGGATTTCGTTATGTTAATAAAACAAGTAGCTTCCCTGTTGATTACCCAAAACTAAGGGTGCCGGTCCGTCGAGCCGGATCATAAACCGAATACCTTAAATACCTTTTCTTATACCAGTTGAGATGTGATTGCGATGAAAGGATATCGTGTTGACGATTTAACAATGAGCTTCCCTGTTAACTACCTAGAACCAAGAAGGATGTTCCTTCGAGCCGGACCACACTTTTAAAATACCTTTTCTTATAACTGGTGAGCAGTGATTCCGATTAAATGATTTGTTTATAATGATATAACAGCGAGCATCCCTGTTGATTACCCAAAACTAGGAGTGGTCCTTTGAGCCTGATCAAAAAACTAACTTTTTTATTACCTTTTCTTATAAATGGTGAGGTGTGATTTCGAAAAAAGGATTTTGCTATGATTCCCTGTGGCTTTTCGAATCTTTTAAAATATCAACCTTTCAAACTTGTCATCGAACCAAACGCAGTCATTTTGAAATATATTACAATTAATCTATTATTTAAAGCATTTCGTCAATGAATCTTCTAGTGAGGATATAAAAAAAAAATGTCCATATTCGTCATTTTATGTTTGGTTACTGCAAACGATGTCAAGAATCTTCTTTGCAATGAAACATTAAAGGAAACTTACAGTTGAAAGACTATTCGTTAAGTTAACATCGGGAGATATAAGCCACACATATTAAGGAGGTGTTTTTCCTTATCCATTGAATCATCTAATCAAACTTCGACCAAAGATCTTTGATTATATCAAGAAAACTATAAAATATAGGGGAAAAAAAACTAATTTTGAACCATTTTCTGAAATTCAACCCAAATCCCATTTTCGAAACTGCGATCCAGAGTTGGCAATATATTCGGTGCATTTATAAGTTATTACAGTATGTTTTGAATAACTCGAAAAACATTGTGTGGTACAAATTAAAGTTTCTCGATTCCAACGGAAGAACATACTACATAACTTCATTCATTCAACTTCAAGAGACTTCTGACTTGAATCCGATGGACAACTTATGGTCTTCTATAAGCCCAATACGGAACTCTTGACTTTTAAAATGACTTTCAATGAGGCATGGGAAAAACTTTCACATTTCTAATTTTCTCAAAGTTAAACCAGAGTTGCGCAGAATCAGCTTACGGCCGCGTAGACACCAATACAAATGAAGACAATATTTGTGAAACAACAAGAACCACAACGAATAGAAAGAGAAAACCGATTTCTTGTGTGTGTAAGCTCGTGGAAGTCCGACATACCCAAAATCATTCGCCGTCAACAATAAAACCTTGGTTCATAGAGAAAGAGAAGAGAGAATACATATAAAGTTGTTGTTGCACTTCGCTTAGCCATAAGCTAAGCGGGAGGGCTGAACGAGTGGCTGTCCTTATGCGGAAAATAACAACGAATGCGAGGCATGTGCATAGGGCCTGGGCACCCCTGTGCTGTTTTTGATTCATACTACTTTCTTAACAATTCAATACTATGGAACAGTAAACCAAACCTTTAAGTTTAATAACTGCACCAAGCACGCTAAAGTAGGCAAAACAAGTAAGAAAGTCGGTCAAGGGGTACTGAAATATACTCTGCAGAGCTTGCAGATAACCCTCAACACTTTTTTCAGTGCGATCAGCCCACTGACAATACAGAAAAAAACAAAGCCCACTCGGTCTCTCACAGAGCAAAACACTTTTTTTCCCTCCTCATGTGTTTTCTGTTGAGCATTTTCGGTTGATCAAAATAAACGAGACGGTCTGCCAATAACAACTGAGAGGGACACTTAAGAGCGAGCTCTCACGAAAAAACTGTCTTCAAATAAGCAAACACAAAAATTGTCAGCAAAAAGGGTTATTTGTTCTGTTCTATATAAATAAATATGTTTTTTAGGCGTTAAGCAAACACAAAAACTAATATTTTCTGCATTTTTTTTTCATTTGATAGGTTAATAATAATAAATTTCTCCTTACTACACGTATGTACAAAGATCGTTGACTGAGACAAACACACTTACACACACCCAGGCATCCGTCAGGCAATAACAAACACGCTTTCATTTGTAGAAGACACTTTGAAAGTCGGCTCTCGGAAAAACGGTCAGTGAAAGACATGAGCAACACAGAAAAGAAAAAAGCGCTCTGTGGTTGAGCGAAAACAGCTATTGAGCAAAACCGAATTGAAAGTTTCTTTTTGCAACCTCTTTTCGTTGTGTCTGTAACAAAACAGTTTTTTGGAGACACGCTGATAGTGTTAACAGTTTTTTGTGAGCTCTGGTAGAAATATTAATACAAGATCACTTGCTGCTGTGTTGGTTTCTTTTTTTCTGTAAGTCTTGTTTAAAGTGCTGCTCCATAGATAAATGAAAACAATAGTCGCAAAGGAATAACAGGCAGAAATAATAATCTCAATCTTGAAATAGCAATGATTTAGTATTTGAAAACGCTCTCTTTCCCCCCTCTACTTCACTGCTCCCCCACTGATAACCCACTGTTAAGTCACTGATAAGTCACTGTTTAGTCAAAGTTTAGCCACTATTAAGTCACTGTTGAGTCACTATTAAGTCACTGTTTAGTCACTGTATAGACATTGTTAAGTCACTGCTGATTCACTGTTAAGTCACTGTCAAGTCACAGTTAAGTCAATGTTAGCTCACTATTAACTTAATAGTATTAAATCACTGTTTAGTCACTGTTAAACCACTGAACCACTACAGAATTCTTTGGTATTCATTTCAAGTCTGCAAACCTCTAAACATTCGCAAATGTTTGGTTCAAGCCCGTTGGAAAGTTTAGGGTTCAGTTTGCGGACCGGTTGCTGAACTTATCGAACCAACGGGATTGCTTCGAGCCTTCGAAATGATGAAAAGATCTTAAAAAGTGATTCAAGTAGTTTTTTGAAACAAACCTTATTTCAAACAGACGTAAATCGGTTTGGGTTCAGGCTCGGAAGGTCATAAATTTTAAATGTTCTTGGGTCTGTACGTTTGTGTGGTCATAGTGGCGTTAATATAAAGTCTTTGGGAGTTGACTGAGAGGTATCAGTATCTCGGCATCGGTACTCGGTATCTCAATCGCCTCAAAATACTGAAGACTGTTTTATACACTAGGTAACCATTTAAGTCGGTATCTCGTTGATTTTTCTTGATACTAAGTACTTTCTAATAAATTCAATACTTTGGAACAGTGAACCGATCATTTTAGTTTTACAACAGCACAAAGCACTCTAAAGTAGATAAAGAAAGTTGAAATCAGTACTTACAACTCTCAACTGATTTCAGCACTTTGGTATTTTTATAAAATAAATGTGGATTGGTTTAAAAATCTATTTCGTTTTCTTAGTTTAAGTACACACAAAAAAATCTGGTGGGTAAAATTAACTAACGCTGACAGTAACTTTTTTCGAAATTTTTTATGCATGTGGTTTTGTTGTTGCTTGGTAACTGTGCTAACAGTAAAATCTACAGAAGAAATTGTAAAGTTTACGTATTTATTTTAGCTCGTATTTTGTTGTTGCATTTAACAACTGTACGCTGAGTAAATTCAACCACAAAAATTTTTTCACATATTTTGTTGTTTTAATAAGTTACTGCTAACTACAGTAACTTTACCATAGAAATAGTTACTCTGACGTGATTTTTTCATCTCATACTTTGTTTTTGCAGCAATTTACTGTACCCACAAGTAAATCTTACCGCACAAATAGTATAACTTTTTAAATGAATTTTGTTGCTTCACGGATTAACTCTACCGACAGTAAATCTAACCGCGAAAATTGTTGATTGAGAAAATTTCAGTTTGCCCCCTTATATTTATATTGTACTTCCACTGAATTTGAACTTGAGAATTACTAGTGGTCTCATTTATGCGACATTTAAGAAATTTTTCATGAATGTGGTTAGGCAGATTCAATACAAGTAATATGTTAGACGCGTTTCTATTAACGCGCGCCGTAGCGTAACTGGTAAAGACGTCAGTCCAATCGTGTTCAGTCCAAGGGCCCAGAGTTCGAATCCCCCCCCCAAGTAAGTAAAAATTTTTCAAATAAAATAAAAAATATATTCAAACAATTGTTTCAGAACCAAAATTGATGGGTGGGGGTATTAAGGTTGCCTCTTCTGGTTTGGGATGAAGATGAGCTCAAGTAGATTGGCAACTTGTGACAGTTGAGTAACAGCTGTTAAATTACTATTTTTATGGTAAAATTACTGTACACACAGTAAGAAAATTTACTTACTGTACGCATCGGTTAATATTACTAATTTTGTGGGTTGGCGCATTTCTAAACGATATTTTCAGTTAGATTTACTATTGGAAATAGTTCTCTTTGCGTAAAGGCTTACGTGATAGTTACTGTCAAATTTTGTGAATTTTACCGACTTTTTGGGTTGGCGCATTTCCAACCCAAAATATCGGTTAAATTTAACCACAGATTTTTTTGTGTGTAGGTATTTTAATAAATAAATAATAATATACTTAATATGCACTGAATTAGTTTGATATAAGAATTTGATGCCATTCTGAACCCATTCTACCTTGCACCTATGAGCTTGCAATATTCCATTTACTTATTTTTGGTTTGGTTCAATGCCATTAATCCACTCAACTCCTGCATTGATTACAAAATAATAACAAACAATGAGCGCCTTGGCCCAGACAATGAACTTTGAACGGTAGATTACTCCGTAAGATGGTGGTGCTTGCTCAGCACCCAATTCGAAAGCGACAACAAACAGCTTTAATTAGTCCACTCAATGAGTATGATTAATCTTAATTTTTGAGGAAAACACGTTCTCTGTAATCAGATCATAAATCCATACCGCACAAGTCAGACCATTGACGGGACACCTCAACAAGAGTCCACAAGTAGTTGCCAAGCGACGCGGCGAGCGCATTACCTCTGGTCATTTATTTTTAGTATAACTATATTTTATTTTCTGCTCATCTGCGGACTATAAATAATAAACCATAAATCATCTTCGTCGTGTCTGGAAATCGTGGCTTATCAACACTCTCGAGCAGAGTTTACCACGGGGTCGTCTGTCTGTGGTTTTGTCTGTCTATGCCCGCCCCCGCTTGCTGTATACTAAGTATGAGTAATTTCATCAGCCGAAAAATCCGCATGTCTGAGTATTTATGTATTTCTGCCCTAAACCAGCTTTAGCCAGAAATAATCTAGTTTTGAGTCTGATAGGAGCGCTGAGATCATTCATTTCTTTTTTCCTTCATTTTGTCAACTTTATCTTTAAGAATGATTATACAAATATCTCAAATCAAGGGTATCAGGTACAAGAATGATTAAAAATAATGTTTATTTTTTGCACGCTAATTCGGTAGGAAAATAAACTATTGTTTACTTGATCGGTTTCTAATCTTGCTTTTAATTGCAGATTTGTTAGAAATAAACTCCTTTAAGCAGGTAAGGTAATAGAGAGAATGAAAGGTTTGGTGCAAAGTTAGTTTCTCATACCCAAATAATTGGCTAAGTCTCCAACTTTAAAAAAAGATGTACTAAATGGAAGAAATTGCCAAATTATAGATGATATTATTCTTTGCCTTCTTTGCCAGCGCAAAACCAATAGGAATTAGTAGTTTTTCATGGTCACCAGCATTTTTCATCTAACCACATTTTAGAAACAAGGCAAAAGATTCCGTGAACACTTTAAGAAACCGATAAAAGTGGAAGCTAGCCTTAATGTGAACAACATAAAAGTATCTTTTTCTTAGTTTTATTGTAATTTGCTTAGAGCAAGTTAAGAAATGAACACTACAACTTCCTTTTTTTATGGTCAATGATGTAACTTGACCCTTTATGCTGAAGGGCTTAAATAGAATAATGACCATATATAATATAAACGACCATTGAATTTATGAATCGGTTATGAAGTAAGGACCATTGTTATTAGACCATAAGAAATATATACTAGTAAGGCCTTGCTTAAATTTTCATTTAAATATTGTCTAATTTTTGCAAAAATAAAAATGAAAGTATAGTTTGTGTCTAAATAATATTTCTATTAGTACACCAACCAATGATATTTGCTTGAAAGCTCTGCCTAAAAGCTTTAACGTAATCTTATATGTTATAAAGGGTGATTCATTAATTGGTTTTCATTTTCAATATTCTTTTTTCAGATATCACGTGTGACTGGTGTCATTCTGTCATCTTATAAAACTCTGGTTTGAAATATATGGGACATATACTCCTTATACTTGCAGGCCACGCAATTTAGAAAAAAAGTCATATCTTTCACAGTATCGTAGATAGATGATTCTTACATTCTAGAGATCAATATTATTTATCGATTTGCTGAAGGAATGATGCAGATCGGATAAACGATTCAAGTTATGAGCAAAAAAGGCCAGTAAAGGCCACACAGAGAAAAACAGATCAATTGTATATTGATATGACCCTTTTTAAAATTAACTTTTTAAAAATATCAATTTTTTCATATCAATTGGCAAGAAAATAATATCATTTTTTGACATTAAATAGTTTCAGAATGATATTAAAAATGTAATAATGATATGTTAAAAATATCGATTTGAAATATTTTCTTATCGGAGTAAAATTGATATGAAAAAATATCAAAAAAATTTCCATTTTTTGTGTTTTACTTGTAATTTGAAAAAAAAAACTTCTAAATGCATCACCCTTTACAATGACCGACTCTTGTCAATTGCCATATTGATTTTAAGTTCAAATCAAATGCATAATGTAACAACTACCATAAGGTGAAAGGGGCTTAAGGATTATGGTCTAGCTTGTGCCCTTGCTTGTCTGTGTCACCAGCACCTGGGCACATGTCAAATTATGTGACCTACAACCAATGTTGTTTGTTCTAATGAACTGCATAAACAGAATGGTAAATACGAGTAACTGCCTCATAGTCTTACCTCAAATGTCTGGTGTCAATTTAACGGATTGAGACAAATGTCTTTTGTGTGTTCAGGCGGATTTTACTATAATTGGATTGTGTATGCTGATGACTTGGAAATATGTAAGTGTAATTTGAAATTATTTATGGTAAATTAAACCTAATATTTTACATTTTATACAAAAATACTACGGGTAAACTTTTAGGAGCGAATTTTAATACGAATTCCATTAGACATAAATGTATTGTAAGTCTAATAAGACCATATCGATAAGGGTTTGGCTGAGTCAAGGGCATAAGCAAGAACAAAAACAGTTCATAGGCATCAGGCCTGGCGGTTCAGTGCAATACTGTGGGTACTATTACTCATAAGAAGCCTTCCGGGTTTTGAATAATACTTGTACATGTAGTTTTAAAGCCAATAATGCATATTTGCATTTGCATTTTACCTTAAAAACTAACTGATGATCGGCCATACTTTGCAGATCGATCACGAACTTATATCTTACTAGCGTAAAACCCGTCGCGCTTCGCTGCGCCGCCATCAGTATAGCCTTTATCAGTATGGAACTAATATCCCACATCCCACACACTTCCCTCCCACTTACCACCCACATCCCACTCACATCTCACCCGCATCCCACACACTTCCTATCCACTTCCCACCCACTTGCCATACAGTCCCCACCCACTTCCCACCCACTTCCCACCCACTTTCCATCCACTTCACACCTTCTTTCCACCAACTTCCCACTCACATCCCACCCACATCCAACCTACTTCCCACCCACTTCTTACCCACATCCCTCCCACTTACCACCCAGTCCCCATCCACTTCTCACCCAGTCCCCATCCACTTCTCACCCACATCCCACCCACTTACACCCCACATCCCACCCACTTCCCACCCACGAGGGGTGAATTTTTCGGAAAATTGGTATGCAGTTATTGTTTAATGTTTATAAAGGTCTTTGAAAATGAGTTTGAACTAACTTGATCGGATGATAAACAAAAAAGCTTCGCTTTTCTACACGCGGCGTTTAGATTTTTAGTTTCTACACGTTACGTGCAGCTTTTCTGCAGATCGTTTCTGTTTTTCTCTATTTTTACTTTCTATTAGATAGTATTAGATAGTATCTAATGTGTTCACTTCATTATTTTTGACTTATTAGAACCGATCTAACTGAAGTTTCAACTTTTTGGCCGTCAACCTATTTCAAGAATGAACAAATTGAAAAAACATATAACAGTTTAGATCTCAGTGGTTTACCTGTAGATTTTATCAGGTGAAAATCACCTATTTTTTCTGTATGGAAAATGTTGACGAGAATTGCTGACAAATAAAGGTAAATGGGAAAAATGTAAATCGCGCACCCGTACCAGATACCTGGAGGTGTCCTGTATGCAATGGAGAAAAATATACAGCGATGTGTCAACACACCTGAGGTTCACACCTGATTTAGACTTAGACAATGGGTCTTAAATACACCCGACACCCCAGTACTAAAAATACAATTTTTTTTTAATTTTTAATTAATTTTATTAATTTTGATTAAATATTTTAATTTATTTAAATTTATAATATTTTTAATTGCTTAAAATTTTGTTTTTTTCTATCAATGGGCTGAAAATTCCGGTCGAAACATGTAGAAATGTAGAAAATTTTTGTCTCTGTGTACTTTTAACCAAGTTGTTTGCGTGAAATCTGGAAAATATAAAAAACTACATACTTTTAGGCTGACAATATAAGGGAAAATGCCAAAGAAAGGCAAAACCGCAAAAATGCGCCTACCCCATAGATATAGAGGAATATTCAGAGATAATAATAAGCCTTGTGCCAGGTAAATGGCGAGGGTAGCCCTAAAATTATATGCTGTGAAATCTTTTGTGCGCCCACTCTGAGATTGAGTCAATGAGGACAATAATATATACATAAACGTACAACATGATGGCATCAGTTCATGTACATTAGTTTTCGCATTGTGCAGGTCGGAAGCAAAGGCAAAGAACAGCTGCGTTGCACATGCGCTCTTTGTATTTGTATACATTCCAACCAAGAAGAACCCGAATCCGACTCCGACTCAGTTTGAACAATGTACCTGCCTCTCTGCTTTGCAGTTTTCAGATGATGTGCAATGAAGCTAAAAATTGTTGATAACAAAAGCCGAAACGAAAGAGAAGCCGAACAACAGCAACAGCTGGCTGAGGCAGGCCAACCAACCAATTGAATGAAACGGCAAAGACAGCTGGCCCCCCTCCTCCTCTATCATCATCAACAATACACCAGCTCCCACACAAAAGAGCAAGTCGTCGACTCTCTTTGCTTATGAATACATCCAAAGTCGAAATCTCTCTCTCTTAAGCACGCACACAGACGACAGAGAAATTGTTGTTTAAATGCCACGGCAAAAAGTCGTTGGCTGAGTTTTCAACGTTGTGCCGAAGCCAACTAGAATTCAATCGTATCGTGAACTTTGCATGGAACGGACGGTCATTTTTGTTGTGCTGCTTCGACATAAAAAAGCGTCTCTCTAAAAAAGAAAAATATTCGTGCGTTTTATACAATAAAAAAAAAATAAAACTAAAACCAAAATAGCTTAAATATATGCAAAAAATACTCGCACAGCGACAACGGCGTGCGTTAGCCGTACGAAAATGTATACAAAATATCAAGAGTGCAAATAAATTGTCTAAATCACATTTTCAGTGCTTTGAAATTCAATTTGAAATGTTCTGATAAAATTCAATAACAAGTACAAACAAAATACCAACTCTAATTGAGTTTGCAGAGTAAATTGAGTAACAACAACAACAGCAACAACCCACAAACTGGCAACCTGTGGCTCGGGCTTTGATTTTAAGCTTCAAGCGTAAGGCGGAAGCCACAATAAAAAAAACACAAATGAAATTGTTTTAAGAAAAAAACAAAATCCAAAAAAACAAAAGAGAAAAACCTCAGCACTAAGCTTTCCTTTTTTTTGTTTTGTTGTTGTGTTGGATACCAAAACAAAAAGCCAGCAAAATGTGGTGCATTGTTAATTTACCAAACGGTACACAACAGGCGGTCAAATGGGACCCCAAAGCCAATGGACAGGAGTGCCTAGAAAAGGTAAGCAACTTGTGAAAATTTACCTAAAAAATCATCATTAAAATGAGGGAAGAAATAAGGGAATGTGCTTTAAATTGAAGAACTAAATTTTTGGTACTTGGACAAAACTTGGCCAATGAAACACCAAAAGTTTATCAGCCATGCTCGCATTTTCACTTTCACACAAAAAGAATTAGCGATTTGGGAGCAAATCAGGTTCATAAACGGGTTTTAAATCGCAAAATAGGAGCATGGCCGTATATAACCATCAGAAATAAGCCCCCGAGTTAAAGATGGTGGGAATATCTTATTTATTATAATTTTAAGTACGGCCAGTAACAAAAAGTACTTGAAATTTTAAGTACAAATCGGTATAAATAACATGCCGTTCTTAATAGAACTCTTACAGGTCTTCTCCTTCCAGAAGTAATTAAAAACAATTAATTAAAAAACAGTTTTTGGCTCAGGAATTAGAATTGGTTTGTTTCCTGGATTCACAGAGTTTTCGTTTCCAGCTGCCCCATACATCTACAAATACATCTACATACGTGCACAAATTTGTGGTTCTATCTATTATAGTCTCTGAGATCGTCGCGTTCATAGAGACAGACAGACGGAAATGGCTACATCGACTCGGCTGTTGATGTTGATCAAGAATATATATACTTTATAGGGTCGGTGATGCTTCCTTCTGGCTGTTACATACATTTCCACAACTTTATGATCCCCTTTTAATCGTTTTGAAAGGGTACATACACCTCAAAAAAGTATTCAATTTGATTCCGATTTTTCTAAGAGAACATACTGGAGGTTCGATACGGTTCAGAACCGGATTGCATTAGTGTTGGGGGTTGTTCATGAGTGACTGAACAAAACTAAGTTGTCTCTTGCTCAGTGAGTTGTTTTGTCAGCTAAGTTCAGTGATATGTACTGTATCTAATTCAGTAACTAGCTCAGTGAATTGTTCAGTGTGACCTGATCAGTGACTGTGTACTTAGTTCAGTGACAGTTCAGCTGTTATGGGCTTCGAGTTTCTGTTTGTTGTCAATGTAGGGTAACTCTGTGTTAAGCAAATCTCTTGGGTGGCAATCACGTCCGTTTTTATACTCTTTACTAAAGGTAGACAGAGTATATTACGTCTGTGCAAAAGTATGTAACAGGGAGAAGGAATCATTTCCTCCGACCCTTTAATAGCCATAGATATAGGCATGTTCGTCTATCCGTCTGTATGAACGCACAAATCTCAGAGATGGTAAGAGATAGAGGTTTGACATGTATGGGACATATACTTCTTATACTTGCAGGCAGATCAAGTTAATTTTAATTTGGAATCGTCATATCTTCCGCAGTTCTGTAGATAGATGGTTTGTACCTTCTAGAGATATTTAGTAATCAAGATTATTTATCGATTTGCAGAAAGAATGATTAACATCGGTTGAACGATACTCAAGTTATGACCAAAAGAATGTAACTTCCCCCGCCCTGCCAGCAGTGGCGCCATCTATTGGCCAGTTTTGAAAATCCCTCAATGTTTAATGCAAGTAGTGGCGCCATCTATAGTTCAGCAGTGCTGGTTTCAGCTGCTACTCTAGGTACAGAGTATATTACAGTCGGGCTTGACCGTTTTTCTTACTTGTTTTATTAAGAATGTCTTCAAACAGAAAGCATAGTAATATATGGAACCCGAACACCGAAAAGGATAATAAATAGTCGAAACGAAAATATTGCAGGGTTACCTTAAGTTGCAACTCACAAAACAGTCTTAACCGTCATCTCAAAAGCAACCACCCGGCTGCAGTGGAATCATTTGTCCGACAGAACAAAAACCATGAGAATTCTGCCCTTGAGGAAAATGTCGAACAAGTCTAGTATAAGTTTTGTGTATTAGACAGCAATAATGCAGCAGGCCTGCAAATAGGCTTATCGTCACCATGCCTTGGGGTTAGTTGACGAGCTCGTGAACAGCTGAACAATTGATCAACTGAACAACCGAACAGCTGAACAACTAAACAACTGAGCAATTTGAGTGAAAATTAAAGTAAAAGTGAACATGTTCAGTACAATTATCCACCTTTACTTCACACTAGTTAGCATCCTTCGCTTTTCGTACAATAAGCACAAATGTTGTTGTAAAGCAAGCAGCCATAAGCACCCGGCAACATCTCGATCTTAAGGCTGTGCTTATTTGACAAATGGTTTTCATCAAATCTATTGATAAAAGCATTGTGTAATCATCTCTGCACTTATAGACCACATAAAACCTCAAGAAAACTACGATTAGTCAAGGTTCTAAAAATAAGCATTCGTTTCATAAATGACCTCATCATTTGAAATAATTTCTTCAAGATTATAATATTAAATTCCAGGTTAGATATAGTTCTAATGTGCCGTTGCTTTATGGCTTCTTACGAAAGTTACAACAACAAATCGCATAGCTAAGAAAGTAGCTCTGAAATCTGAGTTTACCTTTACCCTAATGAAATCAAAAGCACTTCAAACTAATGCCTTTGATTTAATTTTAATTCCCCCCTTTGGGTTTAGCAGATTGCCTTGTTTTCCGCGCTTATCAACCTATACGTACATATGTATACATATATATATGTGTAGCACAAGTAAAATTAAACTATTGACTTGTGTATTGCATTTCGGAATTCGCATTTTGTTATCAGTGCCCGGCCCCATGCCTAATTCGGTTGTTTTCGTCGTTTTGTTTATTAGTTGGGTGTGTGTTTTTGATTTACGCTAATTCATTTTAAATGCCAATTGCTGGTTTGCCCTTGACAGACGACCATTTTACCCCCAGCGCACCGTAGCTGAAACCCTAGAGAGGTTCTCCATAGCGAGCTTATCAGAGTGACTAAGTTCGAGGGCGTTAAGCGGCATCGCCTTGTGCGCAGCAAATGAAAAGAAAGAACATATGTGAATATATACATATATATATATTATATATATTTGACTTCTATATATTCATCATTAGCTTGTGGTTCAATGTCCAAATGGTAGCACACTTGAGACATTTAGTGCAAACACTTGAACGTTGGGCTTCTGTTGCTCCCCTGTACCTCTACAAGATTACAGCCAATTCGGCACTTCGCCTTGTTTTTGCTAGCCTAATTAAGTCTTTGGCTTATATGTGTCTCGGTGTGTGTGTGTGTGTGTGTGTTTGTGCAATCTAATCAGGCAAACTTATCAAACACAAACACACACAGCGCCACCATATTAATGGCTTTGTAAATGTGTATGCTCTAGTTCAACTTGGGTTGCCAACTTTCTTATCAGAATATGTTTTCTTCAACTTTTCTTTATCTTATCAATTATCAAATCATTTGCCAACAACACGAACCAAAGTTAAGACCCCTTTTTTGTCTTAGACCATAATCATTAAATGGGGTTTAATGACTTTGTTTTGACACATATTCAGTATGCCTTTATATGGTTATTCAAACTAAAATATTTAAGTATTTTGTATGGATGTTAATTAGGGGTTTTCCTTGAAACGAAAGTTTTGTTATTTGTAAATGTAACTTTTTGATCTTAGTTATCTGCGCCCAACCCGCTTCGAAAACTCTTGAAACGGTTTGCACTAGCTTAAAACCTTTCTTCAAAAGAAGCAAAAAGAATGTAAGCCAATTGAGAACGTACTGCACAAACGCGTAAGACCGATACAGGCAAGCAGGCAGATAAAAACTGAAAACCCAACGATTACGTTTTAATCAAGCGAGTTCTTTAATAGCTCAGATAATGGGAAGACTGCAAACCAAACGAGTACGCACTGCTTACGAAAGTTGGTGCTTAAAGGACCATTTTTTTTTGAGATCAACACTGGAAACCTATCAAGCTTTAACAGCCTTATTCAATAAGTTTATATGTTTATATATATGTTTTTTAAAATATCGATCTCGGAATTCTTTAAGCGCAGGGCATCGACCTGGGAAATGCATCATGTCTTTCGCCTTGTTCATATAACACTTTGATGTGTGTTATCTTGCAGACATTACGGCCCAACTCTCGCTTTCATTATCCACATTAACTTACTTCTTTAAGTTGCTTCATTGCAGTATGTAAGTCCTTTGGAGTAATCAAGAAGTTTATATATAAGTTGTTCGCTACTTCTTGCCTTAGTCCTCTTACTTTAAGTTTAGTCAGCAAATTTTCGCATTCTAGCTCTCATGCCTGTTTCATCTGACTTTCTTCTAACTAAATCTATTTCGCAATCGTTAATTTTGAGTAACAGATTTTTGTACCACGAGATTTCTCTTTCTTTTATCTTGCGCGAAAAAATACTTGGTAGTCTGTCGCTAGCGTACTCGAAGATAGTCTTAGTTATGTATTTTAAATGAAGTGCATAGGTATAAATGTGGCCATCTTCCATCCCTGTCTCTAATATTAACTAAGTAAGTATGTCGGTGTGTTATCTTGTAGGTTAAGAATTTTTTGCAAAAATATCGATTGAGCGAGTCTACCTTGTCAAAGCTAGAGTTACCCCCCACTTGGGCGCCGTAAGAAAGAAAGACTAAAGAAAAACTACTTTGTAAACCGATCGACCATTCACTGCTCAAGCACGATCTTTTTATCTTTTCATTGCTTTTAGATCTGTATCGCCTAGAAGAATTTATTTCGGATTCATGTATACTTATAAATCTTCAGGCCCGACTGGTTATCAACTCCTAGAGATCTAAGCTTGGCCATAGACCTTTGTTTAGTTATCCAGGCGCACACAATGAAAGAGAACTTGGAAAATTTGACCGCGAAGTGGGTGAAAATTACAAAAAACAAGAAAGAAAGTCGGTCAAGCCCGACTATAACATACTCTGTACCCTTAACGTCGCAGCTCGCATTTGCTCACGAGTTATACGCGCTCATCTCTAAGTTTCACTCTCTCTCTCTCTCTCTCTCTCTCTCACTAAGATTGCCGTTCAATAGAATGCTGTGGTGATGGGTGGGGGGGTTGGGTGGTGTTAACTGGCCGTTTTTTGCCCATAACTTGAGTATCGTTTATCTGATCTTTATCATTCCTTCAGCAAATCGATAAATAATTTTGTTTACAAGGTATCTCTAGAAGGTACGAACGATCTATCTTCAAAACTGTAGGAGATATGACGTTTCCAAATTGCGGGGGCGGGAGGGGGCGTGGCAAAAATTGAAAATAAACTTGATCTGCCTGCAGGTATAAGAAATATATGCCCCATACATGTCAAACTTCTATCTCTTACCATCTCTGAGATCTCTTCGTTCATACGGACGGACGGACGGACGGACGGACGGACGGACAGACGGACATGGCTATATCGAATCGGCTGTTGATGCTGATTAAGAATATATATACTTTATAGGGTCGGAAACGATTCCTTCTCCCTGTTACATACTTTTGCACAAACTTAATATACTCTATGTAACTTCGGTACAGAGTATAAAAAGTACAGTAGATGTATGCCTGTGAGATAGAAAGAGACGGCACAACATTTGTTTGTCTCTGCTTGTGTATTGTTGTTCGGTTCTAGCATACACCATGTTGTGAACTAAGCGCTTTTGCTAAGAGCGCGAGAGAGAGAGTGAGCGTGAAGTGAACGACGCACACTCACACAAATAAGGTTTGCGTGTAGAGCAGAGTTCCCCAGCGATAGCCCCTGGGGCACGAACATTCTCGCCAATTCACACCGAATGCTTGCCGAAGTCATGCATCACTGTGTGTTAGAGAGAGACACAGTCACATTTTCGCCCTCTCTGCTTGGGGAACCCTGGTGTAGAGCAAAAAGAGAAAGAGGGGTGGTGAAGAGAATGTGAAAATGGAGTGAATACGGGTGACGAGGGGGGAACAGTGGGTTAACAACGGCTTAACAGTGACTTAGAAGTGACTAAACAGTGATTTGACAGTGACTTAACTGTGACTTAACAGTGTGGGAACTGTGAACGAAGTGGGTAAGAAGGGGGAAGAGTGGAAAGCAAATTTGAATTGATTATTAATTGAAGAGTGGCTGCCATGAGGTCAAGTTGTGAATTCAGTGCGTCCCATGACATTTTTTTGGGGTTAATCCTCTCGTTCGATGTGATGTAAACCATTTCGGCAAAATCTGTGGAATTTCCTAAATGTGTAAAAATTTTTATAAAAAAATCCTGAATTTTCGTAATCGATTCTAAGCAGTTGGCGCTCGTGCATTTTCTGTATAGTAGAACCAAAGACTCTAGAATTCACTCATCAAAAGAAAGCCAGTGAAATTTTAGGGGAATTTTGTGATGTGGACCTACGATTTTACACATGTGTGCTGTGTGTGTGTGTGTGCAAACACCTGTAAAATCGAAGGTCATTACTCATCTTTGTGAGTTCTAGAGTCTTGGGTAGATCTTTATTATCACTAGATGTTTCTCAAGGTAACCCAAGACACGCGCCCATTTCAACTACACAAATCCCCTAAGCTGAAGGTGAAATGTCTTTGAACCACTATCAAAGCCGGTTCCCTAGTTTTGTATTTGTATTGTACATTCCAACTAACAATTTGTATACAAATGCAATCGTATTCATCAATTTGCTAATCTTATTGATTGACATTGCCGCATGCTGAGACTCACGTATTCTTAACGAAAAGTTCAAGGTCCATCGTAATCATTCACACTATCTCTTTCAGTTACTTGGCTAAGAAATTCAAGTGTTTAATATTTTTAATATTGTAATTTCCGTTGCCCATGCTGGAACCATAAATATACATATTTAATTTAATCGCTCTGATTCAAAACATTTGTCATAATTTTATTTTTCGCCGCATTAATCAAGTTTAATTATTTAAAAGCAAATTATATGCTGTGCGTCATTCCAAATGGACTTATCAATTTGTGTAACTGATAATAATAATAGAGTCCAAAATTCTTGTTTTTTTTTTTACAGTATTATGCAAGGTCTTTTCCAGTTGACCAATTAATTTGTAATGCATTTAACTGAAATTGCATTTGGCATCAATTTGTCAATCAATATCAATCTGAGCTTAGTGAAAGATTCCAGATAAGCCCCTTTGCCGGCCACCACCCCTAGAGATAAGCCGGGGACAGGGAAAAATTGTAGGCTTATCGCCCTGGTGGGTAATGAACCTGCTCCCCCGCATTTAGTTGCACATTTTAATTACATACAACTTTGGGCAACAAAGTTTTCCAATTGCAATCGCATTGGAAAGTTTCTCTTGACGTCATTTCAAGTTTGCATGTCAAAGGGAAATTACTACCCAGTTACCTTGATGCAGAGAAGGATATAGCCCAAATCGTATGCCTTAAGCCCCTTACCTTTAAATGCTATGTATTTGAAGCCAAGTGCAACAGTTATAAATGCAATTGCCTTAATGACTTTGAGTAAATGCTAAGCAATGGTTATTGTTCATGTTTTAAATGTCGTCCAGGGTTAGTGAGGGAGCTATCTTAAGTGGAATAGTCCATAATATAGCTAAAGCAGTGTAAGTTACAAAGTCCAATTAGTTGTTTACAATTGTCATGACAATCTAAGGTACGAAAATGAAATCACACGTACAAGTGTTTACACTTAATTTTTATGTAAGAAACATCTAGAGAAGGCATGTGACTGCAGGTTTGAGAAGTATATCAAGAAATTTAGTAGTTATTAGAGGCCTTTGATTCATGTTTTAAAAAAAAAATTTCAAGTAAATCAAATCAGAAATTGTATTGATTCGAGTTAGTCAGCTCAAATTCCCAGTGACTCCAAACAGATAAAGCTCATATGGTTCATTAGATCAAGACAAGTCAGAAAATGACCGATTGGACCGATTGACTTTCATTTCTCATTTACCCGTCTACAATTGATATTTATGCTTACTTATATGAAAAATTTGTAAATTTCGCGGTCTTTGGACTATTTAAATAAAAGCTATTAATTGTTATTCTGCTATTCGGGGCGACGGCGAATCCATCAAATCAGAGATTATTAAAATTGTTACATGTTTTTGACGATTTCGACCAAATTCACATAATGTACATATGTTCGTAGAATTAAAGTTTCGCTTAACTGCATTCTTAACTACTTTTCATACAGAAATCCACATTCTTAACTACTTTTCATACATAAATCCACATTCTTAACTACTTTTCATACAGAAATCCACATTCTTAACTACTTTTCATACGTAAATCCACATTCTTAACTACTTTTCATACTGAAATCCACATTCTTAACTACTTTTCATACAGAAATCAACATACTTAACTACTTTTTATACTGAAATCCACATTCTTAACTACTTTTCATACAGAATTCCACATTCATAACTACTTTTCATACAGAAATCCACATACTTAACTACTTTTTGTAATGAAATCCACATTCTTAACTACTTTTCATACAGAATTCCACATTCATAACTACTTTTCATACAGAAATCCACATACTTAACTACTTTTTGTAATGAAATCCACATTCTTAACTTCTTTTCATACAGAAATTCACATTATTAACTACTTTTCATACAGAAATCCACATTCTTAACTACTTTTCATACAGAAATCGACATACATAACTACTTTTCATACTGAAATCCACATTCTTAACTACTTTTCATACAGAAATCCACATTCATAACTACTTTTCATACAGAAATCCACATACCTAACTACTTTTTGTAATGAAATCCACATTCTTAACTTCTTTTCATACAGAAATCCACATTGTTAACTACTTTTCATACAGAAATCCACATTCTTAACTACTTTTCATACAGAAATCAACATACTTAACTACTTTTCATACTGAAATCCACATTCTTAACTACTTTTCATACAGAATTCCACATTCATAACTACTTTTCATACAAAAATCCACATTTTAAACTACTTTTCATACAGAAATCCACATACTTAACTACTTTTCATACTGAAATCCACATTCTTAACTACTTTTCATACTGAAATCCACATTCTTAACTACTTTTCATACAGAAATCAACATACTTAACTACTTTTTATTCTGAAATCCACATTCTTAACTACTTTTCATACAGAATTCCACATTCATAACTACTTTTCATACAGAAATCCACATTCTTAACTACTTTTCATACAGAAATCCACATACTTAACTACTTTTCATACTGAAATCCACATTCTTAACTACTTTTCATACTGAAATCCACATTCTTAACTACTTTTCATACAGAAATCAACATACTTAACTACTTTTTATACTGAAATCCACATTCTTAACTACTTTTCATACAGAATTCCACATTCATAACTACTTTTCATACAGAAATCCACATACTTAACTACTTTTTGTAATGAAATCCACATTCTTAACTTCTTTTCATACAGAAATTCACATTGTTAACTACTTTTCATACAGAAATCCACATTCTTAACTACTTTTCATACAGAAATCAACATACTTAACTACTTTTCATACTGAAATCCACATTCTTAACTACTTTTCATACAGAATTCCACATTCATAACTACTTTTCATACAAAAATCCACATTTTAAACTACTTTTCATACAGAAATCCACATTCTTAACTACTTTTCATACGTAAATCCTCATGCTTAACTACTTTTCATACGTAAATCCTCATGCTTAACTACTTTTCAAACAGAAATCCACATTCTTAACTACTTTTCATACAGAAATCCATTTGTGGAGTCTATGTAAATAGGCTTTGGACCTAATTTTGGATTGTGCAGCTGACGCCACATTGTTGCCACTCAACTAAGCTTAGCTAACTTCGTCTGTGCTACGAACCCCATTCAGCTATTTGAGTTGAGCATGATTGATCTAGTTGCTTTGTTGAGCTGAATCATATAGATCATGGCTCATATTATGAGCTATTATTCAATGCATCTATAATTTTGAGAGCCATTCAAATCAGAATCAAAGTCAAGTTGAACTTTGATTCAATTCATGCAGTGTTCTAGTAGTTATGTATACCGCAACTGACTGACAATTTGAGAATCTTTCAAAACTTTTCCATACCTCACTCCAAACTAAGCCTTAATGCCTTAAATTATTCTCAATAGTGCAGAATTCAAAAAGAGCCGCCTTTTCCATGTAAGTTAAGTAAGACTTTTGTTTGAAAAATTGTTCAAATGGTTTCCTGTAAGCTTGCAGTTTTTATGATTGCATGTTGCACGAAAAACTTTACAAGAAGTGCACCGTGTAAAGATTGCGTTTTTGTTTTTAATGACAATATATCGACACAGAGTTCATGTCAACCAATTTCAGCAATTATATGTCACATTCGAAATAAAAGTCAATTATTCAAAACAGGGCTGGATTATTGAGAGCCGAGACTTTGTCCGAGTTAGCAGAGAAAAGTGGTTCATGTTACAGCTAATAGAGGTATGGGCCAGCTGCATAGAATTGTAAGCTAAGAGCTTTTTCGAAATATTTGTAAGCTGAAACAGAGAGCGAACTGAGAACTGACCATACCTTGAAGTGGTAAATGTGTTTAGCACATTTAATGAACGAGCTTTCAAGCTCTCTTCTATGTCTCTGTTCTCTCAGTCGGCAGCGGCCGAGTCAAAAAATTAAGGCTAAATAGTGAAGCTTTTGAAAGTGTAGAGCATATTTAAGGAACGAGCTTCTGCTCTATGTCCCTGTTCTTTCAATCGGCAGCGGCCGTTCAATAAAACAGCCACTTTGATATTTGCGAAATACTGCTGAGCTGCTGCTGCCTCGTTTAGAAAGTGCCTGAAGCTCAATTCAACTTTGACCTAATGCAATTTTGTTTATTGTCTGCATAATTTGCTTAGTGTAAAACTCTAACAAATGCTGCTGAGCTGCTCCTGCTGTCTTCCTTAAATCTATTTCAACTCTCTATTAATCTCATAAAATCTATCTCCATCTCAATCTCTGCCCTGTGTCACTGTGTCTTTGTTTGCCATTTGTTCCCATTTGTCCGTTGACGTCAAATTGATTTGCTTGTCATTCTATGTTGAACTAAAGCTTATCAGATTGCCTGACAATGCTCGGCTTTAGTTGTCCTAGTAAATAAGTGTGTATTTCAAGCTCTAATTGGATAGCATGGGGCTGGCATTTAGGTTAAATGTAATTATATTTGCGTACACTGCTGTATGAATAGCCAGCCAGTCAGCCTGTTGGCCATATGGCTGACACGTTTGAAGTGTAAAAGACTGTGTGAGTTGCAACAATTGAAAAATGGCGACAAGACAAATCCTCTTCGGGCGAGATTTGATGAGGATGCGAGAAGGCAAGCATAGCGGGTCAAGTGCAACAGCCGCTGGCCAATTTGCTTCACTGAGCCCAGGACAAAAGGCAAAAAGTATCTGATGGATACACAAAAAATGTGTGTAAAAAAAAAGCGTGAACAACGCTGATAACAATTGTACATATATGTTAAATGCATATATAAACGAGTGTGTATACTTAAAAATAAACAAAATAAATGTGCTTCTCCCTTTCTCTCTCTCTCAGTCAGTCTTTGCCAACAGCAGCGAACAAGTTTAAAAGGCAGAAAAGAAGAAACAACAGGAATTTTATTTTTATTTTATTTTACTTTTTATCACCTTTCTGATAAAGCTGCTTTGAAAATTTCTTAATGCTCAGGTCTGACAATGTCAACAGCAAAATAAAAAAAACAAAAAAAAAGAAGAGAGATATCAAAAGCAATCAAAGCGTAAATGATAAATAATCGTAAATAATTTCATTTCTTAATTTTTGTTAAAACGCAATTTCTGCCTGTTGATTTCTTGTTGTTTTGTTGTCTTTCCTTGGCCCAAAATCAGAATATTACAAGAATAACTTGAATTTATTGCATATATCTTATATTTGAAACGCAAAAAAAGTAGGAAAACAAGATTTACCTATAAGGCTACGCATATGAACAACAAATGTATACTTGTACGAGGGTGGTTGATAAAATGTTTCAACTTTATTCTGAGATTTCTAAAAAGGTTTCACTATATAGGAGAAATTTGTGTTATAGTTTGCCGCAACGGCTGCGTGTGCGAATCGGCGCCTCAAAACGACGCCGTTTCTTATAAAATAAATCTCGAATCAATGGAAGCAATTGGAACATTCCGAGCAAGGGTGTGCCCACCGCTGATATAGATACATATAAGCGTATAAGGTTTCCGATTCGGTCGAATAGAATCAATTAGATTAAAAAAGCTATTCCAGTCATTTGAATCGACTCCATATTATAAAGAGTCTACGATTAATAAAGGTGGAAAGGTTAATTAAAAGAAGTCTGCAAGATTACAAATCAGCCTTGGTTTATTGTTGTTTAAAGTTTAACAAAGTTCAGTCAAACTATTTACAATTATGCATTTAGATTAGACAATAGACCAGGGTAGAAAATGTAGAAATGCTTCTAAGCGGTGTTGCTGGGACATTTTCAGCCGCCGAAGGGGTTGTCCTGAAGTGCTCACTGTGTCTGACATTCAGACATTCCGTAAGGTATGACTTCGGCATGCATTATGCTTTTATGCATGTGAATTTCCGAAGGGGCTATGGATGGGGAACTCTGCAATAGACTATTCCTTACATCTAACAATGGGAGTTTACTGAGAACAGATGATAGTACTTGTTGTAATTTAGACAGAGATTACGAAAGCGTTCATGTTGAGCATAGTTCGTGAGGCAAGGATCTAAATAAATCGGGCCTTAATTTCTCGTTACCCATGCTGGAACCGCAAAGCTTATTAGGCTAAGTCAACCTTAGTACAGCTCAGTACTGAATCTGATCGGAATCAGTGTTGATTTGGAAGTGCTGGTACTTGTACACAGACCGGCCTACTACGTCATGACCTTCTCTTCTTTCAGGCATGATTTCAGTACTGAATCCATGGTTTAGTTTAATGGTTAGTACTGCAAGCAATACTGAAATCAGTCATGAATTGGAGCAGTTCCTACTTCTCAGGTCTGAATCAGCACTGACAAATTCAGTACTGAGGGATAGAACTGCAGGGTAGCATATGAAGGAACAGCACACTAACGTAGATTCTGCGGTTTTTCAGGGATGGAAGGTTGAACACAAGCGTAGTCTTTGCTCTTATGGTGGTAGATGCCTATTGGGAATACCAATTTAAGCCACGCAGGGCCAAAAGTAAGAACTG
Source organism: Lordiphosa magnipectinata (assembly GCA_037044535.1). Taxonomy (NCBI): domain Eukaryota; kingdom Metazoa; phylum Arthropoda; class Insecta; order Diptera; family Drosophilidae; genus Lordiphosa; species Lordiphosa magnipectinata. Next base: position 186,712 of record JBAMBO010002012.1, read on the forward strand.
TTTTTATACAGATTCGAGCTTATCCTCATATTTCTGGTAGTGTGGAGACCAGACACATGATATATATACCAGCGGTGGGCAAGCCCTTGCTCCCATTGTAACTCGCTTTAAATTCTGAACAACAACAAAGTCAATGCGAATCGAAGATCGGCGCCAACAAGACGCGCACACAGACGGCACACAGCTGCATTTTGGGAAATCGAGACTCGCTGATAACGTTTGCTTTTTCTGTTGTTGTTGTTGGGCTGCTCCCAAACACAAATTTCTAGCCTCCTGCTGATATATACCATACTCAAGTATAGGTCTGACCACAGAATCGTATAGTTAAAAATGATTTCTTGTGTTTTATGTTTAGAAAATGAAACAAAGTATTTATAAGCCAAGAATTTAAGACAAAATAAGTAAAATATCGAACACCTTTATGAGAATCTTTATACAAATGAACAAAATCAATCACAAAAAAGAGATAAACCAGTTATTGTCGTAGCTTCTGCTTCAAATTCAATGAGCCACCCTCGTGTGTATAAATATTTGTCTCTGTGTATGTATGTAAATGTATTATTTTGCTTACTTTTTGCTTGTTTTTTAATATTTTTTCTGTTGCTGTTGCCTTCCACTCTACCACTGGTTGCTCTCGTTGTTGTTATTTGAGTTTGGTTTTAACAAGTTTAATAAAAATTGATGTAAACAACAAAGCAGCTCCCCCCGCCCATGATAAGCTAAGTAAATCTCTTTGTATAAATATCTTGCCAATTAAACTCTTTTTTTTTTGTGTCTGTTTGTTGAACGACAAACGACGACGCAATTTCGTTTTAATTTAAATTTAGTTTTCGGTTTATTTTATTGAAACTATTTTGAGTGTTTCCCCAGTTTGAACATAAATTATTTCATATGCATGAACCATAAATTTTGTAAATGTAAACTGCTCCCTGGGCCATATAGTATTTTTTTTTATTTATTATTTACATATTTCCAAAAACCCGCTTCACACTTCAGTTCTTGATTTTTATTTTTGTTTTGCAATGTTTCGTAGTTCTCAACAACTGCGCAAAAAACAAAAAATTGTATTTTTTTATAACAAAGAAACCAATTTCAGTTGAGTTTCGCAATTTGCTCTCAAGTTTTTTTTTTTCTTTTTTGGTGTTTGTTATTTTGTGCAACCATAAAAATGATATTATGGCATTTAATTGTTCTTGTTTGTGTTTTTTTTTTTGCGGTTTTTTGTGGTGATGAAACATTTGCTGTTTGCCATTTTAATTAGCTGGGACAACTCAATTCATTTGCATTGATTGCAAATACAAATAAATTTTACCAAATCTGTGTGTGTGTTTGTCCTTGTTCCTCTCTCTTGTGTGCCTGTGAGAATGGCCAACTCAAAATTAATTTTCCAAACAATTAAATCTGCACTTTCTGCATATCCAGTGACATTTGCCAATAGCCTAAATTAGGGTGCATTTATCATTTTGGTTCAAAAACTGTCAGAGTGGGCAAATGCTAAATGGCCAGATGACCGCAGGGATTAGGTTTAGGTTTAGGGTGGTCAAGTGAGCTCAAGCGTAATCAATTTTAAAATGGCCGTTAAAATGAGTATGTGGAATAGCTATACAGAGAATAGGCTTCGTTTTTTGGTTATTTATGGGTTTGTTGTAGTTTATTATGATTTAAAGGGCCATTATAAAATGAATATTTGACGGACCCATGTTTTTGTTTTGGAAAAAGATCAAAGAAAAACACAATTTTTTTCTGTTCGTTATAAAAATCATTTAATTTGGGTTCAAGTAGAATTGGTTTACCTCAATTTTTGGAATATGATATCTCGTAAATGGTCAACGTATTGAACCCGTTTTGCAGCATTTTCCATGGAATGTTGAATTGACGTGTTGAATAGACGTTGAACCTATTTTTTGAGGTCATGTGGGGCTATTTGAAATCAATGGCTTACATCAACAATCCAAGGAGGGGTCCGGGAGGAAGACCCGAAAAACAATATCCGCTATTCCGGCCGAAATGTTGGGCCAAACCATGGAAAATGCTGCGAAACGTGGTCAATACGCCGTAGCCGCTCAAAGAAATGGTTCCACGTCTATTTAACACGAAACAATTTCAACACGTCAATTCAACACAAAACGAATTAAACACGAACAAATTCAACACAATACCATTAAAACACTAGGTATTACAACACAACTCCAATTTCAACATAATCTATTTCATCACGAAGCAATTGATCATAGCAAAAATTTCAACACATTACAATTTCAACACAATACAGTGATTTTATCAATCCTACAAGTAGGAAAGTCGCTTGTGTCACCCTTCTATCCCTAATGAGGTTGGTACTTCACACTTGCATTTTATTTACTATCTCCACTTATTAAATTTAAATTTGTTTTGTGTTGAATTGTTGTGTTGGGTGAAATGACTTTGTGATATATAGACGTGTGTTGAAATTGTTATGTGTTAAATTTATTTGTGTTGAATTGACGAATTGTTGAATTGCTGAGCTGAGTGAAATGACTGTGTTATATAGACGTGTCATCCAAAAAATCGATTGTAGCGCTGCTTGTGTGTGGTGGAGCGTCATCTTGGCAAAACAGCCATACGTTTTCGACAAACAATTGCCATCATAAAAGTGGTTATCTTATAGGGATAACGCTCCTGATTGACGGTAACCGTTTGGCGATCTTCATCTTCGGCCCAGTAAAAATTTTAGCACAAAAGCCGCACCAAACTGAGACTTTTTCATCGTGAAGAGTTACCTCTAGAATCTCTTGAGGATTTCCAATGGCATAAATACGGCAATTTTGTTTGTTTACCGTTCCGTTCAACGTGAAATGAGCTTCATCGGTCATTAATTTCATCGGTTAATCGACTTGTTTAGTTCAGGGTTCCTCAAGCAGAGAGCACGAAAATGTGACTGTGTCTCCCTCTAGCACTCTCTCAGTAATGCATGACTTCGGCAAGCATTCGGTGTGAATTGTCGAGTATGTTCGTGCTCAGGGGCTATCGCTGCGGAACTCTGGTTTAGTTGATTGTAAATTTCAACAGAGAGCGTTCGCGTGGCGTGTACTGTTCCATGGTAAAAATCTACTTGGACTGCCGCTTCAAACGTTCTATGTAATTAGTCTATTTGTCGTCTGGGTTCGTCGAATATGGCCAACCCTGTAGATAGACTTAAGTATTTAAACAAACAAAAGGTTGAAAGGAAAAAAGAAAGCTTGAAAGAGAACGGCGAACTACACTAAAGGAATACGTAACGACGAACAAAAGAAGAAAGAAATAGTAGAGCAGGCTCTGTCTGAACTGGTAGGCCGCCGCTCGCAATTGCTTCCGAATATAATATCCTGAAATCGGTATTCAGGAGACACCAAGAGAGTTCGGTTCATTGTTGTTCAAACAGGTCATTGCAAACACCGCCGATGGCAACTTTTTATTTCTGCGGAGCGTCGCAACACTGCAAAAGTATACGCCGAAAAATGGTTACTGTCCTTTATTTTGCTGATAACTTGAGTATCGATCATCCGATCTTCGATACATTTTATATATATTTGCTTTTTTTATTCCTAGAAAAGGCTTTGGTAAAAAATATGATAATTTCACCTTGATCTCTATTAATATTTTCCACTTTAAAACACTCGACAACCCTGGAGATGATTTAAGGTGAACTAAGGTGGCAAAACTGCATGTGTGTGTGTGTGTGTGTGTGCTTGCCTCATTTTAGCCAGGTTGAAGTTTTGGGTGCGCTGAGGTCACACAATGCGGTGCGTGAGCGCCAACCAGTCTGCGTCCTCGTTCCAACTCCTTGCTCCCTGCCTTTTTACTTCCTTTTGCTGGCCTCTCGTGCATGTCCCCATATATATACATGAGTGTGTGTATGCGTGTCCTTGCCAACGCAATTTATGTTTACACCGTGCGCTGGCGATGCGCCCGCAAATCTATCTGAAAAATCGCTTCAAGTCCTGGCCGGGCGTACACCCAATCAAAACGAAATTATATTCGCGTGCCAAAGCAAGCAGAAAGAAGAAAACTATAACAAAATATATATGTATGTACGTATATATTGAGTGGGCAGTGGCAGTAAATGAAGTCAGCTCCCGTCATGAAATCGGCTCTTCTCATATCGATTTAATTGTTGAAAGCCAAACAACTGAGCCGAGAGACAGCCCGTGGCTAATTAGCCACAACTGGACCCTCGATGTTAGTGGGAGCTGGCAAGTGGTGGTGGGGTTGAGGGCCAATGCCTAATCCAGCAACAATGACAAGACAAGACTGCGAAGGCTGTATAGTGGGGCGGAGTACAACTAAAAGGCGACAGATTTTAAGCCAACACTTAATGCAATTACCGCTTGTCATAGCCATAAGCCTCTATCTAACACACTGCGTCCGTACACTGTGCAAAACAGGGCGAAAAAAAATTAATTATTAATGTCTTAAGCTAATTTGAATAAGTGGGCCGCAATTTCCACAAAGCTCTGTGGACAAGTAGTAGATGCAGGTTTCAAGTAGGAAAATGGGATTGAAAGGATCTTTTAAAGAGCTTGATGCAATTTACGGTTACTTTGTGCCTCACACTGATTTAGCATAGAAAGGTCACACCGAACGAAATACTATAAAAATTATTTTTCTTTGTAGAAAAAGGAATAAAGGACATAACTCTTTTTTGATTTTCCTTCAACTAAAAGCGATCTTTACAAGGAAGTATCTTTATATAGAGAATCAAAAATATGAAATGCTTAGTAAAATCTGTAGTTACTACTGTATACATATTAATGTAATGAACTGGCTTTGGGTCTTTGGATGAACTAGTCTGAAGCACTCTAATAACAATACCGAACTAGTGCTAGTGGTTAAGAGGATGGTCACACTGGATGGATGATGCGAGCGTAGAATGAGGCGTAAGTGGATTGTGGAGTAGTAAGAGATGGACGCTGACCGAGACGGATGTGTGTTTATAAATGGACAGAGACTGTATTGATAATGTAAATAGTAATTTTGTATATAATGTGTAAGTAAAGACCCCGAAGAGTCGGGGCTATGCCCAAAACGCTTGACCAATGTTGAGTCAAGATCCTGTAGCTGCTTGACCAAAGTTGGGTCAAGATCCCGTCACCGTTTGATCACCGCAGTTGGTAGAAGTTGCATCTTGGTAATCTAATAAAACCCAAAACCAAAAAATTATAATCAAAACAGAACCTTTCACTGAGCACAAAACAATAACTTTTTCTTACCACCAAAAAAATCACATTATCCTGATCATTTATGAGATTACTTAGGAAGCATTGGGTGAAAACTAGGCAGTGTTCTAAACTAGCGCTTGAAAAATGTATTCAAAAGAACTTATTAAAAGAAAGGAAACTGATGTAATGTGGCAAAATCTAAAACTGACTATACCAATTGAGTACGCACAGCTCAAGTGCTGTCATTTCAAACCAAAGACAAATTCCATTTGGGTAATACAGTAGCTCGCGATCCGAAAAGCAAAGGCTGACAAAAAGCTGATCGAAAATTTCGTGCGAACTCGCCTCTTCATTTAATATGTGTCCGAACATGTTGAAACACACATTCTTATTTGTCGCCTTATGCACACAATCAAAAATGTTACTAACCTAGAGGAATATAGTCTCCAGTCACGATAGATATCTATCCCGCACCGGCTTCAATCCAATTTAACCTTTAGATCAGGGGTACCCAGATTCTATGCTCACGCCGCGCATTCGTTATTGTTTTCCGCACGGGGATATACGCACGTATAGCCCTCACGCATAGCTTATGGCTAAGCGTAGTGCAACAACAACTTGATATGTTATATCTCCTAAGCCTATTGAAATTTCGAACGCAATAACAAATATGTGGGAACGAATGATTCTGTGTATATCAGGCAGCCAACGAGCAGGCAATAATGGGTTTTCTCTTTCTATTTCTTGAGTTTGTTGTTGCTTGAAATAACTATTCTTCATTTGTATTGGTGTCTAAGCGGTCGTACTCAAGTTTGTGCTACTTTCAAAGTGGTTCATAAAGGAAGACCCAGCCTTTAATGTCAAAAAGTAAAATTTAGGGGTTATATGGGATAAGTGAAGAAGCTTCACCGCTTCTACCATCGCAACCTAACCTAACCTAAGCGGTCGTAAGCTGGCTCTAAGCAACTCTGCGTGTGTAGACACGCGAGAGCGCCCTCATTTAGCACTTCTTTGTTCTTGCAAAAAAGAGCCGTTTAAGTGTTCGTATACTGCCGGTTTGTCGACGTCGCTGCCTCAGAGCGCTGTTGTATACACTTTAGATAGCGACGTGCCGGACTCTGCTGTAGACGCACGAAAATTTGCAAAATTTTTTGTAAATTTAATCTCTCAGTGTATTCTTAATAGTTTTATGATGATGCAGAAATCGTGCCTGTACATGACAATGGCAAAATTTTTGTAAAATCAATGTTAGAAGGCAAATGATAATGTCATTTACTAAGCCGGCACCTCCAGCACTCTACACTACACCCATCCCCTTCAGTACCGGCCCTACCTACCCCTTATCGCCCCCCTTCCCCCCCTAGTACCCATCAAGTGCTATCTATTGTTTTCCCTGCCTTGCATATTATCCTTGAACTGCTTTTGCTTTTTCGCTGTTGCTTAGTAAATATAAAAAAAAAAGTACAGAGAAAAGAAGAAAAAGGCAAAACCATAGAAACCTGACTGCACAACAAGCGGAAACATGGCTTTGGCCACCACCAAACCAAACGAAACCCATCCCATCCCATCCCATTCCATTCAACACCTACCGGTTAGGCCAAGCAAACACGCTGCTTAGAACAATAATAAACAATAAAAATGAAAAAAACTTATACCGAAAGAAATGCGGAGAAAAGAGAATGCAGCCAAAACCACAAAACACACACAGACACACACACAAAATAAACAGAGAATGCATTGAATGCTTTTGCATTGTATGGGGAAAATATTCTATAAAAGTCAGCCGCCATATAGTCCCTTGGCTACCCCTGTGAGTGCCATTTTGATGTGTCTCTAATGGCAAAGCTTTTTGTTTTGTGTTTACATTGCCGGAGGTCCTGTGGCTTTTATTGTCGCACTTATTATAGATTTATAGTGTGAAATTTAAAATTGTAAAATTTGTTTTTATCTTGGTTTAGTTATGTTAATTAAACTGTCATCTAAATAAAACAAAGAAAACATAATCAAGAGTCCAATGGTCCTGCGGGCGTGTTTGCATTGTTATTCAAGGCTTTCATTACGTGGAGCAACAGCAGCAATAAGCGCAGATAATTCCACTTTAAGTGGGCTTTTATACCGAATTAATTAATTTGGTATACATTTTAATTAAATTTACACAAAAAAGCTGTTGAAATGTTGAGCCCAAGGAGTGGAAAATGAAATATGGTAGTGTTTGGCTGTTGGGACAGAGGTAGAGCGATTTGTTGATGTAGTTTTCGTATGTGTAAAGTCATAAGTTGTACAATCACACAATGATGAATCACGAAATTTTTAAGGGACCCCCCTTCGAACAGATGGGAGAACTGAGTCGTTATATTGCAACGAAAGAAGGCAGATTCCACTTTTCTGCTTAGCTTTACCCCATCATTTTAGTGTTAAGGTATGTTAAGACGATGGTCACACTGTTTTTAGAGAATCATAAGGTAGAAAGCAGTTGTTGGTAAAAGATGAACAAAGACAGACGCTGTAAATAGTAGACAGACAGACAGTAGGAGACAGGCAGACAGCAGAGATCTGCAAAAATAACTTTTTTCTTGATTGCCTCATACACAAAAATACTTACATTTAATCAATCAACAAAACTCAGCGTTGAATATATTCAGCTCATACCAGCCATGATACAACAAAGAAGGTATGGCGCTCTGGCAACATATTGAACTAAGCGCTTTAGATAAGAGCGCGAGAGAGAGAGCGTAAGAGTCAACGACGCACACTCACACAAATTAGATAAGCGTGTAGAGCAAAAAAGCAATGAAAAAACAAAAAACCACATCGCGATAGCAACAGAAACCCACCACACAACCTGTCGCTTTAAGTGTACACAGCCTACGAACATCTAATATCTAGACTGAACCTTTGCTCGTTCGAACCAAGTTCAGTTTGCAACTAAAACCTTCTTCGTCTCAAACTTAACCCTGTTTCAATCCCACCCATCAGCCATGCTATGGCGCAAACAAAATGTCGAGGATCGAACCTGAGCGCCGTAACAGCGCAGCTGACAGAGAAGTGGGACTGAGCAAAGGTTTTATCTATCCTTCTCTCATCTGTGACACTGCACACCAAAACAGTGCCGGCCAAATGGAGAGGACAAATAAGTGTGCTTGTGTTGGTGAGCAAGAGAGCTCTCTCTACACTACAGCCATTTTACTTACAATTCATTGTTTTCCGACTCACACAATGACGAGTTTGGCTCGCGTTTGCGTAAAAACACGACTGACTTCGGCTCCTGGTAGCTATGGCTGGCCGGCTCTGCACTAAAATGATTTGAACAGAGCTGAGAGTGCACTGAGTGAGCGCCGTACCTTTCTAGTTGTATCATGATACCAGCAGTCGCAACGAACGGTTGAGCCAGAGTTTTTTGATCGTAAATATTTGTTCATCGAACAAAATTCAGCCTTTAATATATTCAGCTCTTACCAGCAGTCGCATCGCATATGTGTGGCGGTAAATTCCAGAGCATTGTTCTCTCTCTTTTTCCATATCTGTCAGCTGCGCCGTCTCAGTCTATGCGTCTTTGCAAGAGTTTATTCATACGAGTTGATTTTCGCTCACTCTAATCTATTGTCGTTGAGCTAAGCGAACAAAACACCCGAACAGATTCGAATGAAGACGAACAAGATTCAGAAACAGAGTGCCAACAATAGGATTGAATAAAACTCAACTGCGAACATCTTGGTTTGAAGTTTGAAGCATAGAGCGGAAAGCCACACACAGAGGGAAAAACCGAGTACATTGGAATCAAGATTAGAAATATATTGAACACAAATCAACAAATGAGTATTCTTCTTGACCTCGAACCGGCAAGCATCACATTCTTACAATTAGAAAGGTCGCTAACCAACACTTCGATGGGCACAAACTTTACCAAAAACAGAGCATGAACGGTATTTATTAGTTGTAGTACAATGTTCTCACTTCAAGAACAATTTTTTGACAACGGAAAAACTCAAATCAAGCTGATTTTGTTACGTTTTCAAGAACTTGATTTGAGTTTATATTGTTTCGTTTTCAAGAACATTTTATTTGATTTGATTTGAATTTGAGGGAGGAGAGAGTAATAGAGAACGCGACATACCTCTCTCTTTAGATAGGAAGAGGGAAGGGAGAGGGAGGCGGCCACTATTATTTTACAAGAGCTGGATATGCAGCTTCTCATCCGCCTATATTCCACCCATATGGGGGAGAGGAGATTCAGAGACATCGAACGAGACTCGATTTGTTAAATTTTTGTAGTTTTTTTCGGAAAAACAGAAAAAATTATTTCGGACTTGACTGGGAATTGAACCCGTTACCTTCTGCTCTTAACGAGCAAAGTATGGAAAGATGCGCTAGCACATTCGACCATTGCCTACTTTTGCAGATTCACATCTAGAGGGCTACTTATACTTAGTAGAGCTGACAAGAAGTTGATTTGAATAAAAAACAAGAGAGAGATCAAAAAGAGAGGTTTTGCTGTGGTATAAAGCTGCGTTGGTCAACGAGAGCGAGTCCAAAATGCATGCGTTCGGCTCGTGTATGTGTAAATAGCGAAAAGTCTTCGCCCCCAGGGGGTACTGGTGACCATCGCTGATATTAAGCAAAAAACGTTTTCAACATTTTGTGTCAGGAATTTTAACAACATCTTGTTCTTATTTTAAGTTGAAGGCAACTTATTTTCTGAACAGTTTTTTTCCAGTTTATTCGGGTGTTGATGGGTGTTGTATGAGCGTTTGGCAAACGAACGAATCCGTTCTCTGGCAGACATACAGAAAGAATAACCCGTATCGAGACGAACCCGTGTAGAGACGAACCCGTGTAGAGACAAACCCGTATAGAGACATTGTAAATAGAAAATGTGTAAATAAAATCCCGACAACAGTAGAAAAACCTTCATTCACAATGTGTTTGATAACTTTTCCCGCTTTTAGAGCTTGAATTTTTAAAAATCCTTTCTTAGTGAGTTTTTGCATTCCTCAATGAAGATTAGGTCAAAATTTCATGACTATAGGCTTAGCCATTTGGCCTGGGCCTTGTTGACGCCTTTAATCAGTCAGTCGGGTAAAGAAATGTCACTTATTTTCTTAGGGTGGACTTTGCTTGATCCGTTCTTTATAAGCTCAATCGTTCCAAAACATAACTTAAATTGTTTTAAAGCAGTTTTTAAACTTCACTTAAGGTTTTAGGAACTTCAAAAATCATTTTTGAATACAGTTTCTGTCTTCCCTGCATCAATTTTGAATCTGTATAATATAAAAGTCCTTTCCAAAAGCCTTCGTATAGTTCGACTCATTTCATTTTCAATCTGTTTCTTATTTTATTCTTATTTTTCTACATTCTTTCTTCTAGACTACAAAACAATTGTAGCTATAAATTAATCAAAAAAAATTCAAAGCTTTGATTAAATTGGATTTTGCATTTGAAATTCCGTTTAGTAATTAAATTCTTTCCAATCATTTTCTTATCCACCACTCCACCATTTTCCCTCTAATCAACAACAACATCAAAAGCCCGTATGAATAGCATTTCCGTTTAGCTAAATTGCAGAAAATTCTACATTTTTAACGAAGTGAAAATTGCCATTTGGCATATGGGCACAATGTCCTGGCAGGGGTGGCTCCCCCCAACCGCCACCCCCCCACAAGTGTCCATCAAAAGCTCCGTTACCCTCGTCTTCGAGCATCATTAACTGCAATGACTAAAGTCATTTGAATGGTCGGTAAATATAGAAGCTAGTCACGCGCGATTTCCGATATCCTTTGATGACAGAATCGTGGTTACGCCCCCAAGGTCGAGTTTAAATGTTGCCTGAGCACGGAACAAGCTTAAACGACAATGTATTATTATGATACATATACATATTTTCGCTTTGCTATTTGCATATCAAATTCCAAAAAAATTATCAGGTGCAAACATTTTTGGGGCAACAAGGAAAATCAATATCACAAGGCACCTGGCAACAGACACAAAAACCTCTGTGATTCGTTCTCGCTTTTTGGAGTGTGTGTGTGTGTGTGTGTGTATTTGATAACTTAATTGAAATACATTTTTTGGTAGGCAGCCAAACTTGTAAGCCTGCCATGTGGATTTATGGGTAAACAAGTTCCATGGCAAGGTGGGGGGAGATAAATCATCAGGAGTAGCAGCTGCAGTTTTCAGTTTATGGTGGCCTGGTCCTTGCTTAGGAAATGAGTGCTAAAACCGATTTGCTGGCTACACAACATTTTATGTGCAAATTTTTTTGGAAACTTGCCACCAACTATTGTCATTCGTTTAGTGGTACAAGGACTTGCCATATTGCCGCATAATATAATCTTATTATGCATCTTTGGGGTAAAAAAGCCCACTAAACATTCTTCTTTTTGGCATCCCAAATGGGTTTCAGTTTCCATTTCTGCAGTTTCGTTTTCGAAACTGTTTAGGCCTGGAAAAAAAGACCCTGACCTCGAGATTTACAAGTTGTTTCTTGGATTTTATGACTCACCCAACCAACGAACCAAGCAAGCAACCAACCAACACACACACACACACACATACCCACCAACTCCATTGCACATCTTTGGCATTTCCATTTTCGGTTATATGCATGTTTGTGTGCACACTTGACATTCTTTCATCTTCTTGAAGAAAGTTTTCTTTCATTTACAAATTTTAGGCAAAGCGAAAATGCAATTTATTACATGTCCAAATGTGCATTTTAGGCAAACAAACCAACCATTTTTGCATGCATAGTTATTAGTTTTTGGGCAAATGAAACTTGCCTGGTAACTAATTAATTGATTAGATTTGTTCTTACCAAACTTGCAAATTTTTGAGGTTGAGCTATCACATAACAAAGTGGTGTAAATTACACTAGCATAGTTTGGGGGGCTTAGCTGGAATTTAAGTTAACTAAATTAGTTTATAAACTCAGAACACGAACGAAATGTTTTGAATATATGAGATGTAGCCAATCGGAATTTCACATTTGAGTTTTGTTGAGAGCCAACTCACAATGAAGACATTTTTATATGAGATATGAGACAAGAGTAAATACAGCTTAAGCAACATGGCTAAGATAGAATCACTCCAAATGGCATGATTAAAACAGTTAGCAAATCTGAGAACAGATTAAACTACGATTAGGAACGATACCTTCGGGCCTTCTAGATTCGGCGTGTGATTTGGGCCTTTTGTTTATGGAAGAACACTATGAAAATAGTGAAATTGTTTCAGCTAACATGTCCAAAAGTACTCCCTAACAGACTTTCATTTCGTTCTTCGTTCACCTATCGTATGAGAAATGTGATTATCCCTGATTATCTGATGACTCAAACTGACTATTGTACAGTATCGTTTAGTCCCTCGTTTTAGTGATTTGTATTGACGCCAGACTCCAAGAATGCATAAATCTAGCACTGGAAAAAATTCCTAAAACTAGACCCGTTTGGTCATAAATTCTGGCGGCTCACAGTGTAAAATATTGTCAATCTAGGGAGACTTAAATTAAATAAATGTTCTTCAAATTCAATGATCTTTTCGTATATTGATAATATTCATAAACAAATTGATAATTTTTCATATCAATTTTACTCTGATATGAAAATATATCAAATTGAGAGATATATATATATAAGATTTTATTGCTACCCAGCCAACACTTTATGAACTTTTTGATTACATTCAAGTCCTTTTCCAATCCTCTGTCTGGTTAAAATAGTCATAATTGCGTCATAAAACCGATCATAAATGATACTTTGGTCGCTCAAATTGCTCATTTGTTCAGTTGTTTACTTGTTCAGCTGTTCAGTTTTTCACGAGCTGAATCAACATCTAGTTAAGATTTATAAGGGTAACAGTTCTTCGATTAAAGTACTCCACAATCGCTTTGGCTTTAAAGCGGACATAGTTAAGCTGCTAAAATTTCCTAGCTTAATGGCAGCATTGTCTGCAGCTTTAGTTGTCTGTTTGTTTTTTATCAATCAATTGGTGATTTTTTTTTAATTACAAAGATTAAAGGCTGTAGGCTGTGAGCCCCGATTACTCCTTTTCAATAGGTAAAATGATCAGTTACAGCAAAGTAACTTTCATTTGTAAAGAAAGTGCAGCCGTCTATTGTCAAACATACTGCAATTGCCAAGCTTAGTTTGCTCGTCATATTAGCCCTCTGCTCATCGCTTATTTTTGGCAATACTGTTCTTGAAATTGTTTTCCGACTTGGCATCTTAAATCCTGGGCACTGTGAGACATCTTCTATCAACTTCTTAAAATCTGGCTCGCCCACTATCCTCAAGGCTTGTACTTTACTTTCCTAAGAGGTCTCTGCCTACATTAATAGTTCTAAAATAAATTAAGTGGAATTTGAAAAATTTGAAACCTCCGCGGGTCAATTTAAACTTAATGTATGAAACTTTGGGTTTACATTCATTTTTCTATAAAATGAATTACAGTTTTTGAGGCATCCTGCAAAGAACTTAAAATGCTAAACATCGTATGGAGAAACAAGAAAGAAAGTCGGTCAAGCCCGACTATAACATACTCTGTACCCTTACACTCGCATTTGCTCAGGAGTCAAACGGCCAGTTAACACCCCGCGCACAACGCGGTGCGCTCTCTAAGTTTCTCTCTCTCTCTTTCTCTCTCGCACTAAGATTGCCTGTGTTGAACGGTTAGGGTATGTTGCTGTGGTTGTTGGTGGGGGGGTGGGTGGTGTTAACTGGCCGTTTTTTGCCCATAACTTAAGTATCGTTCATCCGATCTTTATCATTCCTTCAGCAAATCGATAAATAATTTTGTTTACAAGGTATCTCTAGAAGGAACGAACGATCTATCTCCAAAACTGTAGGAGATATGAAGTTTTTTCCAAATTGCGGGGGCGGGAGGGGGCGTGGCAAAAATTGAAAATAAACTTGATCTGCCTGCAAGTATAAGAAATATATGTCCCATACATGTCAAACCTCTATCTCTTACTATCTCTGAGATCTGTGCGTTCATACAGACGGACAGACAGACGGACATGGCTATATCGACTCGGCTGTTGATGCTGATCAAGAATATATAAACTTTATAGGGTCGGAAACGATTCCTTCTCCCTGTTACATACTTTTGCACAAACTTAATATACTCTATGTACCTTCGGTACAGAGTATAAAAAAGAGTGGGTATCATGAGACGCCCGGTTCGAGAGAGGCCCTTACTACGACAAATCTGATTGTAACTAACTGTCAAGTCACTGTTAAGTCACTGTCGAGACACTTTTACCCACTGTTACCCACTGCTAACCCACTGTTAACCCCTCTTCCCACCCTCGTACCCTCCCAATTCATACATAATGCTAAAAGCGGTTGACTTTGTAAATACAGAATGCATAGACAAAATTTTTCTAGTTTAAGTCCCACAGCCAAACGTCCGTAAAACAGCTTCGCTCTTAAAAAAAGCTTCCATTGCATTAAGTCCCACTAGATTGTTAAAATCATACAATGTGAAAAATAAAACTTAAGGGCAGAGATGTGATAGCAAAAGTGTTGCTGGTAATAGAAACGGGAGGCTCTTGAAACAGTACTGTACTGACAAACCATGCTAACCATGTAATATTCAAAAATTCTTGGCGTTGATTATTGAATTTTGATCAATTTTGATTAACTTAAATCAAAATGTCCAAAAAAACCCCCTTTTGTAGAAATAAACATTAAAAACATTTTACTTTTAGTTTAGTTAACCTAACCTTGCTTCTTTGGCATACCAAAAATTTATCTTAGAAAACAATATTTTAAATATTTCTAATATTTTTTATTAAGCTGCATTTGAAATGGCTTTTTCCGCTTAAAACGTGACCCAAAAAAAAAAAATAAAACCAAAAAGTTTCAAGCCAATCTTGCATCACGTTCTTGCCATCGCGAAATGCGACAGGCTAATTAGGGGGGGGTTCTCCCGACCCCATCATCAAGTTGCGAGTTGGTGGCTGGCTTTGCTCTTATGTGGCATAATAATTTAATGCGTTTTCATGCTTATTTTGGTCGTTTGGTGTTGCTGTTGTTGAGGACATTGCCGCTGAGTTGTTTGCATTGCAGTTCCCTGCGGCTTTTCCGCATTTTCGCGGCAGTCACTTAAAAACAAGCACTGGATTACACTCGGTACATGACTTTTTTTTTTTTTGTATCAGCATCAAGCATCAAGCAGCCTTATTCTGGGGTGCAAGTTGACGTCACAATCGAGGCTGATATTTTTTATTTTTTTTTTTTCTGCTGAACTGTGCCAAAAGTCACGTACAACGAGCCGGGTTTGTTGTTGACTGGATCAACTTGGCAAATTGAGGAAACATAATTGCCAGCGTTGAGGCTGGAGGAACCAAAAAAGGCCATGTCAACTCCGCTTTCACTAATTAAATATGCAACAAGAGCTCAAAGAGATGGAAGAGAAGAACGCACACTGCAAGTGCTTAATGAATTGTCTAGTGAGTGCACTTTATAGTGTTTTTTTTTTTTTATTTTTGTTGAAAATTTATGGGCAATGTACAAAGTCCAATGATCAGTGGGTCGCCTTAGGCTTGCAGAAATTACATAGTCACACACACAAAGCAATAGCAAAAGCAAAAAAAGAAGGCTTGTTAATTGTTTCTAGATTAGCAACTTAAGTGGGGATTCAGGGGGACGGGGTGCAATCAAAATTGTGTCATAGTTGCACTTGAGTTGAACGTGTGGAAACTTTACAGTGTGCCAGATTTGCCATATTTTCAGCTGATTAAGTGAAGAAGCTTAGTTGCTAAACTAGTGCAAAATGAAATGGGTTCACACTTGTGCTATAAAGATTTTTGAATCAGCTTTAATACATATAACCTCAAATTCTTACTCAACCTCTATTTCTGTCTCTTTTCACATCTTTCTATCTCTGATCTTTTAACCCAAACGCTTTGCTCTGCCATAAACGACAATGAAATGAAAATTATATAAATAAATAAATACACAACAGATCTATTGTGCTTGTATGTACATATGTATGTATATATATTTATATCTAGTTGCCATAGATGGCTAGAATTGTGTTTTGTAGCCACGCGTCTGTCGAGTGATCGTTATGTGTGTGGGATCTACAAACGGTATGAAGGGAATTCCCGCACAGTTGCTGCTGCGCCCCCCTTTTTTAATGCAGAATTGGCAATGAAAAATGCACACAATTTGCACAACGACAAAAACCGTGAAACAGGTTCAATGCATTGAAATTGATGAAGCACGAGTTCGAGCCATAAATTGCACTTAATTACTTATGCACCGAGACGTAAAAGTCGGAGGTCTCTCTCTCTCTCTCTCTCAGTCAGTTTGGTGACCACGTGCTGTGCATGTGCTTCCATCACCACCTTCACCATCATCATCAGCTCCCAGCTATCCCAATAAAGCTTGCACGTTTGCAGGGCAAGTTTAATTGCTGACGTGAGAATGGCCCAATCAAGTGGTGAGGAATATAGATGAACAAGTACAATATACAATGTATGACAAGTAAATGCAATCAACATAGATCACAAGGTCCATAGGTGAGGCGGTGTGAGATGAAATGACATGGCAGTGCAGTTTTCTAGTATTCCTTCAAATCTTGATTTAACTAGCTTTATAATAAATGTCATACCGCCGATTTCTATTCCTCCAAGCTTACAAATGTAAGCTTAGTTCTCGGATTGCCCCAAAAGTACCTACATAGAGGGGAAAATCCACGAATATTAAACTCAAGTGCATGCATGAACTGGTTTTCTCATTTGTAGTACAATGTTTACACTTTAAGAGCAATTTTTCTACAATTAAGTTGATCTTTCATCATTCCAAGAACATTTAGAACTTTGACACTCTGACGCGTTAGGAATGGTACACAGGTTGTCGTGCTGCTGTTGCGTTACCACGCTGAATAGTGTAACCAGAGCTGCCACCGTACTCCCCCTCCAGAGATCATGTGGTAACGAATGATCTTCAAGTTTTCAGTAAAGCTGGGATGTATGTCCGGGGCGAGCGTCTACAGGACTTGCACAAGTCCTAATATAGAGGAAAGCCTGCTTGTGTCGCAGTTGAGTCGACAAACCGTTTCCGACGAGTGTAGAAACTGATAAATTCTTAGTACAGATTTGCGTAGTTGCGTCGATGGTAACCTCGGTTGAGGCCTTTGCTTCGAGTAAAGGTCGACAAAGAAGTTCGCCACAGAAGGGTTGAAGCTGCCTCGCGTCGAGGACTTTCGTTTGGCATGCGTTGAGGACTTTCGTTTACCACTGGTTGTGGACTTTCGCTTTACACTCGTTGTGGTTTTTCGTTTCCCACGCGTTGTGGGCTTTGTGTTGAGTTCGATAACTTGTAGGTAGACTCAGACTGGCATGAATTGCCAAACAAAGAGAGTCTCGAGTTTGTAGCAGTTGTGCTAGTGGTCGATCACGTCGGGGTCACCACTTTAGCTACTTGATTTAATAGGTGTTACTAACTTTATTGAATATCACTTAAATGCTAACAACCATTGTTCGATAATACAGAGCCATGCGGCCGCCAGCCGCGCGGAAGAGAAGCCAGCCAGAAACTGATTCGCTGACGTGCTAGGGCCAGAGATGGACAATCACGGTCAGTTTTGAAAATCCCTCATTGTTCAAAGCAAGTTGTGGCGCCATCTATTGTTCAGCAGCGCTGAATTCAGCTGCTATTCCAGGTACAGCGAATATTACAGTCGGGCTTGACCGAATTTCTTACTTGTTTTCTAAACAGGATTTTTACACTCAGAAAAATAACTACTGGCAGAGTCTTAGATCTATTGGGATAGAATTTATACCGTTTTGTACTTAAAAATTTTTAGTGTTTTGTTCTTGGGCTTACTTAAATTAAGTACGACACATTCTAGAATCGAAAAATACTGTTAATGTTTTGCAAAATGAGAACAAACGTTTCACTTACAGTAAACCAAATATTATTAAGAATAGTTCTTACAAAATATCTTGGATTGAGGACAAAATAGACAAACACTTTGTACTTTGCTTATGGAGTAAGGGGAGATTTCTGACCTAGAGGAATATCCTCTTATTCTTTGGTTATTTAATGGGCCTTGGATCTTTCCAGTATTCTTTGATTCAATATAGAGACGTCGTTTTTAGAAGCAAATTGGGAAGATTTTAGAAAGATTTGTACTTTTTTTTCAAGATTGTATTTGGGTTAACTTTAGGATGTATTGGTCTTCAATGAAGAATATTTTACACTTAATTAAGGAGTAAATCGGGTTGTACTTAAGTCCATTGTAACCTAAAAGTATGATCAAAAAGATTTTCAAATGGTTCGAAATGTACTTCATATAAATCGAAACGGTCTTAAATCTAAAAAATCGTACTTTAAATAAGAATTTTGTACTTGAATCAAGTATTTTCGTATTTATCTTACTGTTGACACAATTTGTTCTTGATTCAAGTACCAAATTCTTGGCTTTTTTTCTGAGTGTTCAAAAACACATTTGTCGGAAACGGCCAGATCGAATGACTATAGCATATAGCTGCCATAGGAACGATCGATCGGAAAACTGGTTTTAGTAAGAAAAACTTTTTTGTTTTCAATGCAAACGTCCCCAAACCTCGTATTCATAAGTTTTCTATGCTTTAACATAACTCCACTAAATTTATTATTTATTAAAATTATATTATGAAAAAAGGCCAACTATATAGTATAGCTGTCATACAAAAGATCGTTCTGAACAGAAGTCTTAGTAATAAAATCTTTTTGGGTTTCAATGCTATCGCTCCCAAACTAGTTACTGATCAATATTATATGCTACCACACAACTCTGCCAAGTTTGATCCAAATCGAATGACTATAGCATATAGTTGCCATAGGAACTATCGATCGAAAAAAGTAGTTTTAGTGAGAAAAACTTTTTTGTTTTCAATGGTAGCATCTTTATACTTTCCAGCTATGAATATTATTGGTTTCCACACATTATTGAGGAGTTTGGTCAAAATCGAATGAATATATCGCATAGCTGCCATATAACAAACTGGCTAGCAAATGGTTTAGCTACGGGGGGTTTGTGCGTAACTAACTTTATTGAATATAACTTAAGCTAACAATTATCGCCAAGTCGAACGGAGCGATGCGGGCGCGTGCCGCGCTGGCCGAAGCCAAGCCAGAAACTGAGCGCTAGGGATGGCGCGTGTTGTCGTTTTGCTATCGCGTCAGGGATGGTGCTCGATCAATGGTGTGACCAGAGGTGGCTAGGGCTGCCACAATGGTCAAAGTAGTGGCGCCATCTATTGCTGAGTGTGGAACAAATCTCAGCTAAGAATATTCGATAAAAATCATTTAAAACCATAATTTATATAAATTATAGAAGCTGCAAGGGTATATAAACTTCGGTCGAGCCGAAGTTAGCTCTCCTCTATTTAAACAAAAAAATTGTTTTCATTTTAATTTTATTTTTTCAATACCCTACGAAATGCTCACACCAAAGCCCTTCTGTAAAATTACATTATAAACTTTACATTCTTAAAAAAAAAAAAAAAAATTGCACACATAAATCAATCTTCTCCCAAATACCTTGACTTTCTCTCTGCACCCACCCGCAAATCGCGGTTTAAATGCTTTTGCTTGCGCACACGTGTGACCCTCGCACATTTTATAGCATAATTAACTTGATGTTGATAAGCCTGTAAGAGCTCATTTGCGAAATGCTTAAAAAAAAATAACCAACAAAATTGTAAAATGCAGTCCAAGCTTCAGATTCAAAGTACAAAAGCCATGATGCCGGCGTGCAGCTTAACTGACGTCATCAGGGCAAACGAAATGTGAGTTTCAGTTACAGTTTGACCGACAATTAAAACGAATTAGCAACAACAAAACAAAACGAAACCAAAATAAGTCACCACCAGCAAAGACGATCGGAGATCACAAGCAACAAGATCAACATTCAACACACAACAAACACTCACTAGGCGAGTGCCCATGAGTCCAAAGTCCACATGGCATTTCGGAGACTGGGGTACAAAGTCCAATTGCAACGGTCGGGTTTTCTGCTGCTAGTCATATAGTGCCCCTCCCCCCTTCACCGCAACAGCGCTCTCTCGCTCAGACCCCCTGTCAATTCTCAGGTTTACAATTTCTGTTTGTGTTTTTTTTTGTTGAAGAGCAAAATACTTGTGCGAGAGTAGATTTCATATATGTATGTGTGTGTGCTCTTAGCTTACTCTTGCCTTGGGGCCGTTGCTTTGTTTACCTCTTGGAGCCTCTCTCTTGAAACTTACAACTCTTAAAACAGATGCCCATGCCTTGTCCAAAGTTAATAACAATTTTACGAGTGGCCGTAACTATAGCGAAGCAGCAAATAAGCTGCATTTTATTTTTACATTATTACGAAATGCATTAACATGAATATCAAAACAGAAAAAGAAATGTAAAGGAATTTGTCTGTGCTGTTACCAAGGTGACACCTTCAATATCAGTTTAATTTTTCAGATGACATCAAAGGCAGCTCACTTAGTACATTTTTATATAAATTATGAAACATTTTGTTAACCACAAGTCCAAGTCCCAGTTCCCGGCTTTTTGTTAATTGTTGAAAATAAATTCACGTTTCGCTTATTTTGCCGCCGCCTTCGGGTGGGTTTGGCTTTATTTAATTTTAGCGAAATTCAACCAAAATGTGGACTTTGAACACCTCGACTCTTTTTTTTTTTTTTGTTATTGTTGCGGTGAATGAATGTCTATTTGGTTGTTTTTGTTTGTGTTCCGCCTGTTGCCACGTTTCGCTTAGCAATACATTATTGCTTTTGCAAAGGCAGAACAAGTTTCAAGATTCTCTCAAATTGTTAAACAAAAAACCAAAAAAAAAATTAGCTTAGATCAGTTTGGCATGTTTGAAATATATAAATATACTTGTAGTTCCTTTTTAGAAACACTTTCCATTTTATTTAGCTGGTTTCCTTTGCCAATTAACCCCCGAGATACATAAATATTCTAAGACTTTAAAGAAAGAAATGTGGGAATTTTTTTGATTTAGATATTCAAAATTGGGGTAGACGATATAGAAATGCATTGTGAGGTGCAATATTAAATATTAAATAATGAAAATGCGATATTACAAATTTGGTTGTTTGGTTGTAAGAGGCTGCTGTAGACGGTGAAATGCTTCAGTAATGCGATCTTTACGGTATTCAATTGAGTCGCAAATGCGATGCTTACGAAATTGAAATTTGTTAGCTGTGCATTACGATATTGAAATCCATTCGTAATGAGGTATTTACAATATTTTAAAACTTACGATATTGAAATCTTTAATTAATTTCGTGCTTACGGCAGTGTTGCGACATTTAACAATGTTTAGAAGTGAAATTCGCGATACTGAAAATGTCTTATTTATGAAATTACATATTTTGGTTGTAACACAGTGCTGTATGAGGTAAAATGCTTTAAGCTTGGCATGGAGATACTTGCGAAAAGTGTAGACACACGTGATTATGAAAAATATAGCTTACATATATTTCACACCTTCGAAATAATCACTTATCGATAGACTATTGCGTGACGCGTGATATCGAAGTGTCTATTTCGAGCGTGAGCACCAGATAAACTCTCGAAACAGCAACCAGCGAAATCTGTGCGAAATAATTCTTGTTTTAGATGGAATTTTTGATTTCGCGAGTATTTCTTGGGTATCTCTGTGCAAAACTTTAGCAATACGGTCTTTATGGTATTCAAATTAGGCCCAAATGCGGTGCTTACGAAATGGAAATTTGTTAGGTGTGCGTTACAATAATGAAATCCATTCGTAATGAGGTATTTACCATATTTTTAAGTTTACGATATTGAATGTTGAAAAGTGAAATTTACGATATTGAAAATGCGTTACTTACAATATTAATTATGGGGTTATAGACGGATAGACAGTCTTTACTGTATTCAAAAAAGGCGATAATGCGGTGCTTACGAAATTTAAAATCATTCGTAATGAGGAGGTATTTACCATATTTAAAATGAGGCATTTACGAATTTTCGATGCTTACGATATTGAATTGCGTAACTAATGCGGAGTTTACGGTATTGAAATACGCGGTTTTAACGATATTCAAATGCTATGGTGGTGCGGCATTTTAATATTAGAATTGCGGTATTTACGATATTGCAAATGGGTATGCAAGGCGGTGCTTGTGGCACTGTAAGGCGTTATTAATGCGGTTTTTACGGTGTTTACGGTATTTAAATGCTATTAGCAGTGCAGGTGTTAACGATATGGAAATGCGCTTGTAAGGCAGTATTTACGATATTGAAAATGTGGCATTTAAGATATTGAAAATGTGAAATTTACGATATTGAAAAAGTGGCATTTACGATATTGAAAATGGGGCATTTACGATATTGAAAATGCGAAATTTACGATATTGAAAATGCGAAATTTACGATATTTAAATGGGGCATTTACGATATTGAAAAAGTGGCATTTACGATATTGAAAATGGGGCATTTACGATATTGAAAATGCGAAATTTACGATATTGAAAATGCGAAATTTACGATATTTAAATGGGGCATTTACGATATTGAAAATGCGAAATTTACGATTTTGAAAATGCGAAATTTACGATATTGAAAATGCGAAACTTACGATATTGAAAATGAGAAATTTACGATATTGAAAATGCGAAATTTACGATATTGAAAATGCGAAATTTACGATATTTAAATGGGGCATTTACGATATTGAAAATGCGAAATTTACGATATTGAAAATGCGAAATTTACGATATTGAAAATGCGAAATTTATGTTATTGAAAATGTGACATTTACGATATTTAAATGGGGCATTTACGATATTGAAAATGTGAAATTTACGATATTGAAAAAGTGACATTTACGATATTTAAATGGGTCATTTACGATATTGAAAATGTGGCGTTTACCATATTGAAAATGTGGCATTTACCATGTGAAAATGTGGCATTTACGATATTGAAAATGTGACATTTACGATATTGAAACGGTAGCATTTACGATATTGAAAATGTGACATTTACGATATTGAAATTGTGGCATTTACGATATTGAAAATGCTGTCATAAAGAGCTACTTCTGATACGACTTAGATCAAGAATGTTTGATGTCAAAAGTATACTCTCAATCCAAGAATGGACTCTTGATTCCGAATTTCTTGATTCATGAGCTTTAAACATCAAACTCTCCAACTTTGCTTGCTCTCTACGTTCGGTTACCCTGCAGAGAAAGTGTTTAGTTTACAACCAGATATAGCTGTTTCTAAAAACTTGCCATTGGTTGCACTTCCTATACAAATCAATGTATTGAAGTTGTCCATTTTACACAGACATGTCATAGGCATGTGACAATTGTCCCCGGCAGCAGCCATTTGCAACCAGTTTAATGTCAGATGGCATAGGCGGGAGAGAATTGCTCCCTGCAGCAGCCATTTTCAACCAGTTAAATACCAGTGGTTGGGCGTGGCGTACCAGTCGTATGTGTGGCGGCTGGTGCGGGAGGTTGTGGGTTCGATCCCGCCTCGGACCATCTAATAGAAAAAGTTTTATCTTTCTTTAGAAAAAAGTTTTTACACACCCGATCACCTTCTCCAGCTACTGGCGCCAGCTGTGAAGTAACTAGCCATGAAAAAGCAAATTCTCTAACTATTGCCGTTCGGATTCGGCGTTAAACTGTAGGCCCCTTTCTCTTGTGCGAAAAATTATAATCACACACGCCTAGAGATTGAGAGAAGCTTGGCCCTGGCCCTCCCGGAGGTGCTGTTTGAGCCAATTTTACTTTAAATACCAGTTCACCTTTGAATGTTCCTTCATGACAGTCATCGAAATCTGTGGGTCAACTCATTCATCACCAATTCGTTTGCAACTAGTTAAAGTTTAATTAGATAACAACTAGCTCAAATTAGTATTTCAAACGAACATTTCTTTGAAAGCTAATATTTGTTGTTGAACTCACCCGAATCTAGCTATTTTGCTACCAGTTATGTTCTACTAGCTTTCCAACTAGGTGTAGGACAGTTTATTTTTGTTACTAGTTGACGATTTCTGCAGGGTAGTTACTCACACTTCCTTCGACCATAAAAAAGAACAGAATTGGACCGAATTCAGAGACTGACTTCAAATACAAAATTCAAGAAAAAGTCTATCAGGTCTGTTTCTATTTCTGTTGGAATTTTGAATCGTTTTAATTTGGATATTCCCTTTTCCAAATGAAATAGGAATCGATTTTCTTTTCAAATCGTTTTCGATCTGATCCGAAAATAGTTATTTCTCGATCTGTTTTCGTAATCGGAAACAGCTACCAATTCCGAATCCGCAAGACTTAAACGAAATCGAAAACGGTCCTGTATATATTTTTTAAACCGTTTGTACTCAAATTAATCGTTCTAACAAAAATCGTACAATTGTTTGTTATAGTTTTTTTTTAAAATTATGAAATTAAAGTTTACGATTATTTCACAAAAGTATAGGTTGTTCGCCAGAAGGATAAAAATAGGTATTTAAAGCCACTTTAAGCTCAAATTAATAAAACTTAAAAGCCTACTAATTGATTCATTAGCTTATAAGTAAAAACGCATCTAAACATTCCAAACAAACGACCATTTTAAAGCCCATTTCAGTGCTTCAAGACACATTTTTTCCTTTATGAAAAGTATCAATTCAAGTTGACATTATCCAATCTTTACTGTACATATGCATTTTAAATATTTTGCCCTTTAAATGTCTCGTGAAAACTGTCTCAATCTTTCTAAGTAGCCCTGAGACAATCCCCTAAGAATATTTTACTTATTACGCTGTCTCGCAAAATCTTTTAGCTCTCGAGAGGCTTCATTAGATACGCTTTGGTTGTCAACAGCGTTTTCCCCTGCCTGTCCCCACGCCGACAAAACGTCAACGACCATGAATCTAAGGCCTGTGAGATGGAAAACTTCCGCCACAAAAACGTAAAATCCAAACCACATGGCCATCAGCCACAAGTGGCACCGAGGCAAATCTCCCTGCCGCTGCCAACCAACAACCAACAGCCAAGTTGCTCTCGAATTGGAATCTTGATGTAAATTGATCTGCGCAACTTGATTAATCAATTGCTTTCAAGCCGCAACTGTCAAAGGCAATTTTTGTGTGAACTTAATTAAGTTGGTAGTTTTCGAGTGCTCTCACACGCGCTTAACAAATGGATGACTCACACAACGAATTCTGACAGGCGAATTAATTGGGAGAAAAACCCAAAACGGAAATGGGATTCCTCTTAGATTTTCCAATTAAATTGAAATTTTTAAGAATTCTTTTCATCGTGAAATCAAATAATGAAATTGAAGCATTTCTAGCAGCCAAAAAGTAGGCAATGAATATTTGGTTGAGACTCATAAATTTTGCGGTTGCCTAATTGGAAATTGAAAATGTGCGTGGGCGTTGATGCGTGACTCCTGTCAAGCAACTTGTTGCCCGGGCTAACCACAAACACACACACACACACACACACACATACACATACCTTTACTCTTGCTCATTATGCAAAGTGGTCCTGTGGGTAGCAGAGGGTGGTTGGGATCCTGTGAAATTTGTTGTTTTGACATTTTGGAATTTGTGAGCTGAGCAAATTTCATTTCATCGTTGTTGACCCTCCTCCTCCCACACCCAAAGGCTGTTGCCAATGCAACTGTGTTGGCGTGGGAGGAGGCTAGGCATTCGAGCATTGGATTGCCTGTTATAACAAACCGACGACAGCAGCAGCAGCAGCAGCAGCATCATCATCATCATCATTTTGATCAACTGTTGTTGGCCACGGCTTGTTTATTTGCAGTTGTTGTTGTTGTTGTTGTCAACTGACATGCAGCAAACATTTGAATTCGTTCCATTCCAAATGATGACACGCTCGTTGCATAAGCAAATATTTCAAGACCTCCTTCACCCACTGCCAGTCGCACTTGTCGCTTCTACTGCTGTCATGTTGGATGTTGCCGTTGACAAACCCACAGACACAACGACAACTGACAGGACATTGTCGACGACTGGAAGCTTGTGTTGCCTAGGAGCTAAAACTGAGGCTGCTGCTCCTACTGCTGCTGACATGTTGCTGCCAAGTTAAATTGATAAGTCGCCGAGTCGCTGATCCAGAATAGATTAGAATTTGTGCATGTTTATGAATGTTTCACACAATTTAGTTGCTTCCTAAAATGTGTAAGCCATTTTTATGGCATACTTAGTGAGATTTTTTAAATTTATGCAAAATATGTATATCAACTTGTTGAGTTTTAATAGAATTTTCTTGAAGAAATTTATATTCTCAGAACTCAGAGATGGTAAGAGATAAAGGTTTGACATGTATGGGACATATTCAAGTTTATATAAGGAAAATCCACTTTTCGGAAATGTGCCAAAGATGCCAGAGACTACTAGATCAGGTGGAAAGACAATTTTAGTTATCTGACGATTCAAATCCGCTTGGCTTTCAGAAGTCGATTTCAAACAGTCAAAGTTTCTAAAAAATATCAAGTGACCGAAGATGATTTCGTCACTTCAGGTGTAACATTGTAGAATTTCAAAGCGAAATGAGAACGTTTACACGGAAATCGCCGTCGAAATGTGAAACATACCCGTATATCTTGGATCAAGAAATATACTACATAGATAAGCATCAATCTCGAGACATTCTCCAATGCTGAGTGGTTGTTTGTTGTGGTTTTTGAATCGTCTAAGCTTGCCAGCATCCAAACAAATTGACAGTGTAATATCACATATACATATAAGGATATAAGGAAAGATGAGGAAGGTAAAGATTTTGGTTAGCTGCACTCTCCCTTACTCATTCGCTCTCTTTCTTGTGTGCCCATTAGCAACAGTGCGGCGCAATGTATGTATGGAAAATGCACATTGTAACCCATATATTTGTTTCTGTTTCGGTACTGATAATTACTGACGATGTTAAGAAAGGTAATAATGTCAATTTTTACTTGGTTACGGTTACAAATTTGAAAGTGTTTTTAGCGTTTAAAGCTTATGGTTCGGTTGAGTATTTTGTATTTGGGATTCCGTTTATTTATTAGAATTTTTCGGTATTTTTGGTGAACTTGGAAAGTTTTTGTGAAATTAATGGAAATTTTAAACTTATTTTGTTCCAATTCAAAAGTTTTGCCAATTTTCTGTTTGAATTATTCATATTTTAAAATAAGATTGTTGAAAACTTTCGTGTGTTGTAGCGTTTTCTTCGTGGAAGCGTAACTTGTGTGATGACGGAACGTCCAACTTTAGTTTCATTTCAAAAATACATCTTTTAATTCATTTCTTGTATGACTAACTCCGTTTTCCTTATGTTTCTGTTTCCCTTTGTAGGTCTGCAAGGCACTGGGCATCATTTGTGAAATGGAATACTTTGGCCTGGAACACTGGAATCCGTGTCAGGAGGAGTCACGCACACGCCAATGGATCAACTTGCGTAATCGCTTGACCTGCGACAGTGGCAGCAGTGGCAGTGGCATCCAATTGATGTTGGCTCTGCGCGTCAAATTCTGGGTACCAGTCCATTTCATACTCCAGGAGAGTGTCCGGAATTTGTTCTATATGCAGGCACGACGTGATCTACTCGATGGACGTCTCTCGGCCAGCGATTGGAGTAATGCAGCCAAATTGGCTGCCCTGCTGTGTCAGGCGGATGGTTTGCGTTTCCAGGAGGCCGCGTTGCGGGCCGAGTGCCCTTTGCGCTTGCGTAAGGAATGGGCCCAACAGTTGCTCCAACAGCAACAGCAACAGGCCCAGCAGCAACAGAAATCCACAGAGCAACAGCGCAAAGAGAAGGAACATGTGCTGAGCTTCAAGAAGCGTCGCCTGTCCAAACAGAAGTCAGTGGAGCATATCGAATGTTATACCCTGCCCGTAATGGCCACCACCAGTGCAAGTCTCCAGCCCTCACCCTCTGCCTCTGCCTCGGCCTGTTCCCAGTCCAATTCCAGTTCCAGCAGTTCGCCAAGCAACAGCAGTAGCCAGTCCAATTTGGATGAACGTTTGGCCAGCAATCCGTTGCGCATGTACGAGGACTATGTTATCTCCGGTGAGAGCGAGTCCTCGGAGATTCCTGAGGATTATCTACGACAAATTGCCATCGAACATGGCAAACTGCACAAGCTGCAAATGTCCGCCCAGTCAGCCAAATATTGGCTCCTGCAGGAGATTCAGGAGTTGAGTGGATACGGCGAGGAGGTATTCAGTGGTGTCACCACCAATGAGAGTGCCACCAGATGTGACATAGCAGTGGGTGCTCATGGCATTACCGTTAGCCGCGGGGGCGAGAAACAAAGGTGAGTTTTGTGGTTTGCGAAGAAACCGTTTTGTTAATCTCCGCAAATCTTTCCCTTCACAGCATCCCCTTTGGATCCATTGCAGCTGCCAAGTCACTGAGACGCACCTTTAAGCTGGAATACGTGGACGATCACAATGATCGCAAGGATCTTGAAATCAAATTGCCCAAACAACCCCTTGCCGCCGGTCTCTATCGTTCCATCACCGAGCGACATGCCTTCTATGTCTGCGACAAGGTGCGCGGTGTGGTGACCAATCAATTTACACGAGATCTCAAGGGTACCATCGCCTCCATGTTCAAGGAGGATACGGAGCTGGGCAAACGTTATGTATTCGATATACAGCACACGTGTCGAGAGGTGCACGATCAGGCTAGACGAATTCTGCACGAGCGGGGCGGAGCAATGGGCGCCATGAGTACCCTAGATGCTGGTGCGGCTGCTGCCGCTGCAACTGCGGCTGCTGCTGCTGGAGTTGCTGCCACTGATTTGGATATGGGCGCTGGCGCTGGTTCCATGGCTGGGAAGATAGATTTGGCCATACGCGAGAAAGAGGCGCGTGAGGCGGCGATTGAGCGCTGCGTGGACACGCGCATATCCGAGGCAATGCAATGCAAAATCTGCATGGATCGCGCCATCAACACAGTGTTCAATCCATGCTGTCACGTCATTGCCTGTGCACAGTGTGCCGCTAGGTGGGTTGATTTTAAAATTTAGCTTTCCCCGCCCCCAACAAATTTCCCCATTTTGTTTGTTGTCTTCAGCATGAAGCTTTCTAATGATAGGATCTGCTGGATCTTGATACAGTACTGCAAAGGCAACCTGCTTCTTTGGCATAGAAACCCTTGGTTGTTTATAGTTTCCTCGTTTATAGAGCAAACATCATTTCTTGACCTCGAGCCTGCAGAACTCTCTAAATATCTTTAGAAAAGTCGCCAGATAAAATACAAAAAAATTAATAAAGAAATAAAGCTTTGAAAAATTTTAGAAAATTCGTAAAGAATTAAGAAAGTAGGAATTGGGAAGGAAGAAAAAAAGACAAAGGAAGTAGAAAGAAAGAGAAAAGGAAGAATGAGGGAAAACGGAAAAATAAAGGAACTAAGAAGGAAGTAAAAAGGAAGGAATGAAGAAGGAAGGCAGAAACGAAGAAGGAGGAAACAACGAAGAATGAAGAAATTCAGAATAAAGGAAGGAAGAATAAAGTAAGAAAAAAGGTAGCAGGAGAATCAAAGTAGCCTAGAAGGAGAAAGGAAAATGAAATAAATGTCGCATCAATATTTTTGAAATTTTATCTACCATCGGATGTGTCCCAGAAATCTCCAGAGGTTTTCATATAAACGTTAGCATTTCAGATTATAGCCGTTTGACTTTATATATAAAGGGGCACGACGAAAGTTGAGAGATTTAAACCGCCTGCTTAAAGCCAAGGAGATTTAATGCGTACGGTTTCCCTTCCATATGATCTATTAGCCGGTGTTATTCTTTTCACTTCACAAATAAAGTAGTCCAAGTTAAGTTCGAAGTGCAATCGTTTATACGAAAATCTCTAGAGATTTCCAGAACACCTCCGCATATGACCTTATTTATACTTCCCCTATTTACTTTTGTTAAAATCTGTTTTCTCGCCTCTTCCTTTTCCAACCTGTCTTAATACCTCCTTCTCTGCTACCTTCTTTCTTTCACGCTGTTTTTACCTACCTTCCTTTCTCCCAGGGTAACAGAATATAATGAAAGTGAATAGAGATGTAAAAAATGTCAAATAGTACAAAAAATTAAAAAAAAAAACGAAAAGGCCAAGCTAGTTTCTTCTGTGTCGAAGTTTTTATAGCCTTGCAAATGCTGTTTTTGAAATATAAGAGTTAAATCAAAAATTATTCTAACTAAAACCCATTCTGCGACAGATAGTCAACTAATTTCGGCCAAATTACGCGAAACTTTATGAAAAATAATATCAGTTTAACAAACGCCGAATTTAAGAAGGATAAAATTCAAAACAAAATAGTTTTTCTCTCTAAGACTCATTTTCCGACAGATCGGTCCTTTGAACAGCTGTAAGATATAGTCCTCCGATTTTGACCAAAAATTGCAAATCTGTTTGGAAGCATGTAATATAGGTGTGGGCCAAGTTTGCAGACGTTAAAATTGAAAACAAAAAAGTTTTTCTCACCGAGACCCTTTTTTCCACCTATAGTTCCTATGGCAGGTATAAGATATAGGCATCCGATTTTAACCAAAATTTGCAAATCTGTGTGAAAGCATATAATATTGAAAATGGCTGAGTTTGGGGACGTTAACATTGAAAAACAAAAAAGTTTTTCTCAGTAAGACCCATTTTTCCACCGATAGTTCCTATGTCAGCTATAAGATATAGTCATCCGATCCGGTCGGTTCCGACATATTAGCAGCGTGCAGTAAAAAGAAGACTCTGTGCTAAGTTTCAGCTCAATAGCTTTAAAACTGAGAGACTAGTTTGCATAGAAACAGACAGACGGACATACAGACAGACAGATAGACGGACGGACAAAGCTCAATCGACTCAGCTCGTTGCCCTTATCAAGAATATATATAGTTTATGGGGTTTGGAAATGAATATTTCCATGCGTTGCAAACTTTTGGTCAAAATTATAATACCTTTTGCAAGGGTATAATAATCAGCCATGCTCCCATTTTCGCTTTTGCAAAAATTTTGCGTTTTTGAGCCCAAGCTTGCGCCAGAAAGCGGTTTGAATTCGCAAAAGTTTTGCGAAAATGAAAACGGGAGCATGGCTGATAGATTCACATTTGTTATATAACCTTTAGACCAGCAAAAAGGCTCAGTCCGAAAGTTTGAGTCCGTATTTGGCTATTTACCTAAAGCAAAGCTCCCACAGGCGAACAATTTTGACAATTTTGTATGAAATCTTTTCTAAATAGTCCTAAATATTGAACTTTTTCTGCAATACTTGAGCAAATTAGTATCTAAATTTGTCCAAATTATTTGCCTATGAAATTTTAAAATTTTTCTAATACGTAGGTTTTGGATAAGTATTTAGCCCTTTAACAGACTTTCTCTTATAGGGGAACAACTGTACAGAACCAATCTTCCAAACCGAACCGTCTATATTTATCGACCTATTTTCATTGGAATAAGGTTCAGGTTCGTTTTGAAGAACCTATATACAATGATTTTGTGTTTTTATTAGAGATGGGCGCGGGACTTTAATAATACATTAAAATTTCTTGGTATATACAAAATAAACTTATGATTCTGAAATGTAATCACTTTTAAGCAATTTCCTTTAGAAAAACGAACATTTTAAGTTAGGATCCGGTGGAAGAATAAAGTCAAAAAAGTCGAAACATTATTAGGTGCTATGGGACGAAACAACATTTTTGGTTCGATAATTTTATGAATCCGGTATGTTTGAAGAAATCGTTCTGATTCAAGAGACCCAAATAATTGCACCGAATCGGTTCACTTACATATTCTTCTCCGTTTTAGTTTAGCTGCTCAATTTGCTTAGTTTCCAATTTTCAAGGAATTTGCTTGGTTATATTTTCCAAACTCTTTCAGGATATTTTCAATTTGGTATAGGACTGACAATTAAATAATGTTATATACTAATAAAGCGAAGATTTTTCTAATTGTTTTCAAAACTTTGGCTTAGTGGAAGAAGAAGGTGTAGCTTAAGTCTTAGGAAGCAAAGTTGTACCCAGTAAAAGGCTGTGAATAACTGAGCAAGAAAAAAGCAATGAAAGAAAAACAAGTTCACGTGTTAAGTTAAATGAACTACCCATTTCAGTTCACTTATTCATTAGCAACACATTAGCATTTAGAGTGATTTAGTAGAGTGACTTTTAAGTACTTAAAAACTGTTCCCCCCCACTTATCACATTTATATTCATTTAAATAATATTTCCCATATTCCCCTCTTCAATTACAGATGCAGCAACTGTCCCAATTGTCGTGTCAAAATCACCAGCGTAGTCAAAATCTATCTGCCACCAGAACTACGCACCAGTCAATCCGGCAGTGGCAACAACAACAACAACAACAGCAGCAGCAGCAACAGCTGCATACCAGATGGTCCAAATGCCGAAGATCAGCTCGAACAACCCGAAGCGATCTCAGTCAACAGCGGCGGCAGCAGCAGCAACTCAACCGCATTGGCCGCATCCTCAGTTGATGTACAGCCCGGTGGACAACCCAAGGTAACAACGGCTGCCTAGAATTGGTTGTGCTCGCTGCTGTTCCGGCTGATGGAATGGGTCTGCGTGCCGATTGTCTGAGTAGAGGAGAAGTTAAACCAAAATGACCACAAAAACTGAAAAGGGAACAAACCAAAAAACACAAAAGCTAACATCAGAAAATCAAAATATATATACCCAGATCATTATTTCTACCTGCTACAATCTAAGCGCGCGCTATCTTTACTCAAGTATTTTAGGGATTTAAGAGCCTGAACTAACTAACTAACTACTATTAGTTTCTAACGAAAAGTGCTATTTAACTCTTGTCTAAGACTTCAATACTGTGTATAGCCTATGCCCTAGAATATAAATAAATATATATATATGTATGTTAAATATCAAAAAACGATACCTTATATACGATATACTATATACTATTATATATAACCTTGAATGTACAACATAGAGGCGAGTCATACGTATATGCTAGCTACTTACAAAACGGTTACTTACTAAATGTTAGAACACAAAACTCGAGATGTATTTAAAAAAACCACATAAAACTTTTAGTATTTATTGAAGCAGAAAAATCCCCCGAAAAATCCCAAAAAATTCTCATACATGTGTGTATATTATTATATATGTTATATTTTACTATTAGGACGAGCGTACAATAATAATCGCAAAGTTAAGGAGCAAATAGTACCTAAGTACCTGCAAAACAAAAACAAAGCGCGTATCTCTGCAGCAGATATAACGTAGTCAATAATAATAATAAATGTTAACAAATGTTATACCATCAAATTGAACATAGATTGCTTTTTATTTTTCCCAATTTTCAGTTTTGAGTAAATTTCCCGTAACCCACCACCCCACCAGAAATAAAGATATATGTAATGGAACTCCCAACTTCATTGTCATCCCACATCCAACGTAAAACTTTTCTTTCATTTTGAATATATCAAATCATGTTTCATTTATGAGCATATGGGAAATCTGTGTGGAACAAGGGATGTTTAATATATATATACACCCATGCTCCCATTTTCACTTTCGCAAAAGTTTTGCGATTTCAAGCCAAATTTGGACCCAAAATTTTTACAAAAGCGAAAATGGGAGCATGGCTGATACGCATACCGTTGTCATGGAGTGTGACAAGTTCGAAGAGTGCTCTCCAAATGGACCGGCTAAGTGGAAAGGAAATAAACATGTGCTTGTGTTGGTGACTACAGCCGATTTACTTACTTTCCCGTGCTCTCCGATTCACACTAACATATGTTCGTGTGATAAACACGATTGACTTCGACAACCTGGTTTTGTAGAACATATGGGATTAACTGGTTTTTAATATTTATAAACTCCTATTAGATAAAAAGCAAAACGTATTCAAACCTAGTGGCAACCCTGTTTTGTTGACGGGCTGTTGAAGTCAGCTGTTTGTGTGCCGCGTGTTTCCTG
This sequence comes from Lordiphosa magnipectinata, assembly GCA_037044535.1. Taxonomy (NCBI): domain Eukaryota; kingdom Metazoa; phylum Arthropoda; class Insecta; order Diptera; family Drosophilidae; genus Lordiphosa; species Lordiphosa magnipectinata. Next base: position 220,789 of record JBAMBO010002012.1, read on the forward strand.
TGAAATTGGCAGCAAATATTTTCTAACTTTTAGTGAGTTTGCTTAAAAAGTTAGGAGCAAAATTTAAAATGTAAAAATGCAAATTGTTAGTACATTTACTTAAGAGTATAAGTTAATAACGCGTTTGCCATTTTTGCGAGTGTAGCTGTGTTTCGTGGTACATTTGTTTAGCATGCCACAACGTTGCAAAAGTTTTTCAATGCAAAGTTTTTAACGAAAGTATGCAGATTAAAGTGTAACCAACACTTCTTGCTACAACTTGCGACCTTTCGAGAAAATTGGCTTTATTGCAGATGAATTCGTGCTTAAGTTGAGAGAGAGATAACAAATTTTTTTTCGCTATAGAGCGTCAAAGATAATCAAGTTTTGTAAGTCGTATTTAGAGCTAAAAATAAAAGTACAACCCGAATTTCAGCTCAATAGCGTAAAATACCACAAAGTTGGAGCAAATCGGACAGATTAGTTATATGGCAGCTATATGAAATAGTATGCCGAATCGAATCATTTTCGATAAGTCGCTAAATAAGCTTAAAATACGTGTTCAAACCGAATTTCAGTTCAATATCTGTAAAACCAACGAAGTTGATGCAAATCGACCAGATCGGCTATATGGCAACTATATGAAAAAGTAAGCGGAATGGAACCATATTCGATAAGTCGCTAAAGAAACTTAAAATAAGAGTTCAAGCCGAATTTCAGTTCAATATCATTAAAACCAACAAAGTTGATGCAAATCGACCAGATCGGTTATATGGCAACTATATGAAAAAGTATGCGACCATATTCGATAAGTCGCTAAAGAAGCTTAAAATACATGTTCAAACAAATTGGCCAGATCGGCTATATGGGAGCTACACGAAATAACGTTCCAAATCGAACCTGAATGTGTAAGTCGTACTAGGATCTCAATATCCGAGTACAAACCATATTTCAGTTCTGTAGCTTTAGAAACAACAAGGTTGGAGCAAATCTGCCAGATCGGTTATGTGGCCGCTATATAAAAATGTTGGTCTAAATTGAGTGAATCTTTGCAAGTCGGTTTTGGGGTCCAAAATATGCTTACAAACCAAATTTGGGGTCAATATCTTAACAACTAGAGTTTATGCCAAACTACGCTTACTACGGCTCGACCGAAGTTTTTATATTCTATAGCAGAGTCCGGCACCTCCCTATCGGAAGTGTATACAACTTCGCTCTGCTGCAGCGACGTCGACACACCGACAGGATACGTGCTTATACTGCTCTCTTTTGCAACAACAAAGAAATGCTAAATGAGCGCGCTCTCGCGTTGTTAAACACACAGACGCAACGCCAAAATGAGCATGTGAGTTTTGCCGGCCCCTGTTCTATAGTCATCCAATTTGGATCGAAATTGGTAGAATTGTGTGGTAGCATATAATATTGATCAGTAATAAGCTTGGGAGCGATAGAATTGAAAACAAAAAAGCTTTTCCTATTAAGACTTTTTTTCAGACCCAACTTTTGTAAGACAGCTATATTATATACAAGTTATCCGATTTTCATAAAACTTGGTGGAATTATGTGAAAGCATAGAAAACATAGAAATACGAGGTTTGGGGACGTTTGCGTTGAAGACAAAAAAGTTTTTCTCACTAAAACTACTTTTTCGACCGATGGTTCCTATAGCAGCTATATGCTATAGACGTCCGATCCGGCGGATTCCGACAAATGTGCAGCGTATTTGTACCAAAAGACTTCTTGCAAAGTTTGGTTAAGATAGATTTATAATTTATGGAGGAGTTAGAATAGAAACAGACAGACATGGCTATATCAACTCAGCTCGTCATGCTAATCAAGAATATATATGTATACATTATATGGTCGGAGATGCTTTCTTCTATGCATTGAACTCTATTCTCTCAAAGTTTGCTTGCCCTCTGCGCTCCGATACTTATCCTCACTCCCTTTGCCTATAAAAACCAAATTGAGAACGAATCCAATCCAATTCCAATCCAAAGAGGTATGTCCCGTTCCCAAATTCTTCGAAGCCCCAAAATGTGATGAATCCGCTTATAAACCGTACAATTCAAATTAAATTTTTCCCCAGTTGAAAACGTAACAATATCCACTCAAGTTCTTGAAAACACTGAACAAAATCAGCTCTATTTGCGATTCCGAATTCTCAAAAAATTGTTTTTGAAGTGAAATACCATTTATGCACTGTTTTTGGTAACGCTTGTGCTCATCTTGAGTACAGTGTTTTCGGTGTTTTCCCTCTGTGTAGGTCTGGGCTGTACAAAGTAATGTCACATCTAGCATATATATCATCTTCATATCTTCATTTAAGAAAATCGCAGAATTGGTTGGTACAATTTGTTTTGAAGCTAAGATATAGTACTATTCAATATTATCAAAGAGAGTCAAAACAAAAGTATTGGTTCCCCACAAAACGCCCCTAAAAAGGTTCTAAATATGCTGTCTAAGCAACTTTATGGCCTTTTCACACTGGGAAACCTGCAGCATGCGCTCACCCCAAACCCGCAGCTTCAAAAACAGATGTCAGCTACTTCTACCTGCCAAAAGCACTCTGAAACGTTTACCATATACACGTTATATGGTTACACCAATTAAAGCTGTGCTGGAGCTTGATTTTTGTGTGTTTTGAGTGACAACCCAGCCTACGTATTTGCAGCAGCTTCGACTTTGACAGTTTTTTCGAAGCTGCGGCCGGTGTGAATAGACTATTAAGCTCAAACTACTAAAAATCTCGACGTGATGGACCATTTCTGAAAACAGATTCGTGTTTAGCACACAAAAATCATCTAGTATCACCACCAACCCTTCAATATACTGAAAAAGGTCTAATTTTGTTGTCTTGCGTTATTTTTTAACTCAAACTTTACAAAACGAGCAAATGAGTGTTGGCAGCTATTGTTAGGGTGTTACTCCGTGTGTATTACCACGCTGCTAGATACTGAGTTGTGTAAGCGTCTGTGTGATCAAACTTGGCTATAGAGACTGTGTGGTCCTTAGAAAATGGCTCGCAGAATTAGAACTGCCACAGATGCATAAACAGAAGGAAATTGGAAAGAAATGAGCAGTCAATATGGTTTTAGTAGCAGAGTTTCGCAGCCATAGCCCCAGGCGGCCGAACACTCTCGGCAATTCACACCGAATGATGGCCGATGTCATGCATCAGTGAGTGTCTCTGAGAGACAGTCACATTTTCTGTCCGCTGTTTTATAGACAAGGAAAATGAGTAAAAGCAAAAAAAACTGAACGGAGAGAGCACGCAAAGTGGAAGAGTTCAATGTTTAAAAATAAATGGTGAAATCAAAAAATCCTTGCTGAAACAAGAAAATCGCGCACATACATATATTTTAATCAAACAATACTTTTGGCAATGAAAATTCTTGATCCAAGTTTCAAATTTGTGTTCCTCAGAGTGTGCGCTGGTGTTGAATGTGAAATTCGTGTTAGCAATCAAATTCTGAAATCTCTCTTTCTGGAGGATTTGGATTAAAAACCAAAGAACTATTTCCAATTTACCTATTTCCGGTCCTGAATATGCGATTTTCTAATACACCAGCGGGCAACCGATGCACAGTGGTCGATTCTGCCAATCTGGCAGGCAATAAATTTTCTTGAAAATTAACATACCGCCAAAATTTATATAACATTTCTTATAGAATATATTTACATACATACCTGCAACTTTGGTGGAGTAGAACTTTTGATATTGGCCCGTAAAGGTCTTAAATCTTTATGTGTTTGTGAAAATGGTTTATTGTGAATCGTCAAGTGTCAATATGAACTGCAACTTTCTGCCTTGAGCAGCACACTCTTCTCTTGGATGAACTACAACCGATAAAAATAGCCCAGGAATACGATAGAAGATTTAACGCACGCTCTATTAATTTCGTCTTACCATCAAATATCGTCAATATCAAAAAGTACTTCATTGTACTCAAAAAATTACATTTAAATCGATAAAGGGCCACTTAACTTCTGGAAAGTGTCTCAGATTTCACCAACTCAGAAGGTGAATTACATTAATTTTTATTACTAAAATTTGATTTCTACTTATTTTTATATCAATTTGAATGGTTTATGAAAAAATTTGGAATTATTATAAATAAAATAAAAAAAGTGTTTTAATTATTTAACATTAGCATTAAAATTTAAATTTAAAAAATATTTTTTTGGTTGAAAATTTCCTTTGTTTAAATACAAATTTATAAAACTAATTCCAAAAATAATAATTACTTTATATGTTTGAGGTTAAGATTGGCACAATCGACCGCTGTGCGATGGACCGATTGGTCCGCATTGCCCGTACCCTAAAAGCCATGCTGCAAGTCGGAACCGAAGGGAATCCGTTATTAACTTTGTGAGAATGTTTCATTATTACACACCTGATCATATTAATAGGTACACACATCAACTCTGACTTTAAGGTAACAGAAAACAGTTTTATTCATTGTTTCAAACTTAAAATTTGTTCTCATTGGTTCTTAAACTATTTGTTTTTAATAAAATAAACTTAATTGTAATATAGAATAATAATATAACATAAAAGAGATCATTTTGTGTTTCAGATACGTTTTCAGTGTGATCATAATAATAGGTACACTTCATGTGTTGTTAAGAAAAAATATTTAAATTTCTATTTTATGTTCTTTTTTTAGGTAAATTAGTATTTCCTAACTTAGTATCCAGTGTATCCACCTCTATTTTTGGCCACTACTGCTATTCTTTTTGGCATACTTTTAATAAGAGCCTGGCAGGTCTCTACGGGTGTCTCATACCACAGTTTTTGGACACCTTGCCATAATTTTTGTTTATTTGAAAATGACTGCTTTGCCAATTTCTTTTTTAAGTCTCCCCACAAGTTTTCAATGGGGCTTGGCCACTTCAGAACGTTAACTTTTTGGTCCTCGAAAAATTTAGATAACAGCCTTGATGTGTGTTTAGGATCATTATCTTGCTGAAATACCCAACGCAATGCCATATTTTCCTCAGCATACGGTACCATAACTGTTTCTAATATGGATTTGTACTCTTCAGCATTAATTTTGTTCGTAGTCTGATAAATTTGACCTACGCCGTACCAGGAGAAGCAACCCCATACCATTATATTGCCACCTCCATGTTTGACTGTTTTTTTTGTAAACCGTGGATGGAATTCCTTTCCATTAGGGCGTCGAATACTCCTTTCACAGCCATTCCGAAACAAATTAATCTTGGTTTCATCGCTCCATAATATTTTTCTCCATTTTTTCTCCCCGGTGCATCCTACCCAGTCTTTGTGGTCCCTTGCAAAAGTTTGCCTCATGGTGATATTTTTTTTGCGCATAAGTGGGACTTTTCTGGCAATTCTTCCTGGTTGGTTGGCATCTTGTAGTCGTCTTCGGATAGTTGGAGCACTAACTGAATTCCCAATTTCGGCTGCAATAGCCTTCAATGACTTAAATGGGTCCTTTTTGCTCAAAGTTACTATGTAGTGGTCAAGGGTTTCTGTTGTTTTTTGTGGCCTTCCACGGGTTTCCTCTCTTGGTTTTCTTTCTAATGCATTTTTAACCAAATTATGAGACCTGTTCACTAATTTGGCGATGGCTCGTAAAGATTTGCCTTCTTTTCTCAGACTAAGAACCAATCGATCTTCTTCTTTAGTACCATGAGAATTTCGACCCATTTTTTCTAAAAAAAATAATTATTTAATTCTCTGTATTGACAGGAGCTATACTTAATTTACCTTTAGTTACCAAAAGATCACTGATTACAAAATTATTCACTTGATACTTGTGAGAAACGGAGACTGTACCTATTATTATGATCAGGCGAAATGTGTGGTGGACTCGCAATTTATAGAAAAGCTTTGATATACGGGGCAGCCCCTCTTTCAACTCTTTGTCACAGTGTGGCCAGACATTGACAACAACAAAAAACCAAAAATTATAAAGTTGTCAACACTAAAAGTACGCAAAAACCATCTATAATTAAAAAATTCCGGTGTGTACCTATTAATATGATCAGGTGTGTATATGGCCGGGTGCCGAGTCATACCACAACAGAGTAGTTATAAAAAGCATTGGCAAAAAGCCGTTTTTTGTACATGGCGAATTCTAGCAACAGCTAAAATCATTGAATGCTCATTAGAAATAATTTTCCATGTAGCTATGGACAAGTTTTTGAAACATGATATCATGTGAGACCGTGAAATTCTTAGCTTAGAGCTGGGAGTTGCCAGTTTTAAAATATTCATACTCTGTGTAACATAAACAACACAGACTTTGACTTCGCCGACCAATTGAAAAAATATAATATAGATCTATCTAAGTAAGAGAGGACTGAATTAAAAGAATTTTTGGAACATTACTCTAACAAGTTTATATCAGTTATCCGTTATGATCGTGTGAAAACAGGGGAATCGGAAATACGTTTAATTAATTCCAATAAAACAGTTCAGAAACGTACGTATAGACTTAGTGAAGGAGAAAAAAATATAGTAAGACACAGAATAGCAGAATTATAACACTACAAAGCTGCTCTCCCTTTGCTAGTCCCATATTGCTTGTGAAAGGAAGGAATACCTAGAGATTACCGATCAAGTTAACAGACTTCGATGGTCTCGACGTTCCATCTATAAAATGCAGTCACAAGTCTCTGCTGCGCAATTTAATTTTCTGTTCCCCAAATGAAAAAATAAAGTCAAAAATTTTTCGGCCTTCTGTTTAATATGGTTTAATTATGATTTGTTATATTTGTGTTACAATTCTCAGTATAAAATTAGCCTCATCCCATTTAAGGAAGTAGATGATATACCAAAAGCTTAATGAGCCCGAAAATGCTCGTTTTTGGCGATAAATTGATACGTGTTGATATTGGCTTCTTGGGGCATTTTTTTACGAATTCCTCCAGCGTTTGCTTGGTATAATTGAGATTGTTCCTTAATCCTTGTTCCAATTTGTGTTTGAAAAGTTTGACGAATTTAGCTAGAGGTGTGGATTGCTTTTGGTAATGTTGGGGACTATCCAACAGGGAATTATATTCGAAATTAAGCATATTGGTTAAATTGTCAAAATCGTCTAAGCTTGCATTAAAATGTTGCTTTTGTACTGTTGTATTCTTGATGGCGACACTAGACTTAAGCTCGGCTGGGGTTCTGCTTTCAATTGGAGTCGTCCATATGAGGGCCACTGTAATTTAAAAAGGAAATTTTACTTTTTTCACACCTAAAGAACTTTGTTTGAATAAATCCAACTTACCCAGACATAATAGCAAAGTCTCTTGAAAATGTACGTTCATTTTGTCTAAATAAACAAAATTTTTTCAGAATACAAAGAAAAACCCAACTGATTTTAGTTCAAATTAAAATGACTCTAAGCCCAAGGGTTGCTTTTCAAAAAATGCCAAAAGCGCCTCAGTTGCCGCCTAAGCATTAGCCAAAGTGGCAACGCTGTCGATTCAAACAAAACGCTGCCACTCAGAAAAAATCAACATTGTTGCTCTCTAAATACTTAAAGTAACATATTTTCTTATTCATTTCAAATTAATGAAGTATGATTAACTTTAGTTTGCAAAATTGTGCAACTTTGAATCGTTACTTTTGGCCGCCAACTCTCGAGTATTTTTCTGTTTGTATATTGCGGTCACACTGGCTTTTATATTGCTGTCCGTCTCATTTTACTTTCTGCGCTAAATAACCAAATCTAACTTTTTTTATCACAAAAATAAGTCGAAAATATTGCTCAATCCTTAGATCAGTGCCCGTGCAAACATTCGGGGACAAGTGAATTGTGATAAATATTTAAGGGGCACAGCCGGAAGCCACAGCAACAAGCGTACATACATGTACACACAAATACATACGCACGTACGTAGCAAACAATAAAAATAAACGCGCTAGTGAAGAAAGCAGCCTTGCTGGCGGTCCCAAGATCACGAATAACAAAACGTGAGCGGGAGAGGGGAGAAATTGTGCTTTACCTGCTGCCTCCCCCGCTCTGCCAGCGAAAATGCATTCTTGCTCCCAATTCTTTTGCGGCCACTGTAAATGTTTACAAAAATCGAAAAGAAAAGAAAAGTTGTTCTAGTTTTTTTGCCTCAAGCAAAACAACAATGAAACAGCTGCTAAAATAATAAAAATAAAAAAATAAAAAAAAAAACTCCAATTGTGCTCTTAGGCTTCTAAAGCCAACAAGAAAATTTAAGAAAAAGTGTCAAGAAAAGTGCCTGCCAGCCAGAAAATGTGTTAAGTCCAAACCCCCACCCCTTCACCAGGCTAATCTCTGTTTGTGTTCAACTTTGTGTTCCCACATGACTTGGATATACTGCAACTGCAACTGCAACTTTAACCGGAATAAAACCAATTACAGGTTAGTCCCTACCCTTCACCTTTGCATCCAAGAAATTAAACAAATTTTGCACAAATTGGATTTGGCTTGAACCGGTTTCGAGGTGACTTTTAATTAATTTTAATCAATTTGACATATTTACCTACCCAGGGAATTCCTCAATTTGTTGCTGTCCGCCTCAGTCGGTGACGCTCTCTCCTCTCGCTCAAGTGATAAATAACAAATACAAAAATTAATATGTGTTGACTTTTTGGCATAACTAATTTCCCATTATTCTTAGGTAGCCGTAAAATGTAAACAAAACTAATTTGTTAGAAATGCTTTTATTTATTTTTGAAAGGGGAATTCTTTTTTTTTGAAAATTTTGACTGGCATACAAAAATGAGTTATTTTCTATTAAAATGTATTGTTCATAAATCACACAAATTCAAAGCAATAGAAATTATAAGAAATGAGGGAACACTTTCTGAGTTAAATCGGGGATTTCAGAAGCTTCCAAAAGATGCAGTTCAAATTTGACTGTGGAAAAGCAGGAACAGAACATTGTTTGCCACTGATTCAGCCCTTTAGAAAGTTCTTTCTTAACCTTGTATGAAACCTGAATACATCTCTACACTTTAGAGTCAGATCCATCTTTTGCTTTAAGGTTCGAACCTAGTGGCAGCCGTCCAAAACATTCAAAAACAAAAGCTGGCTAAGTTATGGCGTCAATATTATGGTATGTTCAGGGAATCACAAGGTTCTAAAAGGCAAAAACCATGAATTGTCAGTATTATCTAGCCTTATTGGAACGTTTGAAGTCTGAAACCGTAAAAAATCGGGCATAATTCCAAAAGAAACTAATGCTTGTTCATCAGAACCATGCACCATGTCACAAGTCCAAGGCTATAATGGCCCAAAAATATTGCTCAAAAGAAGAAGAAATTGCTGAAGCTTTTCGCTCTCCGGAGCTTAAACTGTCATCCTACCATTCATATTCCTCCTTACGAGAACAGATTACGCCTAATCAACCTGCCTTCTCTACCGCCGAATTTGCCATAGTGTTCTTTTTACACCCTTGTAGGAAGGTATATAAAAATCGTCCACATGTTTGTAACGCATAGAAGGAAGCATCTCCGACCACATAAAGCATATATATTCTTGATCAGCATGACGAGCTAAGTTAATATAGCCATGTCCGTCCGTCTGTTTCTAGGCTATATCCACCGTCAGTTTTGAAGCTATCTTAACCAAACTTTGCACATAGTCTTTGGGTACAAATACGCTGCACATTTGTCGGAAACGGACGGATCGGATGACTATAGCATATAGCTGCCATAGGCACCATCGGTCAAAAAACTAGTTTTAGTGAGAAAAACTTTTTGGTTTTAACTGCCAAAGTACCCAAACCTCGTGTTTCTAAGTTTTTTATGCTCTCACATAATTCCACTAAGTTTGATGAAAATCGGACAACTATATAGTATAGCTGCCATACAAAAGATAGGTCTGAAAAAAAATCTTAATAGGAAAAACTTTTTGGTTTTCAATGCCATCGCTCCCAATCTTGTTATTGGGAAGTTTGGTCAAAATCAGATGAATATATCTTATAGCTGCCATATAACAAACTCTCAAGCAAATGGTCAAAGTAGAGGCGCCATCTATTGCTGAGTTTGGGAAACAACTCAGCTAAGAATGTTCGACGAAAATAATTTAAGACCTTAATTTATATAAATTATACAAGCTGCAAGGGTATATAAACTTCGGTCTAAGTTAGTTTTCTTCTATTTTTTTTTTGAAGGAATAGGAGAAATCCTTTCACCACAAAGGACCTTAATAGTTTTTGGAAGGGAATTATGTTGAATAATAAATTGAGACTTTGTACACTACCTTTTGGTCAGCTGAAGGGAATTCCAAGGGACAGATGGATGATGTTTTTCGTATAAGTATTCTGTTTTTCGTTAGTTCATTGGTCGTGCGATTTGTGGATCTTATTATCTGCTTTGATCCGGCTCAGCTCTTATCTAAGCAATGTAGAATATGTGAAATGTAACAAAGTCTAAACTGCAGTGCTCCGGCGTTCACTTACTTTGTCACGTTTTCCGAAATTCGCAACCATTTTCTGTTATCGATTATGTCTCATATTCAAATTTGTTCTGCAACTCTTCACATGTCAGAAGCAGTTGTTTAAGCAAACTCATCCTATTCCTGCATGCGTAAAATGCATGACGAAAAAGCATGTAAGGAAATCCACCTGAACGTTACGTTAAATCTGGTTAAAAATAAATTGCTCAACAGATTGCTGCAGCTGAAAACGTTAACCACAGGGGTGGTTTTATGGCAAATATTTCCAAATGTTTCCCCCACTCTTTGACTTGTTGGCAAAATATTTAAATGAAATCTTAACGGATGAAACATTCATTTAGGGTTCATAACAAAAAATCACAGATTATGCATTTTGGTGCTTATGACTACATCATAATCTTTTCTTCAGCTCAACTCAATATTGAAAACTAGCCTATTGGTTTGAAGATTCCGACTCAAGAGTTGTTTACCGACCACTAAAATCAATATTTTTATTTATGTTTTGAATTTTAGCAATTTTTTTTTATTTTTTGCAATTTTAGTCATTTTTGGACCTCAGGTTCTGGCAACACTGCACGGCTCTAAAGTTTAAATTTTTCCGGAAAATGTAGCGCAAAAATATTCTTTACAGTTTTTAATTAAATTTATAGTTTTGTGATGCTGAAAATATTAATCACTGAAATAATTAGCCGTGTTCAGCAGAACAACTTGCTCCCTGATCAAGTATAAATTTGCAATTATTTTAATACTAAGCTCGAGAGATGCGGCATCATAAAAGCCAATTTATGGTATCATGATGCAGGAGCATGTATCAAAGAAATAGTACGCTACATTAAAGTGATACTGCTCCCTCCAACAGCAGAAACTATTCGTTACAACATTTTTTTCTGATACCTGCTCAGGGATAAATTATTCTGCTGAACACGCCCATTATCATGCGAGTTCCTCCAAGGCGATTTTAAGTCATTTTTGAAACAAATATAAAATAGGTTGAAAATTCGATGGAACGGTTCCGAAACCCGAACATAATCATTTGTGGTTTGGATGGCTGAACTCGGCAGCACTTATTGAAAATTGTATATTCCTAAGCCGTCACAGAATATTGCTTAGCGGTTAATATAAAATTGGAGTGCCGCATATCGTTCGGCACACAAAAAGATATGCTCCCATTTTTGCTTTCGCAAAAATTGTGAGATTTGGAGTCCAAATTTGGTCCGAAAACCGTGTTGAAATCGCAGAAGGTTTGCGAATGTAAGAATGGGAGCATGGCTGTTCGATAGGATATGGACCATCACATCCTTTAATTTTAGAGCAGCCCAAAAACAGAAAAAACAACCGTAATTGGCGAACGCTCCAAATGCACCTGTTGCACCCTTTGTGGGTGCGTCTTACAGGCGCTGTGCTTCGATTCGCATGGCCTTTGTTGTTTACTCTTCGAAGCGAGGTAATTGCGACGAATGACTGATGCTGATAGTTATATTACAACCCCCTAACGGTTTTGTTTCGAGAGAGCTGTTGTCACCAAGCTTGACAATGTCTTGCCGCACCTGGTCTTTCCATCCCAGTTTCTGCCTTTTCTCGCAGAGTCTTTCTTCTTCCAATTGTACACCTTTTTTACTGGAGCTTGTTCATCCATTCCTATCCATGTCCTATCCAGCGCAGCCGCTGTTGTTTTATGCACTTCGCTATACTGGTGTCCCCATAGAACTCATACAGTTCGTGATTGATTCGGATACTAAATGCATCGTCAACTTTTAAAGGTCCATAAATCTTCCGAAGTATTTTTCGCTCGAAGACTCCGCTGCTGTTAATGTCCATGCTTCTGTGTCGTATTTCAGGACTGGGTTGATAACACTAGGCAACAAGGTCCAGTATATTGAAGGGTTGGGGGTGATTCAAGATGATTTTCGTGTGCTGAGCACGAATCTGTATTCAGAAATGGTCCATCACGTCGAGATTTTCAGTAATTTTAGATTAAAGTTGCAAAAATTGCCTATTTTGATCCTTTTCAGACTCGTTTTTTGGGGAACCTATACTTTTGTTTTGACTTTTTTTGATATTATCGTAAATTACTATTTTTTAACTTTAAAATAAACTATCCCAAAGAATTGTACGATTTTTTTAAGCGAAGATGTACCATTTTGAAAACATAGTCTCGATAATAATAAAAAACTAAAACTGTTTCTAAAAATGGTATATCTTCATTGGAAAAAATCGTTAAGGAGTAGTTCTTACTGATAATATCAAAGAAAGTCAAAACAGAAGTATAGGTTCTCCACAAAACGCGTATAAAAAGAGTCAAATAAGGCATTTTTTGTATCTTTGAGCTCAAACGTGATGGTCCATTTCTGAAAACAGATTCGAGTTCAGCACACGAAAATCATCTAGAATCACCACCGACCCTTCCATATACTGGAAAAAGTCTTATTTTTTTGCCTTGTGTAAGCTAATTATATAGCTATAATTATATATACCTTTTACCTACTTTGCGTGCTTCGTCGAACGTACTTTGCTGGTATACCAGTGTACCAGGTATATCGGTGTGTCGAAGGCGGCTTTATAATCACAAAAAAGATGGTGGGTGTTGAACTTTGTCTCATGGGTCTTATATATATTATATATAATCAGGTAAGAAAGCGTTTCTTTAGGAGGTAATAAAACTACTTTGGGTGCTGGGTTGGACGGTTGAAGTTGTGTATGCAACGAGAAATAGTCTTATTATACCCTGGCAGAGGGTATATTAAACTTGTCCAGATGTTTGTAACGCATTGAAAGAAGCATATCCGACCACATAAAGTATATATATTCTTGATCAGCATGATAAGCTGAGTCTGTTTTAACGCTATCTTAACCAAACTTTGCACGAACCCTTTGGGAACAAATACGCTGCACATTTGTCGAAACCGGCCGGATCGGATGTCTATAGCATATAGCTGCCATAGGAACTATCGCTCGAAAACTAGTTTTAGTGAGAAAAACTTTTTTGTTTTCAATGCAAACGTACCCAATCCTCGTATTTATAAGTTTTCTATGCTTTTCCATAATTTAACCAAGTTTTATTAAAATCGGACAACTATATAGTATAGCTCCCTTACAAAAGATAGTTCTGAAAAAAAGTCTTAGTAAAAAAACTTTTTTGTTTTCGATGCTATTGCTCCCAACCATGTTACTGGTCAATATTATATGCTTCCACACAATTCTGCTAAGTTTGATCCAAATCGGATGACTATAGCATATAGCTGCCATAGGAACGATCGGTCGAAAAGTAGTTCTAGTGAGAAAAACTTTTTTGTTTTCAATGCAAACGTAGTTTTCTATGCTTTTACATAATTAAACAAACTTTTATGAAAATCGGACAACTATACAGGATAGCTGCCATACAAAAGATAGTTCTGAAAAAAGTCTTAGTAAAAAAAACTTTTTTGTTTTCAATTCTATCGCTCCCAAACTTATTACTGGTCAGTATTATACGCTTCCACACAATTCTGCTAAGTTTGATCCAAATCGGATGACTATAAAGTATAGCTGCCATAGGAACGATCGGTCGAAAAGTAGTTCTAGTGAAAAAAAACTTTTTCGTTTTTAACGCCACCAAACCTCGAATTTATCAGTTTTCTATGCTTTTACAGAATTCCACCAAATTTGAGGAAATTCGGACATCTATATAGTATAGCTGCCATACAAAAGATACTTCTGAAAAAAGTCTTAGTAAAAAAATGTTTTTGTTTTCAATGCTATCGCTCCCAAACTTGAACTTGAATCATTTTAAACCTTAATTGATATGCAAGGGTATATAAACTTCGGTCGAGCCAAAGTTAGCTTTCCTCTATTTTTCTAGATTTATATCTGTGACTTAAATTTACATTTAAATGCCCCAAAGAAAGGTTGATCTCGACTTTTAAATGTCAATTTTGCGACCCCTAAAAGTATGCAAATTATTTTGGTTGTTTTTTTTTTTAAAAGTTTAATGAAACTTTATACAAATTTTTGTGCTCAAATTTAGTTTATTTCAACAAAATATTTACTTTTAAGTTGGCCAAACAAACGAAGTTTCAATTAAAAAAGTTACACAAGTTATGCAATAGCAACAATAGCAATAGCAACATTTATGGCTAATTACATTTGAATTATTTATTTACTTTTAACTAGCAGAAATTACACTTTTTTTTTTTACCCCGCAACCAAATTGAGTAATAATAAAGTTATACAAATTTTTTGTGTTGTACAACAAACCAATTATACGGTTATATTCCCCCATCTATATAGAAATATATATTATTGATTTTTTCTTTAAAAGTGGGGGGGGGGGGGGAGTGCGTGGGGGGAAAAGAAAAATGTTGTTTTTAGTCGGGGGGCAGGGTAAAGTGTGGAGTATTTTCCCAGGTTTTTGCTCGTTTTATTTGGCATTCTTTTTGCTTGTGCAAGAGTTTTAAGAGTTGTTGTAGTTGTTGCCTTTGTTGTTGTTTTATGGAGTGTGCTCTGTGCTCTACAATTTTTGCCCCAGCCTGCACTTGAACATTGTATTTGCTCCTCTTGCCAGTTGTTTTTCAAAAGTTTTATTTCAGCATTTTTTTTTGTTCGTTGTTTGCTCCTGAACATTTTTATGGCTCTCATGTCCTTGTTTTTTCCGTCGTTTTTTTTTTTATATATATATATATATATATAGAACGTGCCCTGAACCCTAACGGCAGGCGGGGCAAAACGAAATAGAAAACTCCACCTAGAGTTGATTTCTTTTTTCTTCTTTCTGTTTTTGCTGTGTTAAATTTTGCAACTTTAACAATTGATTTCGCTTAGTTCTTTTTTCACTCCTTTCGCACTTATCACTTGTTGTAGTTTCTTTTTTTGTGCTACTCTTATAAAAAGGAAGTAGAAGTTGTTAGCAAGAAGAAAAAGTATGGGCAAAACTTTTGGCCAGAGGACAACGAAGAAAAAGTTGAGTTTGGCTGTTGGAAAGAAAAAAAACTTTATTTTTTTCCCTCTATTTCTGGCTTGTAAAGTGAGTTAAGTGAGCTTAAGTCTTGCAGTCTTTTGTTAGTTGCTTTTTGTGCCAGTTTTTTGATGGAAATTAAAGTTGAAGTTTGGCTAAAATGGTGCTAAAATTTTGAAGGCCAGTTCGATAAGTAAGTGAATGCTGAAACTAGTCAACTCAATAAGCTATCAAACTGCCCTCGTACACAATTTTATTTCCTCTTTTGACTAACAAAATTGAATTTCCAAAAATTTGCATTTGTTCAAAAAAAAAAAAAAAAAAATCGGATAAATCCCATTGCAGCAAGCGCCAGCCTAAGGGTATGCACGACAGACTCTGTGGAAAGGGGAAAGCGGTACAAGGGCGGAACATAAAATGGAATTTATTAAATAGCATTCCGCGCAATAAACTCTGGCAAAATAAAATATACAACAAAAACAAAACTCGGACATGCAATTTTATGGCAGGACGTTCGTTCGTTCATGTCTCTCCCCCTCTTCCAACCATCCAACCTCATTTCGCACGCAAAAACAACAAAAACAAAAGGCGAAAAGACCGCATAACATTTTTTCCATTAACCATCTCGTTCCCAACCAGAAACAAAAAAAAAACAAAAACAAAAACCTGGCCAAAAGAGTTGGGCAAGGGCTCCCAAACTGGACTCGCACACACACAAAAAAAAGGGTAAATTAATAACCGTTGTCGCTTTTAAAGTTCATTTCGGAATGGGGGGGAAAATGAGACTCGCCAATGAATTGACATTTAATTATTGTGTAAATCATCATTTTTATTTTTATTCATTTGTTGTTGTTGCCAAGGGCTTGACTCTGTGTGTGTGTGTGTGTGTCCGTCCCGCCACATTAAATAACCGTTTTTAATGGCCAGGGATTTATTTCATTTCATCACTTTAATAAAAACAAAAAAATAAAATGATATATGAAACCAAACCGGTTGCAAAAAAGACTTTAAAAAGTATCCTTTTTTTTGTAGGAAACACTGAAAGCAGCTTCCATATATTCTTTAAGTTGAGCATTACAAGGATTGTCAGGTCTAGTTATGACCCTGTGTAGAGGGTATACTTCCCACGCTAGCATGCTTGGGCGGATCATTTTAGCAAGAATCGGACCTTGTCTGAGGGCTAGAAAAAGCCGCGTTTTGATGATCTAAACAAGAGATCCTTATTTCATGTGCCGAGTCTAAGGAAGACTCGAAAATGAGCTCATGCATATGCTCAGTAATCGTGATGCCACCAATGAGTCTAGAAATATGCAGCTCGAAAATCAGTCGAAACTGATCCTGATAAACAACTCTTAAAGAAGCAGTCGCGGCCTAGGGTACCAGCTGTTGTCTCCCAACCAGACAGTATCACTGTTATGATCAGGCAAAATGAGCGCGTACTTATGAGCTATTCTTAATCCACGACCAGAGCGACTCGAAGGAAAAGACTCGACATGTGCATCAGAAAAGTTTCATAAAGATGCTGGCGGTCGGTGTGAAAAGTTGTTGCCAGATGTGCCGTAACGCTTGCTAGAGGTACAGCATCCGTGACCACATTAATAGATACACACCGGAATTTTTTGATCAGCATGACGAGCTGAGTTTCGTACTTGCCAGTGTCGACATCTGTCCAAGTTCTTCGGTTTCTATGCTGTCGTCCATCCGTCTGTGCCACACTGTGCACGAACGCGTTGGGAACAAAGACGCTGCACCGTATATCAAAGCTTTTTTATAATTTGCAAGTGCACCACACGTCTCGCCTAACCTCGTAATTATAGGTACAGTCTTCCATGCTTTCTACACAAGTATCAAGTGAACAAGTTTGTAATCAGTGATCTTTTGGACAACTAAAGGTAAATTAAGTATAGCTCCTGCCAATACAGAGAATTGAATAGTAACCTTTTTTAGAAAAAATGGGTCGAAATTCTCATTGTAGTAAAGCAGAAGATCGATTGGTTCTTAGTTTGTGAAAAGAAGACGAATGCTATACGAGCCATCACCAAACTTTATGAACTGGTTTCATAATTTTATTATATGCTTCCACACAATTCTGCCAAGTTTGATCGAAATCAGATGACTATAGCGACCATAGGAACGATCGGTCGAAAAACTAGTTTTAGTGAGAAAAACTTTTTTGTTTTCAATGCAAACGTCCCCAATCCTCGTAATTATAAGTTTTCTATGCTTTTACACAATTCCACCAAGATTGATGGAAATCGGTCAACTATATAGTATAGCTGCCGTACAAAAGATATGTCTGAAAAAAAGTCTTAGTAGAAAAAACTTTTTTGTTTTCAATGCTATCGCTCCCAAACTTGTTACTGATCAATATTATATGCTACTACACAATTCTACCAAGTTTGATCCAATTCGGATGACTATAGCATATAACTGCCATTGAAACTATCGGTCGAAAAAATAGTTTTAGTTGGAAAAACTTTCATTTGTTCTTTTTTTATACCCTTGTAGAGGGGTACGTCTATATAACTTCCAGTTGTGAATATTATCAGTTTCCACACAATTTTGGGGAGTTGGCAAAAAAACGGATAAATATATCGTTTTGGCAACTAATGCTCAAAATAGTGGCGCCATCAAGCTACAAGGGTATATAAATTTCGATCGAGCCAAAGTTAGCTTTCCTCTATTTTTACTTTTAAAACTGGAGCTTAGCTTAGATCGAACTTCGAACCGTGTCAAATGCCTTAGAAATCTGCGATAGGTTGGTTTCTAAAAAGAAATTTGTATGCTATTTGGTTTTCAGTGAACATTTGTTGACTCCTCACGCGTGATTCGTAATATGTGGCAATACCAAAAATGTCCAGTAAGGCTTACCATTTCAGCATAAATAGACTAACAAACGAAAAGCGCTTGCAAATCTTCGAACTTTTTTTATCCAAATTCGTGCTCTGTGAGAAATGTGTTTCGCAAACTATGTTCATTTTATGGTCGTCATAACCGATCCACCGAACAGGCGGTTCAAACTATTGCGACCAAATTTCGCACCCTTTTAATTATTATTTTTGGAGATTGATTCACCATCCCTTGTGCGTACCGAGGATAATATTGCTGCTGTATCGGTCATTTCGTCGCCGTTCTCAACAATTGGGCTTGTGCTATTCGACCACCTAGATGATTTAACGTAAGGACCTCGATATAAAACCATACAAAATACAGCTGGTGCAAGAACCGAAGCCAGGGGAACTTGCACAAAGTCGTTTGTTTGCTAAAAGGGCCTTGGACAAGTTGAATGAAGATCCACTATTTTTATCGGAACACAATTGTCTTCAGCGACGAAGCTCATTTTTGGCTTAATGGGTACGTCAACAAACAGAATTGCCGAATTTGGTCTAAAGAGCAACCGGAGGCTGTTCAAAAGCTGGCAATGCAACCTTAAAAATGCACTGTTTGGTCCGTACTTTTTCAAAAATAATGAAAATCGCAACGTTAGAGTCAATGGAGCAAAGTACCATGCGATGAATACCGACTT
Organism: Lordiphosa magnipectinata; assembly: GCA_037044535.1. Lineage (NCBI taxonomy): Eukaryota > Metazoa > Arthropoda > Insecta > Diptera > Drosophilidae > Lordiphosa > Lordiphosa magnipectinata. Next base: position 239,624 of record JBAMBO010002012.1, read on the forward strand.
TTTTTTCCCAAAATGGAAGAATTGTACTTGTTTGACTCGTGGTTTCAACATGACGGTGCCACATGCCACACGGCACGCGAAACTATGAACCAATTAATCTCACGTTTCGAACCAGTCCATTGACCGCCAAGATCATGTGATTTGACCCCACTAGACTATTTTTTGTGGGGCTACGTGAAGTCTCTAGTGCCAGCCACAATTGCAGACCTAGAAGACAACATCCAATTTTTGACTTTTTTTTACTATAAATGTGTACGAAGGTTCCGTTCGACATCATGAAAATGTCCATTTCCAAAAGGTACACTTAGAACTTTGAAAGCGGTGCGTACCAGGGAATCTAACAGGGCTGTTCTCATTTCCGAAATCGATCGGTCGGAATTAGCACAGTTCCGATTTTCAAGAAACGATTTTAAAATTCGATTGGAGCGATTTGCCATCATGACTGTCGAATAAAGATAAATATACATTTGAAAGAAACCATCGGGATTACCAATTCCGATTCTGCATGATTTAATCGAAATATAAACCAATCGAAATCGAAATCGGGAACAGGCCTGTATGTAAGCGAAATGTCTTAGTTGATTCGTCAAGTCGATTCTCTTGAAATGAATTCACAAAACTAACAAATATATTTATTTTCAGGTAGGCTTTTTACCTTAAAGCCGTTTTAAATTGCGGTTTTGGGTTCGGCTCACCGTTTTCGGCTTACATTTCGGTTTAATATCATGAATTAGCGGTTCAGTACGGTTTGGTTCGGTCTAGTTCAGAACAGGATGTCATTCATGGTTAAAATAGGTAAACAATTTAAAATTCATGTTTAAAACAGCTGCAATTTCAGTTGTCTTTTTTTTAGAGTTTTTGCACTTCCAAAACCGCTAAAAAATGTAAAAAAAAAAAACGGCATTAAACCGAAACGAATTTCGGTTTCGGTCAAGGCATTTATATTGGCCTAACCATTTACCGTTTTCCATGATATGACCGTAACCTATACCGAAAATCGTTTTGGTATTAATCTCTGTAAAAAACTTGTCAAAAATAGCTAAAATTGGTGGATCTGGCAAAACTTAATAGTCTCCTGCTTTCAACCTTACAAAATTAGCGAGTTCGGGTGGGAAAATAGCTAAATTGGCGAAACTGGCACTGCCCCCGGACCATTTGAGCCCTTATTCTCTGGTTCTAGTGTTGGTAAACACTGAAAAAAACACTAGCCATTGTGTGCTAGAATTTTAATATTTTGAAGAGCAAGGTCTACTGAGTTTAGCTAAGTACGACAGAAAGGTAACAAGATCTAGGTAGGCTTCGAAAACTGCCAAAGTCGAAGCTTTGAGATATTTCCTATAATTTCCTATTCCTATAATTTTATTGCTTCCAAGAAATTTTGCCGATACTTAGCTTGTTGAAGCTGCAAAAGCATGCGTTATGCGTTCACACTGAACCCGCAGCATTAGAATCAGCTGACAGCTACTACTTTGTATGGTTATTAAAGCTCCGGTTTGGTGTGAACGCATGCTGTCAGTTTTCGCAGCTTCGACTATGCTAAGTCTTAATTGGGAATGTAAAATTATACATATATATTCGAGTTGATAGATTTTCATAATATTTTGAAAAAGTGCAAAACGGGAACAGCCTGCACCGATTACTTCTCATTAAAACAGACGCTAGCTATTAGTCTGTTAAATGGCAGCTATTTCTGGATTTGTATAAATCTTGCTATAAATATATAAACTTTTCAACCTAATCAAAATTGTATAAGAGAGCGCATTCTAGTTCCCAATTTCAAATTAGAGCACAATTACTACAGCTCTATATATAAGATTAGATAGATTATCTCATATTGCCTGCTTTCCACTCAATAGCAACAAAAAAACAACAACAACAAACAAAATTCGTTGCTCGTTAATCGAACGATTGCCGACTGCGATAACCCATTTCCAACAGAGCTGCTGCGATAACCTCCGCACACTGCGATCATGATCTCTGAGCCTCTCTGGCTCCTTGGCTGATGCGGGAAGCGTTTATTTTCTTCTCGTTTCAATTTTATATTCGCATTTTAATGTGATTCGTCGATTTGTCGGACATTGATTCTTGTCTCTGAGCGATTTTTCTGTTTTTGTTGATGTACATTTTGTGCGCATTTTATTACTTATTCAGACATGTGACGCATGCGTTTATTTAAAACTGATAACAACAAAAAATACCACACAACTTATTTTATAGGCAAGAGGAAAGCCCATGGGAAATTGGCACTGCTGGAGGAATTCCGGACTAATCTGGTTAGCTTGGTAAAAATACTTAAATTGTGTTTACATTTGCCAACTCAGTTTGTTGCCGGCAACCAGATTCAAATGGTGTTAATTTGTTTTATCGGGTAGATGGCAAAGTTAACCCACAATATGCTAAACAATTTGGTGCTGTGCTCGTTTAGCGTACTCGACATAAAAGAGAAAAATGAGCTGATGAAATCAGCCAACAGCACCAGGAAGCCAACGTCACTTTTTTTTGATTATAGACTTGACAAATAGAACACAAAGTAGTTTAAAATGTTATCTTCATCGAAATCAGTGATGCAAACCCTTTGCGGAATTTGGTATAATTCGTTCAAAAATTTCAGTATTTAAATAATAACAAAATTCGTCAAATCGATAATCGATACGTCGTGCCCAAGAAACATCGATATATTGATATATATAGTTATTTTCTAGAGCCTTTAAAAACCACTGAAAAGTTAAGGCAACATTTTCTAATCTAACTTAAAATAATTAGAAAAGGGTTATAAAAGAGGGGGTAGGTTATGATCGCGGTCTTCTTCTGAATTGTCCAGATCACCGGTTTCAGAGACTGGTACCCTTATCGGTATCTTTTTAGATGACTAACGTTTCGTGTCACGATACATTGGACAACTTGACAATGTTGCCATCCCTTTCCGTAGCCTCATATTCAGCTGTGTCCTTTGCCCCTTTCTTTTTATCCGCGGCCAGCTTTATTCTTCGCCTGTTGGAAAACTTGACCTGTCCATCGGCGCCGGATTTTCTACCTCGCAGTCTATGCACTCCTTTACTGCTTTCTCTGTCTCGCGGTCTATCAGTGGCCCGCATACCTTCGACCTTAGTCTATCATCACTTCGTCTCGTGTCGACTCTTCGCTAACTCCGTTATTCAGAGTGACTCTGGACTTGCACCTGCCACAATATATAGCACTACATGTTTGCACCTTTCGTCAAAAGTACGTGAAGAATTCTGTGTTCGTCTTTCTCATCGAAGCGCTTGGTAACCGATAACTGACAGAGCCTAGACAGCGAATCAGCAGTTTTGCTCTTGCCATTTTGATATATATATTGTTGATCAGCACGACGAGCTGAGTTGATGTAGCCATGTCCGTCTGCCCGTCCGTCTGTTTCTTTCCTATCTCCTCCTTCAGTTTTAAAGCTATGCCTTTCATGATTCCAACAAGATTGATCAAAGTCAGACAGCTATATAGTTTAGCTGTCATAGGAAAGAAAGGTCTAAAAAAAAGTCTTAGTAAGAAAAACCTTTTTTGTTCCCAATGCAAACGTCCCTTAACTTCGCATTTATTAGTTTTCTATGCCTTTTCATGATTCCACCAAGTTTGATAAAAATCAGACGGCTATAAAGTATAGCTGCCATAGAAAAGATAGGTCTGAACAAAAGTCTTTGTAAGAAAAACTTTTTTGTTTTCAATGCAAATGTTTTCAAACATCTCAATTATTAGTTTTCTATGCCTTTTCATGATTCCACCAAGTTTGATCAAAATCGGACAGCTATATAGTATAGCTGCCATAGGAAAGTAAGGTCTGAAAAAAGTCTTACTTTTTTGTTTTCAATGCCAACTTGTTACTGATCAATATTATATGCTTCCACATAAATCTGATAAGTTTGATACAAATCGGATGACTATAGCATAATGCTGCCATCGGAACGATCGGTCGGAAAAGTACTTCTAGTAAGAAAAACTTTTTTTGTTTTTAATGGTAGCGTCTTTAAGCTTTCCAGTTTTGAATATTTTCGGCTTCAGCACAATTTTAACGATTTTAATCCAATTCGGATGAATATATCAAAATAAAACTAAACAACTGGCCAAACAAAAGTGGCGCCATCAACAAGTGAGCTTGAGAAATTACTTAACTAACATCCCATCACCCGACAATCGTTAACGAAAACGGATCCATTTTCGATGTTTCGTCGAATTTTTCTTTAACAAAACTATCGAGAATGTGTTCCGTTTTCGGTCGGAAAAAGTATTACCTGTCGCTCAGTTTGTGGCAGCAAAATGTAAGTTCGCGAAACACGTTTTCGAATCCGTTTTCAACACTTTCTCGACAGCGAAAACGGATCGAAAACTGAATCGTTTCCAATACGTTTTCGCTATTGAGAAAATGTCGAGAACGGATTCGAAAACGTGTTGTAAACGTTTAAGGGCTGTATCCACGGGTCGCCAAAAAATTTCTTGTGAAAAGTTGATATTCCGCAGATTCTTAACAGAGTCTGCTAAGCCTATGTTAATAACACGATAACACAATTTACTCTATCGATAAACGTTTCAAAAAAACCTTGCGCTGCTCTGGTGCTGTTAAATCTGACCGCGAACTTATAAACAACAACACCTTGCAGGATTATGAATATAACATATTTAATGTGATATTTTAATATATTTTAATTATTAAATTAAATTAATAATAAATTAATTGTTCTTATCGTTATGACTTTTGACAATCTGCAGTATTAGCGCAGTGAACGTTGGTAGCTGCCTCTTCCGACATTTTCCTTAAAATTGTGTCTGTCACAATTAATGGCTTTAAAAGCAGTTCTATGTAGTCCCGAGCAGCGGCACTTTACGAACACCTCGCACTTGGCTACCACGGCAAAGATTTCGTTCATCTCGATTAGAAAGTAATTCGCGCATTTCTGCCGATTTGCCTCCGTAAAGTTGATGATCTTCTGGATGTACTGCTGTAGCATGTGTGACTTATCGGCGTATATAGCTTCGCTGAACTGGAAAATCGTATTGGGCAGCGGTCCCAGCACTTGGCCCAGCACGGGGCCCTGTCAGGAAAACGTTAAGAAATGGAAGTGATTTATAAAGTTGAAATTTGGTTCGCCCATTTCTTACCTTGATATAATTGGCATTGCCCGATCCGCTTCTGCTCGGTCACCTTCAGGGGGTCTATTAAGGCTGCAATATCCGCTATACTACCGCTTGATAGGAGGCCAGCAGTTCGCTGAGAGCGGGCATTTGGTTTGTGGCCGTTTTACTGTCGCGATCATTGAGCTGTTCAATGATTTCCCTTTTGGTCTGGTAGCTGTGATCGAAGACATAGTTGAGACGAATCAAATCGAACTGATTAAGGGGACTGGAGTGTAAAGTGTTTGAATGCTGGCCAAATAGATTTTATATAGAGTGGTATATTCTTAACTATGGCTAGTTAAGCAGTAAGTGTTGCACCTTGACGTCAGATTTTTGGGCCAGATTCAGCTAAGGACAGAGAGAGAAGAAAAGATGAAGATTTGGAAAGTACTCACAATATAGGGCAAAATGCGATCCAATATAGTCTCGAAGTTGATATACTTGAACAACTTTTGCAACATTTACAGGGCGGGCATTTTGGTATTCGACTGTGTCTATCCATGTATGCAGGAGATGATCACAGTAGTGATTAAAAGAGACCATCACATAGCCGAATCCTTTTCTCAACTGCCTACTCTTCCTTCATCGAATAGATAAACATATACCATGGAGTCTAAGAATTGGCGCAAGCGCTCATTCTCAATGCCAGCCAAATGATTCTCCACCAGCTCGCGTTTTCCACGACTGTAGGCCAGCAATTGGAGGAGCTTAAAGAAGGCTGTTCTCTTGGTCCAGACCTCCTGACTTGAAGAAAGTCCTGACTTGAATTCCCCTTTTCAACTCTATTTTACTTACCTCGCCGACAATATGTGCATGAAACCCGCTAAACTATCGAGAAACTATCGTAAATGTCGTAGGTCCGATTATATACGTTTTTTTTTGTCGGGTGGGATTGTTCAAAGCGAAAATGAAATTGTTCTATGAAATGTTGTCATCAAATTTCCTAAAGATCATTAGCTTACATACATTAAGACCTTATTAAATTAAAAATTCTCACCTCACTCTTTTTCCATTGTTTCATTTTAGTTGAAAATATTATGGAAAAAGCGAAAGCCTACATTAAAAATGAACTACGTGGTGGCAGCCAGCCCATACAATCCGAGCCAACATCGCCGGCTTCATCTCAACTACACCAGCAACAACAACAACAACAGCAGCCGCCCAAGCATCCAGCCGAGCTGATGCCCTCACCAGGAGCAGCTTCAGTACATCGTACACGCACACCCAACGAGCTGCCTCCACAATCTCTTCACTATCATCCAGCATATGCGGCTGCACATGCTCAACATTATTATCCAAAGTCCACAGGCCGAGCCTCAGCTCCACCACCTTCCGTATGTTTTGTTTGCGGTGGTCATGGTGGCTATGAACCTCAACCTTTACGGGTGCGTCCGCATCCAGAGCGTCCAAGCGATTCGTATTTCCCCTTCCTGGAACGTCATGAGCCGCCTCATGGTATGGCTGCCGTGTCGGTGGGACAGGATTATGTGTTGGCCTGCATGCTCTGCTTTCGTTCACTCAACGAGCAGTGGGATGCCTATGAGAGGCAAAAGAAGCCACTGCTCCAGCGGATCTATCATATGAAGCGAGTGGATGGTAAGGGTTATATTGGAGCGGATGTGGCCACCCAAAGTGAATATGCCGCTCAAATGTTGGGCCTAAGTGCCGAGCATCTTAGTCAGAATGGCTTGGGGGAGCTGCATGATCCATTTGGAACCCTGGCCAGGCACTATTCACCTCAGCCACAGATGCCGACGACGCCTCATCATCATTTAAGTACCTCAAGGAATGCCTCACCTTCGCCCATTGCCAGTGTGGTTGACTATTACCCACGTCAGTCGACCACGCCCACGAGTAATCACAATCCCAAATACCTGAGTCGTCCAGTGGCATCGCCCTCCTCATCCTCACGTCCGCCCAGCGAACCTCAGTTGGGCCTAAAAGGCACCGGGGGCAATTCCTCTTCTAGTTTTGCTCAACACAAATTCAAATTGGCTCCAGCACCTGCTCCGGCTACTCATCCGGCAGCGTATCAGGCTCAGGCTCCTTATCATCCAGCCCAATATCAGCAGCTGCAACAGCAAACAGCTGCCTATCATATGCTGCAACAGGTGGCTGCCGGAGCTGGCCAAGAGCCCACCCATTACAAGGGTAATCCGTATGGTGCTCCAGTGCAGGCTAACAGCTTACCACCACCAACTCCTGCGGCTTTAGAGGATGATAACGCAACTGTTTTGGATTTGCGCAATTCTGCTACCACCGGCACTTCACGTAATTTAACCAACTCATCTGCCTCCGCCGCCCCCTCCTCCTCCGCCGCCTCTTGCAACAACTCACAAACACCATCCTCACAAACGGAAGTTGGCATATTGGACCTTTCCATGCCGGATAAGAATTCCATAACCGAAGTGTGTTATGTTTGTGGGGATGAGCAGCGACGTGGCAGTCTGATTGAATTGAGCACCGTCAGACCCAAGGAGACTCGAGTGGGCCAACAGTTGGCACCCTATTTTCCACTTTTCAATGAGCAACATCCCCGACCGGCACGCTCGCGTCCCAAGGATCCGCGTGGCATGATACAGGCCTGTTTACCCTGCTATGAGGATCTAATGCTGCAATGGAATAATCATCAGGTAAGTTTCAATGAAAAATTTATGAGAAGCAAGAGTTAGTTACATATATGAAAATGAAAATTTGAAACGCATCAGACGAATCTAAACAAACAAAATTTGACCACAAACCAAGAGAATGATGCTGATGCCTTCGCTGTTGGCGCCGTGAATTGACCTGGTAGTAGTAGAGCTTGACCACTGCGCAGACAATTAATCAGTGGGGTCGTCGTCGTCGTCGTCGTTGTCGCCAGAGTCGAACGGACGGACGGCCAACCAGAAGTTGATTCTGGCATTATTATCATTCGCATTGGCGGTGGCGTCGACTCTGGTGGGAATTTTGACCGCAGGGCCGCTTGTGTTTGTGATTAAATTTTAATAGCTTTCCGCGATTATTTCTCTTCTCTCGTGAATTTTTTTTAATTTTATTTCTGTATGTGAGAAATGTATTTATATATAATCTTAAAAAGCGTGTCAAAAAAAAAGGCAAAATTGGTTTCTGTTTAAAAACTAGTTTCTGGTTAAGAATTCATAAAGATGATTCATTTGATTTCGATTGGGGATTTCACTAGAAATCTAATTGTTGTTTTCCCCTTCAACTTGTTGTATATAATTAAAAATATATTAAAAATAGGGCAACAATAATTCATTTCAGGGTTGGAAACCTTGTCGAAACTTATCGAGTCTCTAGGTTCACTGATCGCATTACTTGGGTCGGTGAACCTTGTGTCAGGTTAAGTCACAAATATGTAGTTTTCAAATCATATAATCTTGCTCAGCGAAAGCAGATATAAAAAGTGATTTATAAAAAATCTAAATTGGAGTCTTAGGGCCGATTTCTCATCTTTTAGATAGCTACTATTTGTCAGATAAACTTCGATTTTGCTCTGTTATTTGTTAGATTATGTGACAGATAGTTCTTTGTAGCTTGCTTTTAGTTGGTAGCATCTTATAAATAAATCCATGTAAATCAGAGCTCGTAAATAACCCTCAACACATATTTTCAATGCGAACAGCACAATTCAAAGACAGAAATAAATTAAGTAAAACCGATTTCCCAGTGGCAATATCAGCTGATGGCCACTGTATAGACTTATACACTTTCGATGAGCACGCTTGTATGATTTCAATTGTACTGACACGCTCAATGTGAGTGAGCTCCTTTTTGTTTAGAATTTATCATCCCTTAATATCTATTCTTAACTAAGGCAGTATTTGTAAGATAGCTGCGTGTGTATAAATATAAAAATGCATTCGTGTGAGGAATATCCATTGCATATTAAGTGGTGGGGACCGAATGACCTTTTCAAGTGGTTCCCATGGTTTCTCCTTTTCAAGTGCTGTGTCTGCTGGGCTGGGCTGATCCTCGTCACTGCGGCTATTAATATTTAATACTATTACATAAGGTGACATGTTTATGACATAGGCGACAAAGGCTAACGATTTAATGTTACAAAGAATAATAGGTTTATGATATGTAACGCAACATTAGGATCGTTCGAACAGCCACATTCTACAGGGATATTGTTCCAAGCTTTCTGCTCAGTTCCAAAGATTTTCGATCTTATTAAAGTCGGGAAATATTTGTGACTGTTCTTTTTTTGCGTACTAAATCGTAAATTCTTCGTCATTTGATAGATTAACGATTCTTTAAGCATCGTTACCCAACAAATTTAACATTGTTTCATCATTTCAGAGAATGTTTCGCCAATTTTTTTGCACCCTCTAATCCGTGCCAGTCTCTATGAACCCATGCTCAATCTTTCTTCAAATTTGAAGTTCTAAGCTAAGGAAGTTTTGCGGGCTATCCTACCCTATAGCTTTGCACTTACTAATCGCCATCGGACATTTAGTGATGAGACCACATTCACAATTTTGCTTAGAAACGCGTTTGTTGACTTGAAATCGTCCTATTAAGCCAATAACACAATACGATTATCGGTTGATGAAGAAATTTTCTTGCATTTTAGTGTTTCTTTCTGATTCAAGAGCATCTTATCGTCTTCCCATCTATTTTACTGTCCAAGCTACACAAGAAAAACCCAACGGAAGCTCGATTGTTACAAAGAAATCGGCTAAATCGATTAAAACCTAGTACTGAGGGCGTTCGCATTTTCCTTTCGTCACAGTATTTCACATAATAAATAGCAACACTTTCTAAAAGCACATGAGCATCAAAGCAAAGCCAAGGTGTTTCTAATTATACGAAATACTGTGACGAAAGGAAAATTCGAACGCCCTCAGTACTAGGCTTAACAACCAAACCGGTTTTAAACCGGAATTCATCCTTTTTTTTTTGCCTTCGTCTGTGGTGCATCTATAACATTTAACAAAATACACAGGATGAGAGAGAAGATGAGGTGGTGGAACCTTAAATCAAACCAAACTGTAGAAAATTGCTGAATCTAAACCTTTTCCGAATCTAGTAACCTAATTAAAGACATTCTAAAATCTAGCAAAATTGTTCTTATCTGTTCCATATGGTTCGACAAAGACTCGAAATCGTCACGAAAGATAAATGGTTTTTATACCCTTGTTGAGGATGTATTAATATGGTCCAGATGTTTGTAACGCATAGAAGGAAACATCTCCGACCACATAAAGTATATATATTCTTGATCAGCATGACTAGCTGAACTGATACAGCCAGATCCGTCAGTCAGTCTGTTTCTATGCTATCTCCTCCGTCAGTTTTAAAGCTATCTTAAACAAACTTTGCACGAAGTCTTTTGGTACAAATACGCTGCACATTTGTCGGAACCGATCGGATCAGATGACTATAGCATATAGCTGTCATAGTAACTATCGGTCGAAAAAGTAGTTTTAGTTAGAAAAACTTTTTTGTCTGCGACGCGAACGTAACCAAACCTCGTATTTATAAATTTTGTTATGCTTTTACACAATTCCACCAAGTTTGATGAAAATCGGTCAACTATATAGTATAGCTGCCATACAAAATATAGTTTTGAAAAAACTTCTAGTAGGAAAACCTTTTGTTTTCAATGATATCGTTTTCAAACTTGTAACTGATCAATATTATATACTACCACACAATTCTGCCAAGTTTGATACAAATTGGATGACTATAGCATATAGCTACCATAGGAACTATCGGTCGAAAAGTAGTTCTATTGAGAAAATCTTTTTTGCTTTCAATGGTAGCTTAAAGACGGCTTTCCAGTTATCAATATTATATGCTTTTAAACAGATTTGCAAAATATGGTCAAAATCGAATGACTATATCTAAGAGCTGCCATAGGAACCATCGCACTGTGGGCCAGCTTGTATGGAGACTGCGGCCAAAAATACTTTCAGAAGATATATCGACTTGAGACTTTGTTTACGGCTTTATAAAACCGTTAGACAAGAGATTTAATTAAATGGACATGACTAAACTCTAGCACTCTCACCCCTACCATACAATTTAACTAAGTCTAAGAAAAAAGTTATATTACAATTTTTTATTTGTGTTTCAATTTTTATTTATTTTGTTTTGCTATGTTAGTTTTTGTATTAAAAGCCTTCACTTAACATAAAACAAATTAAAAAAATAAATAAATTGATAAATACTCAAAAAAAAAAATCTAATTTATAATAAAACATACTATATATCGCTGCAATCTCGGATTTTAAAGTAAATCCAGTACCTCAAATACAGATTTTAGACGAATTGACTTGTGCTTTGATGGGACACTCAAAAAAGAATCCAAACACAACAACAACAGAGACCTGGAATGTAACAGTTGCACCGCAGTAACAAATAGCATAAAAACACGCACACTCTAAACTTTGGGATATAACACAACTTCCGGCACTTTCCGGCAGCAAAACTTTGTAGTTTTAGAACCTTAGAAGGTTCACCAATTTCGTCAAATAAGTCCAATTGGGGGAATCAGAGGGGATCATCACTATTACTTTAGCTGAATTTATATCTCATGGACAATGGCACAATAAAAAATAGTACTGACAAAACATACATTTTTATAAAAGAACTCAACAAACTAAAAACATGAAATTTATTAAAAAATAAAGTTAGCACCTTTCTTTTGACGATTCAGTTTAAGTTTCTTTAATATTAGTTTGATTTAATATCGTTTTAATTGTTTTAAATATCACTTAAATCTCAAAAAGCTCTCACAGTAAGAACCAATATATTTCATGCTCTCTCTTTTGAAGCCACTTTTATAGCGTACGGTTGTAATGTAACAAAATCAACTGTACAATTAAAAAGCTCATTCTTTTGCGAGATAGAGTCAACATGTTTGCAGCCAAAATTTTCACTTTGCATTTTTTATTTTTGGCCTATGGCAGAAACCACTGTGCATCGGTCGGAAAATGGGTATTAGAGAGAAAAAATTTTTTGTTTTGAATATTAGCTTCCCCAAACTCGGCCATTACTAATATAATATGCTTTCACACAGATTTGCAAATTTTTGTCAAAATCGGATGACTATATGTATGTTACTATATGTATCTTAAAATAAGAAAAAACTCGACGATTCTTAATTTTATATGTTTACCAAAAGATTCGCGAAATTTGGTCGAAATCCGATGATTATCTGTGGGAAAATGGGTTTTAGTTAGACAAATTTTTGATTTTAACTCAGATATTTTACAAAACAGCATTTGCAAGGGTATAAAAACTTCGGCACAAACGAAGTTAGCTTGGCCTTCTCGTTAGTTAAGAAAATTAATTTGTTTTGGTTCAGGTTCAGTGTGGACTTCCTTAAAAATAACCGAAGATCCGACTCCGGAGTATTTCGTTTCCGAACCTGTTTTGTAGCCCTGATTAATAACATTCCGCCTCCCTCTATATTGTTAACTAGTCGCGCGCTTCTCCACTTGGTATTTATATGTTTTTTTTTCAGTCAAACAATTTAAATTTAAAATTCAAAGCGCAAAATTTCCAGCATGCCATAAAAATGCAAAATTCACGGCTGCTGGCGCTTAAATGTGAGTGAGTGTGAGTGTGTTTGGAAATGGAAATGCAATGTGCAAAATGTCGGATAAATAATTAAATGCCATTAATTGGAATTGTGTAAATTTCAGTGAAACACAAGCAAACAAAATTCGCTCACGAAATAATAAATAAAATAAATGCAAATAAAATGGCAAAAGTCTGCAATGCGTAAACCAAAAACAACAAAACAAAACAAAAAAAAAAAAAAACCAAATGGGAAAGCACAGAATAAATAATCAAACATTGAAAATGGTCGAGTTTGAGGCAACGAGACAAATTAATTAAATTTAACCCAGTAAAGCAACGCCAATGCAAACGCAAATTTGGCCCACAGCCAAAAACACAGACAACCACACTCACCTACCCACCCACCCTGTCAGAAACTTCCATTCAGCTGGTCACGAAAAGTGCGAAAAGAAATTTAATTATTTATGCTCATTTATGCAAATCAAACAAAATTTAAATCGAACTGATTTGTTTGGCTTCATGCCAAGCAATTTTTTTCTTTTTGTTTCGGTTGATAAATAATTTAAATTAATGCTAGACTAAAAGTGTGCAAATTAATCCAACTAGTTTGGTGTTTAAATATTTTAATTAAATTTTTTCAACATTTGCCAAATTTATGTTTTTTGTGAATGGACAACAAAATAGAAACAAATTATTAGAATGACAACAATGACCTGCGGCGTTTTGTTTGGCCATTTGCCAAAAAAGAAATGAAAACAAAACAAAACTATAGCCAAATCCAACAAGCAGAAAAAACTGGTTAGACAAGACAATCAATTTCATCAGAATATCTTTGCCAAAAGCATGAAAAAAAAGGAAATACAATGCAAACAAACACTAAAGCGTTTAAAACAGTATGGCTCCCAGTTTCGATATCAATCAAACGGAAGCAGTATGGGGAAATCGATCCGAACCAAATACACTCTAAGATTCATGCACACAATATGTGTGAGAGCAATAGAATACACTTGAACCGGAGACACTTGTTAAGTGTTTGGCGTTTAATTAAGCTAATTAGTCTGAGCTAATACATCTCAAATTTCATTTGATACAATCCATTTCAGCTTTATTTTTAGAACTAGATGACACTGGTTCTTCATTCAGCTGTTCAGTGTAGACAACAGGAGCAAAATTCAGTTGGGCCAGACTGACATGTACACCCTGTATGTGCCAAAGTTTGTGAGCCTTAAACTAAGAGGAAAATGTATTAGAATTAGAAAATAAAGCTTTGCTTTCCACAATTAAAGCTTATTCCTTAATGTAGAACTAGTTCGTTATTCCTTCAATCCTTGTTCTGGAACTAGTTCGTTAACTCCTTTGTACAATGCGGTTGATTTAAACTTTGCTTTTACCTTTTTCTATGATTCCATTAATTCTCTCTTAGATATTTGTATTCCTAATAGCGCTCCCTCTCCAGCGTCCATTTAATCCTCCTTGGTACTGTCCTAGGCTTTCTAATTTGAAAAATATTAAGTCTAGATGCTTCAAAAAGTATAAACGTACTGGTTTTGTTGTTGACTTTTCTCAATACTCAATAGCAAAATCGAACTTTACACTTTTTAATTCTGAGTGCTATAAGAAATATCTTGCCCGATGCAAAATTCAATTTGCAGAGGACCCAAAACAATTCTATAGCTTTGTCAACTCTAAACGTAGATCCTCTTCTTTACCTTCTTTCCTTTTTTTCTTGGTGACCAAAAGCTAACGATGACTCCACTGCCGTTGACCTATTCGCGGACTTCTTCCAATCAACTTATTCCTCTGCCCGTTTTACCAATACTTCTTATCCTTATAACATTCCTTCTTCCAACTCGATATGTGCTCCCTCAATTTCAGAAAGCTCCTTGCTTTCATATTTGAAATCACTTAAATCCTCATACTCCCCTGGTCCTGACAACATTCCCAGTTGCGTGCTTAAAGAGTGTTGTTTTTCCTTATGCAGTCCTTTGCTTAAGCTTTTTAATCTATCTCTAGAATCTACTGTGTTTCCGAAATCTTTGAAAAGAATCTTATATCATTCCTCTTCACAAAAAGCCAAGCTTTCCGCTATTCCAAAATTATTTGAACAGATTCTAACCTCATCCTTACATCACTATTGTAAATCGATTGTATCACCTTTCCAGCATGGATTTACAAAGCGTCGGTCAACTACGACCAATTTGCTTGAATTTACCTCAATGGTTAACGATGGATTCCTTTTAAAAAATCAAACTGATGTCATCTACACCGACTTCAGTAAAGCATTTGATTCTGTGAACCACGATATTCTCCTCTTTAAGCTTGATCGTTTAGGATTTCCTTCCTCTTTTCTGCTTTGGATTTCGTCCTATTTAAAAGATAGAACTCAAAAAGTTCTGCTTCGCTCTAATACTTCAAAGCCTGTCTTTGTCACTTCTGGTGTACCACAAGGTAGCCACCTCGGCCCTTTTTTTTTACTCTTTTAATTAATGATCTCCCCACAATATTGTCTTACTCTCGGATACTTATGTACGCCGATGATGTGAAACTTATTTTATCTTTCAACGACCCGACGCATTCGATCAGACTGCAAGATGATTTAAACTCCTTGCAGTCCTGGTGCTTGATTAATCAATTACACCTTAATTGCTCCAAGTGCATGTTTATGACTTTCCATCGTTGCAAACCTTCGCTGGCTACCTATACGATTGGCAATGAACCCTTGGAACGAATATCTACAGCCGTTGATCTTGGAGTTCTTTTTGACCCAAAATTGAGTTTCAATCCTCATATCTCCTCTATTGTTAATAGGGCGAAAGGTGTACTTGGATTCATTAAACGTTGGTCGAAGGAATTTAATGATCCATATACCACAAAGCTTCTGTATACTGCTTTAGTTCGCCCTGTACTTGAATACTGCTCGTCCGTCTGGTGTCCGCAATATAAAAAGTATATCGATCGAATTGAATCAGTTCAAAAGCAATTCTTGCTTTTTGCCCTACGTGGCTTAAATTGGGACCCTAACCTTCGTTCACCAACGTACTCCAGCAGACTTTTGCTTATTGACCTTCCTTCGTTAGCTAACCGTAGAACAGTCTTAGGTGTTTCTTTTCTTCATAAGCTAATTATCGGTGATGTAGACTCTTCTGATCTTTTAGGTCGCCTTAACCTTTTCCGTTCCTTCTAGGCCAACTAGAAACTATTTTCCTTTTATCTTGTCCAGATGCACAACTGATTATGCCCAGCATAATCGATTTCGGGTTTTATGTAAGAATTACAATGATCTCAATCACCTGCTCTCAACAGAACTCTCTCTCTTCTCTCTAAAAACGTCTCTCTATAATTATCTCCGGGGAAATCTCTGACCACTCCCAGCTGTGAGTAGGGGCATAGCTTGCCGGACTGGCTAAAAAATACTCCCCCACCGGGTCAGAGATTTTCCGGTTATTTAGTTTTAAGTTTTACGTATACATTTTTTATTTTTAAAGTTTTCCTTTAGATAGTTTTCTCTCTATCTCTGTTTTAGTTTAATTTATTATACTATCTTATTTTTTCCTTTGCTCCTACATAACTATAGGTTTTGGTTTTTTCTCTCTCTCCCTCTTCTCGATCTCTATATTATTAAAGTTTTTGTTAGCTCTAATAACGTCTCTGACTACAATCGGCTGTGAATAGGGGCATAGCTGGCCGGACGGGTTTATTTGGTTTATTTTGTAATTTTATTAGATTTTCTTTGATAAGGCTTCCTTAGCTCATCAAATTTTTTTGTAACGTATTTATACTTTTGTTGACAGCATTTGTTTGTCGACTCTAAATAAATAAATAACTGCAACTAAAATTTAAGAATTCTATTAATCAGAGTGAAAATTTCTAAAGAAAATCCAAATTAACTATCTTATAAATAATAAACTACTTCAAAAGCCATCAAAAATCCATTTCAATTCATAAATAAAATTCTATATTTATTACAAAAAAACATTCATTAATACAAACTCTCTCGGGTATAAAAACTATCCCATAGCACAAACTGTTTACTTTCGGGCAAATGTATAAACTCCAAACCATCTGCTATATTCAGGCACAATTCCAGTCCACCCGAACGTAATGGTTCCCATTTAACCGGTGCCATCACCTCACAATTGGGATTACCTGTCGCCGCAAATGCCGTCCACATGCCAATCAAACGTTCTATTGTACGATATTCGGGCGTATTCTTGTCCAATTTACTCGATAATAAACCATAGAACATGTAGGAAATGTCATCGGCATGACACACACCACGCACCTTCCTGCCACACTTGAGTATCCGATAATGATTAAAATGCTCCGAGTCCATGTCAAAGCGATACAGATAAGTGGGCGTGCCGGGGGCATATGCCGAGCGGGCCAAAAGTGTGCGATGAATGTCATGCCAAAAGTTTTTAATGCTCAGCAAATGTAAACACTCATTCAATTCCATGCTCGCTCGCTCGGGGTCACCAAAGTAGGCCACCTTCAGACGGTGTACCATCTCGGCCAGCTCATCTTTATCGATGACATCACGCACCAGACGTGGTATGAGCGCCTCAAAGGCGCTTAGCATATAGAGAGAATCTTGTATGGTGGTTTGATACGAGAAAAGTCCTTCGAATGAAGTGCCTCCTATTATAAGTGGCAATTGATTGCCCCAGGCAGTGGCCAATTGTTCTTGCTGTGGACGTGACACCACACAATCTTCACCCACATAAGGTTCTATGACTGGACCAAAGGCTATAATCTCATAATCTCTTTGCTCTTCTTTGGAAACAATGGCGTTGCAATGTAAAGCCAATTTAGAGGCGGGTGTTTCCCTTAGAAACTGTAGTAAATCCTTTTCATTGAGTTGCTGGCCAGCATAACCCAGTTCTTGGGCCAAACGTTGAGGCCAGTTACGGTCTGGTTCTGTGGCCCAGGCACATAAAGCCGAGCCCGATTGCACGATGGCACGGTGAAACAAGCCTCGTGTCTGTTCGGTCTGCATCATAATGTGTGTGGAGGCGCCACCAGCTGATTCGCCCATTAAGGTAATATTCTCGGGATCACCATTAAAACTGCTGATATTCTCTTTAACCCAGCGTAGAGCCAAAACCTGATCCTTAAGTCCTGCATTGCCGGGTACCTTCAAATCCTTATCCTTTAGACTGAGAAATCCCAAAACTCCCACGCGATAGTTGAAGGTTACCAAAATTACATCATGTTTCATAAAATAATCCGGTCCATAGATCTCTCTAGAGGCGCCTCCTATTTGAAAGCCACCACCAAAAATCCATACCATTACGGGCAAAGCTTTGGTAGAAGTTAACTTCTTGGCATAGACATTGAGGTAAAGACAATCCTCGGAACCATCTATCATATTCATTATAGAATTCTTCTGCATAGGTTTGTCCCGGGCATAGGTGCAATCTCTCACTCCCTGCCAGCTCTGTGCGGGCTGTGGGGCCTGGAAACGTAACTCTCCCACCGGCGGCTGAGCAAAGGGTATACCCTCGAATGCATAATATAGTTCACCATCGTAGATGGTCTTTCGCTGCATACCCTTCAATTGACCATATTTGGTATCCAGCTGGGTTGTCTGATTGGTGCTTAGACGATACTGGACAATCTTATGGCCAATGGCTCTGCAAAACAAAATCAAAATCAAATAAATGAATCGGATATATATCTTATCTTGCATTGTTGCACCTACTTGGCTCCCAATTTCAGCTTATCGCTTATACCCACACGCAAGTCCATTTTAAATATGCCCGAAATGGTCCGCTTTTACTTGCTTAGCGTTCAAATGACGAACAGAAACTGAATACACAAATAGTGGTGCCTGCTTGCCGGACTATTTTCGATTTGATAGATAAAATGATTAGACAGTACCCCCTACCACCCCACCTGCCACAACATTATTTGTATACTCTGGCAGAGGGTATTATAAATATGGTCTGATGTTTGTAAGGCTGCCTTCACACTGTTTTGATGCTTGAGACTTGATTGTCTAGTAGGCCTGCATTTTATGGTGATTCTTTTATGAATTTGACATGCTTTTCACATTTCAAAACATAACAAAAAGCAGGATTTCTAGACCATCATGTCTCATGTATCAGTACAGTGTGAAGGCAGCCTTAGAAATATAAGAATATATATATACTTTATCAGCATGATATAAACATGTACTCCTTAAGTTTTAAAGCTTTGTTGATCAAAGCTAGCTATTTGAGTTTCGGAGCAGTCCATCAACAATAAGTAACAGAAAAAACCACCCTAATCACCGAATCTCGATCGCGCACACTGCACTTGTTGCGCCGTCTGCTTGGTAGCTTCGCTTAAATTTGTTTAACCTTATGCACAAAGTTTAATAAACACCGCAGAACAATAAAGCAAAGCTACCTTAAGCTAAGGCAAATAACTTGCCCAAATTTGTATGAAAATTTGGCTAAATGTGCCAAAATTGGCCACTTTTCGGCCATATTTGATCAATTTATTTGCGTATGGAACTATAGTTTAAGTTTTAAGTCCTGTAAATCTGCAATCATGGCTATATAGCCAAATTTGCATCAAAATTTCGGCAAATTATTTCCCTGTGGGACCTTATATGTAGGAACGATCGCACAGTGTTTCGTCTAGAGCAAGCTAGCTGGACAAAATTATTTTTTTTTTTACTTTTTGCATTAATTGGCTTTAGACTAAAAAAAAATTGTTCTAGAGTCAGGGTCGGAAAAGTCCCGTTAAGTTGTTATGGGTTAATTTATGGTGACCAGAAAGTCTTTCCATTATTCAATGGAAACTACAAACTCAACTGAATACATTCTGCAAAGAGAATTTAACGCCAAATAATAAAATATGAAGATATTTAAGTCCTTGGAAAGAATAAAAAAGTAATCGACCCCCAAAATAGAAAAATTTACGACTTTTTGAAACTTTTTTGTACAAATTATACTTTATTTTCAAAAAATATAAACCAAAAAATTACAAATTAAGATTGAAACTTTTATTTCGTTGTCCATTCTGTAAAATTTTTGTATACAAAGTTTTCACCACTACTAAAAAAAGTTAAGAAACGTGTTTCGTGTAGAACAAGCTACCTACACAAAATTATTTTATTATGCCAATCGAATCTTTGTAGTGTCCTGATCAACATTTGTAAGGAGCCTCCTCCTGAAAAACACACACTTTTTCATAACTTGAGTATCGTTCATCCGATCTTTATCATTCCTTCAGCAAATCGATAAATAATTTTGTGTACAAGGTATCTCTAGAAAGTACGAACGATCTATCTTCAATACTGTAGGAGATATGACGTTTTTTCCAAATTGCGGGGGCTGGAGGGGGCGTGGCAAAAATTGAAAATAAACTTGATCTGCCTGCAAGTATAAGAATTATATGCCCCATACATGTCAAACCTCTATCTCTTGCCATCTCTGAGATCTCTTCGTACATACGGACGGACGGACAGACGGACAGACAGACAGACAGACGGACATGGCTATATCGAACCGGCTGTTGATGCTGATCAAGAATATATATACTTTATAGGGTCGGAAACGATTCCTTCTCCCTGTTACATGCTTTTGCACAAACTTAATATACTTTATGTACCTTCGGTACAGAGTATAAAAAAAAGTTGTTGAACCCTTTTGAACACCACCAAATTTATAACACACCAAGCCAACAAACTGCACTAACATATACCTAAAATTTAGCCGGTGCATAAGAGTGCATAAGAAGTTATACTCTATCAAAAATGGAAAACACGAAGAATTTGCATCAAAAATTAAACACAACTTTAAAACGGCACAAAAAAAACCTCACATACTTAATCCCAAATTTTATCCCCATGAAAAGCACTGACCTTTAACCCATACTCACTTGAATTAAATCTAGTTGTGTTTAGTCCGAATATAATGCTTTTTTAACACGAGCAAATTTTGAATGTTAAATGCATTCAGCAGCAACATAACAAGTTTGCACTTTGGAAGTCTATTTCTAGAAATTAAAGGTTATTTTCCATGAAATTTTTTTTATTTTCCTATTTCCACATATTTGTTTACGATTTTGCATTGTTGTTTTTGCCAATTGTGAGAATCAATTTTGTCCAGCTAGCTTGTACTAGATGAAACACTGTGGATCGGTCCAAAAACTATGCGTCTTTTGATGCGATCCACGAATCGTTTCAATTTTGGAGTTCTTCAAAAGAGCGAATTGCTGATCCTCAAGGGCGGAAGGGGCAATAGGTAGAACTTCCGCCCTTCAGCCCTTCTTTTCACGGAATGTATTGACCGGCTGCATAACATGTGGCCGAGCGTTGTCATATGGCAAAATTACTTTGTCGTGCCTTTGTTCATATTCTGGCAGTTATTGCTTCAATGCTCGGCTCAAATGCATCAATTGGGTTCGGTAGAGTTGCCCTGTGATGAATTCACTCGATTGTAGCAGCTCATAGTACACCACGCCGAATTTGGCCCTCCAAATGCCACAGTAAATATTCGGGTTTGGCGTCGATTTTGACGTCTATACATTTGGAATTCGATAAAGCATGTTCCCCGAAAGATTTCTTCAGCGTTTTTGACCTTCAGCTGCACTTTTCTTCAAATAAAAGCAGAAAGTAAACTTCCCCGCAAAATTTTGTTTTGTTGGCTCAAAAGTTGACATACAAAAATTATGTTGTTTACACTTCAAGGAAAGACACTTACTGAAAAAGAAAGCCTAAGGATATGGCTTCAAAATTAATTTGGTTGCAACACTGTCCGATTCGAGTTAATACTAGTTTAAGAAAATTCTTTAAAACGTTTTTGTATAGATCGGACTACTGATTGATAACAACTTTTGTCTGACTTAATATGATATCACAAAATACTAGCTAGTTTCATCAAAATCGTATTTGGCTTAGGAACGACTGGTACAAAAATTGATTTTAGTGACAAAAACGGGTTTGTTTTGAATTATTGACAAAAATTTAATACTCACTTGAAATTCCTTTCCTTGATTATCATTGGCCGTATTCACCAGCATACATAAAAAATCATACATCAAACATAGTATGCGTGAAAGCTATCGTTTTTCTTTTAAATGATAGCTTGAAGTTAACTGATTTGTCAATCAATCACATTCGTTCACCACAACAATCAAACTAGATCCTTTGATTTTTTGTCATCGATTTGTGCTGGTGAACACGGCCATTAAATTAAAACCTACCGCAAGGGTATCTAAACTTCGGAGTGACAGAAGTTGGATTTTCTTGATTTTCATTATTGTTGTTTTTGCTTGTTATTGGGTTCAGTAAAATTAAGTTGATATGCTGAACAAAATGTTGATAATATTTTATGGAAATCCCTAATTGGGGTTAGTACAACGAAATGTAATTTGTTCATGATAAGGCAATATTTATAATGAAAGTAAAATGTTGGGTTAAAACAAACATTAATGGAAATTGGACACAATTTTTCACATTTTAATGCTTTAGGTTAGATACAAAGATTACAATCCGGCTTAAGATCTCAAACAAATTTAATTACCCAGTCTAAAACAGCAAAAATATACAATAGGTTTTAGAATTTGTTAACTTAAATAAATTTTAGTTAAATTTTTGTTATATCCTTAAAAAAAATAATACGAAGTTTTTAAAACTTATTTTAGGTATATTGATATAGAAGTGAGCTTACAATAAAATGTATCTATTTTGAACACGCATTAAGGAGTGTTTTCAGACAGCAGAAGTTAGTTAATTGAAAAATAAACAAAAAGTCTCGGCAGCAAAAGCTTATTGCAAACGCATTCATTGAAATCCAATAGAAATTAATAAAGCTTAAATAAAATAATTAGGTATAAATGGGCATGATTTTTTATTCTTATGTCGAAAGCATAAGAAACAAAACAGTTGACCGTTTATTGCCTACAAAAAAATAACAAAATTGGCTACACGGCGTGTGTAGAAAAGTCAATCCTAAACGAAACGTATTTCGTCCTGATAAATTGCACACGTTTAAGTAGTAGTAGTAGTAATCTTCTTTATTATACCCTTGTAGAGGGTTGTCCAGATGTTTGTAAAGCATAGAAGGAAGCATCTTCTACCACATAAAGTATATATATTCTTGATCAGCATGAAGAGCCGAGTTGATATAGCCATATCCTTCTGTCCGTCTGTTTCTATGCTACCTCCTCCGTCAGTTTTAAAGCTAACTTAACAAAACTTTGCATGAAGTCTTTAAGTACAAATACGCTGCACATTTGTCGGAATCGGTCAGATCGAATGACCATAGCATATAGCTGCCATAGAAACCATCGGTGAAAACACTAGTTTTGGTGAGAAAAACTTTTTTATTTTTAATGCACCCGCCCCCAAACCTCGTATTTATAAGTTTTTTATGTTTTCACATAATTCCACCAAGTTTGATAAAAATCTGAAAACTATATAGTATAGCTGCCATACAAAAGATAGGTCGGAAAAAAAGTCTTAGTAGAAAAAACTTTTTCATTTTCAGTGCTATCGTTCCTTAACTTAGCATATATAAGCATATAGCATAAAGCTTCTATAGAACCGATTAGTCGAACAAGTATGTCTGGTGAGAAAAACTTTTTTGTTTTCAATGTTAGCATGCAGAAATGAGAAATGTAAGAGCGGCACCCTTAACTTTTGTGTAGCTTTACTACATGAATTTACATACATTACATATCTAATTTTTACATGCGACATGTAGAAAAGCTACACAAAAGTAAAGGGTTGAAAATTCCGATCATAACGTGTAGAATTCCTACATTTTCATGCAGATTTTGTATATTTTGCGTATGACTTACTACAGTAAGTTTCAGGCATCTAAGAACTGTAAACTTGATCTAGTTCTGACCTCTCATAATGCAATTTAATTTTGCATTTTTTTTTTTTTAGAAATTTTCGCCTTTTTGCTCAATGGTTTTGCCCATAATTTTCGGCCATAAGCATGAATTGACTTTTCCAAAAGACACGATTAGATTAGTTTTGATAAGAGTAGAATTTGATTTAACATTTACTGATTGGAAGTCTGTGCTCAAAATTAAGATTGCATTTAAGTAACAATTAAATTTTAATATCATTTGGAATTTAGATGAATTTATGTCATTAATTAGGCATTAACAAGAGCTCAGAGGAGCAGCTGGTGTTGTAATACGAAGTAGCCTCTGCTTTGTTTCCTTCCATTTGATTAGAATTGTTTGACTTGAAATTTTGCTCATCTTGTTAGCCCCCAGTCAGCACTTCAGACAATGATGATGATGGTGATGATGACTTAAGAAGGCTCCACTTGGCATGTTGCCCTGACAACCCAAAGCCAAAGTCTCCTGTGGCTTGTCTGTCGCCTTGGTAAAGTGTTGTCGTCTGCTTCTGCTTCTTCTGTTCTTGTTCTCTCTCCTTCTTACTGCCACTGTCACTTCACTTGGCTCTCTGTTTGTACATTAGTTAATGTGATTATTTCACACTTTGTCTGGCTTGAACTAACATTTAGTTTTATTTCAATTTTTAGAAAGTGTCGCCCCCAATCTTCGTTTAGTTGGCTATTGATAGGACTGTAAACACTTTTGATTTTATACCCTGTAACCATTACAAATGAGTAGTATCAAGAAATGGAGCAAGAAGTATCCAACAGATGAGCAATGGAACTTAAAATACATTTACTTTTGCCAAATACCTTCTTCTTCTTCTTCTTTATTGGCCCGATGTTGCATCACAACCGCTTGACGGTCTTGGCCTCTGCAATGAATGCCCTCCACTCGCTTCTGCATTGTGCGAGCTGGCACCAGTTGTTCACACCAAGGTTGGAAATGTCTTTCCGCACTTGATCATCCCATCTTAGTGGTGGGCGACCCCTCCTGCCTTGTCCTCCAAAGTCAGCCGCCTTCGCTTTGTACGACTTTTTTACTGGAGCTTCTTCATCCATCCGGATTACATGTCCTAACCAGCGCAGCCGCTGTTGCTTTATGCGCTTGACTAGACTGATGTCCTTATAGAGCTCATACAGTTCGTGATTCATTCGAATGCGGTATCCATCGCCAACTTTTTAAAGGTCCATATATCCTCCGAAGGATTTTTCGCTCGAAAACGCCAATCGCCTCCTCATCCGCTGCTGTCATTGTCCATGCTTCTGCGCCGTATTGCAGGACTGGGATGATGAGCGACTTGTATAGCGCAATTTTTGTTCTTCGAGAAAAGGCTCTGCTCTTGAACTCCCTACTGAGCCCGTAGTAGCATCGGTTTCCAAGAGTAATTCTTCTTCGGATCTCCAGGCTGATGTTGTTGTCGCCGGTAATCATCGTCCCGAGGTAGACAAAATCCTCTACAACCTCAAAGTTGTACTCCCCCATAGTAACAAATTGTCCAAGACGCGTAGACTTCTTGTCCGTGGATACTAGGTATTTTGTCTTGTCCTCGTTTACCGCTAAGCCCATCAGTTTAGACTGCTTCTCAATCTCTGAAAACGCCCTGCTTACCGCCCGTTCGTTTTTGCCGATAATGTCAATATCATCGGCGTATGCGAGTAGCATTAGATCTTTATAAAGAAAAGAGCCCGATCTGTTGGCATTTGGGCACTGGCGCAGTATATACTCCATCAGTAGATTAAAGAAGTCACACGATAGGGTGTCACCCTGCCTAAAACCTCTCTTGGTATCAAATGGTTCGGAGAGGTTCTTTCCTATTTTGACGGAGCTTCGAGTGCTTCTCAACGTCATCATGCAAAGTCGAACGTACTTTGCTGGTATACCAAAGGTAGACAGGGCTTCAAAGAACCTTGACCTTATCGGTGTGTCAAAGGCTGATTTATAATCAACAAAAAGATGGTTGGTTTTGATATTTCTCTCATAGGTCTTCTCCAGGGTTTGTCGTAATGTGAATATCTGGTCTGTGGTGGATTTACCAGGTCTGAAGCCACACTGATAAGGTCCGATCAGTGTGCTAATAAGCGGCTTTAGACGTTCACAAATAATGCACGACAGAATCTTATATGCGATGGGAAGGAGACTGATCCCGCGGTAGTTGGCGCAAACTGCAGGGTCTCCTTTTTTAAAAAGTGGGCAAATTACACTTAGACTCCAATCTCTTCAGGCATGCTCTCGTCGGACCATATTCTGCAGATGAGTTGGTGCATGCACCTTACCAACTCCTCGCCTCCAGCCTTAAACAGTTCAGCTGGCAGGTCATCTGCACCTGCTGATTTGTTGTTCTTAAGCCTTTTTATGGCTACACAGACTTCGTGATGGTCCGGTGGGTCTATCTCTATGTTGTCGATTGGTGGCGTCGCTACTACTCCAGAGGCGGTATTGTGTTCGTTGTCGCCTCCCAGCAGGTTGGCGAAATAGCTTCTCCATTTGTCTAGCGCCACTTGCGGATCTGTGACCAGATTTCCATTTTCGTCCTTGCATTGTGTGACTCCGGGTTTGAAACCTTCGGTAAGTCGTCTAATCTTTCGATAGAATTTTCGAGTCTCACCCATGCCGAATAGCATCTCGACTTCCTCACGCATGCGCCTTTCTCGCTCATTCTTTTTCCTTCTGAAAAGGCGCTTCTCCTCTCTCCTTTTCTTCCGGTATTGCTCTTTAACAGCCCGCGTTGCTCCACTGACTGCAGAGTTCTCCTGTAGGCAGCGTCTTTCTCTGCAGTAGCGTCGCGGCACTCCTCATCATACCAAGTCTGCTTTCGAGGGTGCTCGGCGTATCCGAGTATCTCCTTGGCAGCCGTACTCATGGAGTGTGATATGTGATTCCACTGTTCGCTTACACCAGAAGGGAATGGTGAGTTTTCCCTGAGCAGTTGGGTGAGTTTAGCTGTGTAGGCTTCAGAGGTCCGTTGTGATTGCAGCTTATCGACATTAAGCTTTCGACGTGTACTAGTACGTGAGGCATGTGCCACACTGAGCCGCGTGCGCACTTTGGCTGCAACAAGGTGGTGATCCGAGTCTATGTTGGCACCTCGAATCGCACGCACGTCTAGAACACTCGATGAGTGCCTTCCGTCGATCACAACATGATCAATCTGATTTCGCGTTAGTTGATCAGGGGACTTCCAGGTCGCCTTATGGATGTCGCGATGTTTAAATCTGGTACTACTTATGACCATGTTTCTCCCCGCGGCAAAATCTCTATTAGCCTCTCTCCGTTAGCGGAGGTTGTTTCATGAAGGCTAAATCGGCCGACTGTCGAGCCAAAAACTCCTTCTTTCCCAATTTTAGCGTTAAAGTCGCCAAGCACGATCTTTATGTCGTGATCGGGGCAGCGCTCATATAATTGTTCCAGGCGCTCATAGAATTCGTCTTTTATCGAAGCGTCCTTGTCTTCCGTTGGGGCGTGTGCACAGATAAGACTAATATTAAAATACCTATCTATGCTAAAAACTTGAATAAGATCCGACAAAAAACACTGAAGTATGCGCGCACTTTTATTTAACTTAAAGTTAAATTTCCAATGAAAATTGTCAAAAATTAAATGCAAAACTCGAAAATCAATCCTTAAAGCATTCGATTGAAATATATATCCCTCGTCTTCTCGACTTTAAAATGAATTGTCATTTATTACACATACGACCTGTGGTACGCTTTAAAATTTAACGACAGATTATTGCTTGCCTTGACAGTGTCTAAAGTGCCTTCGAGTTGTTGTAAAATAAATAATTACACATTGCACATTTGCTATTTTGTATTTGCCCTGTTTTCCAACTTGGCGCCCCTGCAATTCCAGACGCATCTTCAATCACACCCGTTCCTCGACCTCCATTTGCTTTCTTGTGCTTTTGTTGTGCTTGTTCTTCTCGTGTTTACATGAATGCCGCCTACTTGCTAAAGGTGACGACCCTCAAGCTGCTCCTTGCCTTGTTCCACATCTCTGCGTTGCTTCCCTTCCTCCCTCCCTCTCACTCTCCATCTTTTGTGCTGTTGCTTTGGCTACTGTTGTTGTTGTTGTTTTTGTTGATTTTGTGTCTTGTTTGCTTATGCCTCCTCTGGCCCGGCTTGAGCCCTTTTGTCTGCTTGTTTTTGTTGATGTCAGAGACCAGGCCAAGCAACCAACCGAGCAACCGAGCAAAGAGCCGCGCGTGTACAAATTGTTTTTGCAACTGTCCATTTTCAGGGTTGGCTTTCCTTTCGATTTTTGCCTCACAGATATGAGAAGAATTCCAATGCAATAAACCAAGCTCACTTAGTGAGGACGCTTGTTTTTTGTAGTTTTATGTTTTGTCTCTTATTGCCCATTTTTGAAATTCCCATTCAGGCTGCAATTTAAGCCTCTTTTTTTAAACACCAAAATCAATAAATTGAAATCCATTAAGTTAAGCTAACCAACTGTGGTGTCTTATTCAAAATTGAACATACATAAAGATTGTTTCCGGAAAAGGTCATTTAGTGTCATATTTTCCACTCGTTTCAAAAATAAAACAGTCAACAAACATAAACATAAGGTACCTAGCTAAATTTGATAAAAATTCAAAGGTGTTATCTGTATAACCATTTCAAAGGTAAAGAAAACTTTTTCTGAGCTTTTATTGTAATGCAAGCTACAAAAATTGGTTTGAGAATTTGGCAGTGCCCGCTAAAACGAAAACTCAGCCTCTCTCCGACTGATTCATTTTCGATTGTTTCGCTTGGACTTGTGGTTTTTGTCTTATGTATTTAGATCAGAGTTCCCCAGCGATAGCCCCTGGGGCACGAACATACTCGCCAATTCACACCGAATGCTTGACGAAGTCATGCATCACTGTCACTGACACAGTCACATTCACCAAAACGAAAAAGTTATGCTTGTTGGTCAGTAGAATGAAAAGTAATTGCCAAATTACGCATTCTTACAGTTGCTATAAGTACATAAACAGGCTTGTTCTCGTCTCCGAATTCGATTAAACGAAATTGGTAAGAGTTGTGACTGGCAAGAAACGATTTAAGAATTCGTTTTAAATCATTTGAAAAATGAAGTTAAAAGCCGAAAAACACAGTCGGTTTTAGAAAGCGGGAAGATTGAACAATTCCGTTTTCGCATGATTTGATCGAAATCGGGAACAGGCCTGAAAGTGAATTTTCCTTAATTCTGTAATTTATTTAAAGTCTATAATTGGATTAAAAAGAATATTTTTTGTATGTCGAGAATTTGGCAGTGCCAGAAAAATCGAAAAGTAAATAGTAAAAGTCAGCATCTCTCATTTCGGACTGTTTTCTCTCTTATGTATCGGTTTCTCTCTTATGTATCTTGTGCAGGGCCGGACCGATGTTTTGCAAAAAGTAAAAAGAGAGCAAATTTCATTCCGATTTGAGAGCAGGAAAGCGAAACCGAAGCGGAACTGAGTTCGATTTACTTTTCAAAAATTATTGGAATTGAAAACTTGCCTAATTGAATTTTTTTTTTTCAGAATAATATTCTTATTCTTAACATTAGGTTAGGTTAGGATGAGATGGCTAGGGATAGTAAGACTGTCCCTACACTCACGCCATTCCTATTTATTTCCTATTTAAGCCACGGGGGGTTCCTACCGACTGAATCATTGTGACAACGATAAGAATTTCAGAAGAGACGGAATCTCTATCTCGGACACTTCCGAGAGGTTGAGTAGAAAGGGGTGACCAAGAGTTTTGAGTCTTCTTCTACTAAGAGCTGGGCAATGGCAAAGAAGATGTAGTAATGTATCCTCCTCTTTCTCATATTTGCAACTTTTACTGAAGTCGTTGTGAGCGACGCCCAGGCGTGCATGCCTGCCGATGAGGCAGTGATCCGTTAAACGAGGGCCACGTAACCCTAGCTACAGCGCAAACCGGAAGGTTATTCCATCGTTCCGTAGCCAGGCGCCAGATTTCATTCCTTGTGATTAGCTTGTATGAGGCAAAGGGCATACCAATCAAGCTCTTCTCCGGGAGGAGCTGAGTTGTAGTATTCTTACATATTCAAAATAGTGCTTTTGTCAATTTTTGAAACAGGAAATAGTCGTAAATTTAGATGATTATTTTATGTCAAGATCGGAAAAGGATTGCATGAAAAATGTATGTCAATGTTTGGGATTATGCTGGAAATTTAGACTAAGATAGGAATTGAATTGAAACTAATAGTACCGGATCGGGAAGGAACGGGTTAGACATGGATTAGAGACGAACGGAATGGGATTTAGTATTTTCCTTCAAGCTTTCCCTTCAAGCAAGAACGGGATAGAATAGTATTTTTCTTAGAGATAAGTGCCTCTAGTTATGAACTTGACCCTCGAAATTTTAAAAAATGCTTGCGAATTTCTATTGTACCCGTTTTTAGGCAAATTTTCGAGGTTATCTGCATTTAAAGGCTACTCAAACACTTATTTAACCATTGAAATTTAAAAAAATGCTTGCGAATTTGTATTTGTTCCCATTTTTAGGCAAATTTACGAGGTTGTTTGCATATAAAGGCTACTCAAACACTAATTTCAAGCAGCGATTGTCACGCCTGGCCCGCAGGTGTCGAACACATTTCGCTTTTCACACCGACACGAGCAGAACTCATGCCGAGGCTTGTGCCAAGAGAGCAAACAGCTTTTCAGTCGCTGGCCAGCGGTCGATGAAGTAGGTCAGAGCTGGTTTGCGTGGCCATCAATACACTCTCACTTTTTGGCCATGCGCCTCTTGACAAACGCTGAATTAAAGCTTTAGATCAGCGTTGGTCAACGAGAGCCAGGCCAAAAAGTAAAAGTGTATTGGTGTGCGAAAACAAAACGCCGTGAACCAGGGGCAGATGGGCTATTTACTCTCTTGGCCTCAGGTTCGGCAAGCGTTCGGCTCCTCTATGTGTAAATAGCGAAATGTCTTCGGCCTCTGGGGGCGGCAACCAGTGACCATCGCTGCTTTAGATTGGTCAATATTTGACAGTATCATTATTGCATTGAAAGTAACAACTTGTACATGATCACATAGATTACTTGTACCGATTAAGTGCAGATCTGTGTTTTATAGCCTACTTCATGGGGCAGCTCAATTTTCTTTTAATTTTTTGAACAATTGTAAACCTAATGACCCTAAGATTTAACACTTTCCCATACACTTACAAAAACAAAAACATTAATAAAATAAAACAAAAGCCAGCTTTATTGACAAATACCGTTTAAATTGTGGCTTTTGCAGTTATTTTCCATCATTATTAGGCATGATTTGTGTTTGATACACTCGCTGGTTCCCTGTACCACACTTCACACTTCACTCCTACAACTCTCGTTCGGTAAGCTTTTTTGCTTTTTGGGGCAGTATTTGGCTTTTTGTTTTTGTTTCATTCGCCGCTTCAATTCAATTTGGTTCATTTCGTCGTGCAGAGAGCGAGAGCTTCGTGTCGTGGAGCTGCTGGCGTCAAAGTCAGTAGCAGAGGCAGAGGCAGTTTGCTTCGCTTGTTTTGCTTGGGGGCTGCGACTGCGTTGTTTGTTTGTTTGCGTTTGTTTTAGTTGTTGGCCCCTGGCCTTCCCCTCCCTCCTGTCGCATTGTTTTCTTGCGGCACAAGAGCAACTACAGGGAGGAGGGCTCTATCAGGCCACAGCCACAAGGCAGCGACGTCAACGTCAACAGCAAAAACTCACTGCTGCTGCTGCTGCTCGATCCGTTCTTGGTCGTTGTCGTCGCCATCGTCGGTCGTCAGTCGTCGTCGGTTGTTGGACGCAGGCGTAGGTATACGAAATTGAACGCGCTACGAGTCGGTTCGGTACCATACGTTACGAGAAGACGTTATCACGCGCCAATTGCGACAATCGCTTAATAAACAACAGCAGCAACTTGCTCTCTGTTTGCCGTTTATGTGAGTGTGTGTGTGTGTGTGTGAGTGCTGAGAGCACATAAAATCAAAATTGATAAATGCTCAAGTGTAACAACCAACAACAACAACAACAACAACCATAACAGCCATAAGAGTTGTGTTAATAATAAATGCAAACAAAAGTCACGACTGTCACAACGGTTCAATGTCTCTGACTTCTCTCTTATTCTTGACCAGGGGGACCTTGCCGAAACAGTAGCCGGTAACGGTGGCAAACTGGTTTACAACTAAACAGCAATAACAACAACTACTGCAATTTAACGACGCTGCCTCTGTTGAAAATAATTAAAACTTTCAAGTTTTTGCCCTTTTTTCAGTTAGTTAATCATCCAAGAATCAACATCAGCAACAACAACCACAGCCAAAGGCCACAAATTAGGTGTCAAATCTAGAGATGACAGCGTGATTTTTTCAAAAATTGTGTGGGAGTGTTAGTGTTATCAAATAAACTAATGAAAAGGAACCGAAAACTGCTCGCTTCAGTTTTAAGAAAACGAAATGAAGCACTTTTGCTAGAGGGCTTCGGATTCCGAAATGTCCCTTTGGAACCGAATTGAAATGTTTCCTCAGGCAGTGCGGATAATACTTTTTTAAACCCTCAGGATATCACGAAATGAATTTATAATATATCGAAGTTAAAGCATTTTCAGTTTATTTCCTAAAGAAAATTAATTTTAATTTTCGAATACCGCCAAACGGGAATATTAGGAAAAGGATCCCACTCGCGCACAACTCTGGCTCTCCGCCTCTACTAGAAATATTTTTTCCTGAAATGTATGGTGAAAAGATCAGTTGATAACGTCGTCTTTAGACCGATTGTCCCGTCTAGCCCGCAGGGCCCGAACACATTGGCTATTCACACCGACATGAGCCGAACGCATACTGAGGCTTGTGTCTATAGAACAAACAGTTTTTTAGTCGCTGACCAGCGATCGATAAAGTTGATCAGAACTGGTTTGCGTCGCTCTTCTTGACAAACGCCGCTTTAGAGCAGCGATAGTCACCACTGGTGACTCACCAGTACCCCCTGGGGGGCAAAGACATTTCGCTATTTACACATATACGAACCGAACGCATGCCCAAACTGAGGAGAAGAGAGCAAAAAGCCTTTCAGACGCTAGCTAGCCTTTGACACAGATGAGAGAAGGGTAGATAGTACCTTTGCGCAGTACCCCTCTGTGTTTGCTGCGCTGCTACGGCGCTCAAGTTCGATCCTCGCCCTGTCCCGCTCTGTCGCAGTTGCACCATATCATGGCTGATGGGTGGGAGTGAAACAGGGTTCAGTTTGAGAAGAAGACGGTTCGAGTTCGTGACGAAGACGGTAGCAGTTGCAAAAAGAACTTGGTTCGACAGACTAAACGTATAATGTAAATTTAGATGGTCGTTGCCTTTGATGCTATTTTCGCACACCAATACACTCGCACTTTTTGGCCTCGCTCTCGTTGGCCAAAGCTGCTTTAGAGCTTTCTTTCGCCCAAATGTGCTTTCGGTTCTCTCATAAGCAGACTTCGCTTAAATAGCTTTACAGCTAAGCTGATATTTCAAGTAAATATGCCGTCTTAAGAGATGTCCTTTGATTATAAAACTCGCATCAGGGATCCTTGAAATTGCTATACAAACAACATCTGATTCAATAAATAGCTCCTCTGTAGAGGTATTATTCATCGCTCAAGTCACCTTTCAACCCTTTCATCAACAGATTAAGCTATGACTTAAGATTAGATTTGCCAAGAGACCTTTGAAATGGCTTAACAGATTACCTGTTTTCTTGTGAGGTTAAGACTTTTACCTCGTAAAACTTATTTTGAAAAAGGTGAGGAAAAGAGTAGAGTTTGAAATCAACTATTAAAATATTTCCAGAGCTCGCAAAATATGGTCAACCATTTTTTTCTATGATGTCTGCTGCTAACAAACTCTCTCACTCTCGCAACAGAACAGTTGATTTTGACTTTTTCGTATTAAAAAGTTCTCGATGAGAATACACATGAATTTGTCTTACCATAAGAGCTTGTTGGGCATAATTTCGTTCGGCTCTCAGCAGCTGTGAGTATAAGCAACTGATTAAAACACTCCAAATGTCTTTTTTGTTGCTGTTGCGTTAGACATTTAATCGCAGGCAAAGCGTAAAAGAGTAAGGGGAACAATAAAGCACACAAGCACGCATACACACTTGCAGTTTACTAACGCGCAAAAGACACTTTCCGCAGATTCTGCCCAACAAAATGTTTTATGGAAGCAAATGCCTAAAGAGAGCGAAAAAAAACTCTCTTTGATTAGGAAAAGACAGAGTGTTGATTCGTATGAGTTTATATGACGAATAAATAGAAAAATAGTTTAATTTCACACTTTTCCTTTAGCTTTATTTAAATTTGACTTCTTTTCTTCAGCGTGTTCAATACCAGAGATAGTTGGTCGACCTTCGATCATTCTACAGTATGTATCGATTCATTCTTATCGATTTTTATCATTAAATTTAGGGTTACAAATATGAAATGCGCTAGCACAGAGGTTAAAGAGGTTTCCCTTTTTAATCGTGTCCGATGGGTCTGTTTTTATTTTCTGACAGACGGTAAAAAGATACCATTTTTTGCTAGCTCTGATTATATCGATTGATTGAACTTGTCTTTGGGCACGCGCACACATGCGGCTGAAAGATGAACTGACGTCTGACCATAATATTTTAGTACGTCAGCAAGCCGAAATAATCAAACATGCTTAATTGATATTTTTTATTGAATTTTAAAGATTAAACGAGTGCTTGTTGAGCACACTAGCATGCACCGTGCGTGGTTATTTGTCCAGATCAGCTTTAAGTTCTGCCGTCAGTTTATCTTTCAGCCGCATGTGTGCGCGCTCCCTTTGAACTGAACTACTAAACATTTTCTTTTTCAATCAATTATAAAATATGCTCCTTGTTTGCACTCAAACTCCAAATATTTGATAAACTATTGTATTAAATGTGTTTTTTTTTTAACAATAAACCTTTTAGAACCCTGAAACCCTAAAACAGTTGTCACAATTTCAAAGTCATCTCACAGCTATTACATTTAATAACAAAGCAATTTTTATTTATAAAAAAACTGATTAATCAATTTTCATTCTATGCTCTGAACGATTCTTAATTGATATTATTAGACCCAATCAAAATCAGTTTAAATAATTAAAACTAAAAAAAAAAAAAAAAACACCCTCATTATACAGAAATAAACAGAAAATTGGCCATCTCACCCCTTCAGTGTCAAACGGGGTTCAACGGCAATTTTGTTTTGTTAAATTGTGTTGTTGTAACCTCTTAGCAAGCAGCAGGTACTTGACTGGTTGGTTAAGTGAGACACACCAGTCAAACAGTAACAATAATAATAAAAACAACTACAACCACCAAATACCGTTTATTAAGTCAGTGTTTTTGTTGTTCTCTTTTCAACACGCGCAGTCTAAAAATAAAACCGCTGCAGCGTTGCTTTTCGTCAGTTTCTTCTTTGACTTTTTTTTTTGGACGTTTTGCTGCGCATGTATTTTGTTATCGGTTATTTAATGTGATTTATTTGCGTGCAACTCTTGATTTATATTTTGCCTGAATTGGCTCACAACAACAGCAACAACTTCATACTCTATGCCAACTGACACGCACATTGGAACTTAAGTGGGTCACAACAATAATTGGCACGCCCTGCCCCCAATCTTCTGCTTGTTGTTGTTGTTGACTTTTTATATTTGCTAGCTCGTCCTTGGCTCTGATGTGACTATTTCCCCGGTTTTGGGAGTGACTTGGAGACCACTTAGTTTAAAGTTGTATCGCGTTTTAGTTGATTGTTAAGGTTTTCAATTAGGGACCCTGGAAGTGGTAAAAGCACTGCATCAATTATTTTGGTGGTATGAAATTCCCATTCTTAAGTTTCTACAACTTAAAAACTTATCTTTAAAGTGAGATTTTATATTGTGTTTAATACACTACGACACAAAATGGATAACTTCAGACTTGAACACTATTGCATAATCCTTTAAGCTCTATTTGAAGTACAAAATTCTTGGCATACTGAGTTTCCAACTCCCCTACCAGCCCTATTTCCTGTACAAAGGTCAGGATTTTCGTGGGTTCTAGGTTACTTATATGGTTTTGGTGTAAAATGTGTTTCCCAAATCTACTGCGTATGCTACTCCATATATGCTCAGAGGACTCTTCCTTCTCTTCACAATATCTGCATAGTTGGGTGTTTGTTATTACCAACTTGTACATGTGGCTCCGCAGATTGCAGTGGCCCGTATAGAGCCCTGTCAGAATCCTGAGGGCATTTTTTTTCCTTGTTGGATTAACTTTTGGAACCTTTTGTGGTTGTGGTTCACTATTAATGCTTTAGCTTGTCTCATTCCCCTTGTGTTTACCCAGGAGGCTGTTCTTTTCTAAGAAGACTTTTTATGGTGTGTTGGCCTATGCCGCAGTAGGATTCCGGACCTACCATTGCGGTGGCTGATATTGTTATTGTGATATTGTTATGTCCCGGTATCCATTATAGGATCAGGTTGTTCCTGCTGTCTAGTTGGTCCAATTTGTTCTTTGTCTCTAAGACTAGCTTAGGGCGCGCGCACACATGCGATGAACTGACGGCAGAACTTAAGGCTTATCTTCACAAATAACCACGCTCGGTGCATGCTAGTGTGCACAACAAGCACTGGTTTGATCTTTAAAATTCGGTTGTAAGTTCAGCTTTGTGGAATCAATCAAGCATGTTGTAAAATATCATGGTCAGAAGTCAGTTCATCTTTCAGCCGCATGTATGCGCGTGCCCTTAGAGGTGAACGTGTTGCTGCTAAACGCATTGAGCGCTGCTTGGCTATCTGAAAGGATAGCAATTTCTCTATTGTGGTAGTTCTTTCCCATGTTAAGGTCTGCCCAAAGGGAGATGGCACATATGGTAGAATTTAGAACGAAACTTTTTTTTCAAAGATTTGTTAGTTTTGACACATTAAATTCTAACGAAAATTTGGCAGAATTTAAGTAACTCCCCTGTGGGAGTAAATCATTACTCTATTCTTTAATTAGTTTTTACATCTGTTCATTCTTCTATACATACATTACTCTATTTATATCTCTGTTTATTCAGCTATTTATTCTTATATTCATCTCTATATTCTTCCCCTATTCATTAATCAATGCATTCCTGTTTACATCGGTTTATTATACTATTCTTATCTGTGTTCTGTCTCTGTTCATTTTTCAACTTATTACTCCAGTTATTCAGCTATTCTTTTCTATATTCATCTCTACATTCTTCCTTTATTCATTAATCTATGCATTCCTCTCTTTTTACATCGGTTTATTCTACTATTCATTCCTTTATTTTTACATCGGTTCATTCTACTATTCTTTCCTATATTCATCTCTACATTCATCCACTATTCATTAATATATTCATTCCTCTCTTTTAACAGCGGTTCATTCTACTATTCATTCCTCTCTTTTTCAACGGTTCATTCTACTATTCATTCCTCTTTTTTTACATTTCACTATTCTTTCCTATATTCATCTCTACATTCATTCACTATTCATCAATTTATCCATTCCTCTCTTTTTCAACGGTTCATTCTACTATTCATTCCTATATTCATCTTTACATTTTTCTTCTATTCATTAATCTATTCATTCCTCTCTTTTTACATCGGTTCATTCTTCTGTTCATTCATTCACTATTCGTTCTACTATTCATTCCTCACTTATCTTTTCTCTTTATTCATTCCTCAATTTAACACTTCACTTTTTAGATATTCATTCCACTATCCATTACTCAATTCATTTCTCTCTTCCTATCTATGTTGATTCGTCTTTACTCTATTTATTTAGCTAATCATTCATTCCTCAAATCATTTCAATATTCATCTCTATATTCTTTTATACTCTAAGACTCATGTCTTTAAGCACCGATACTTATTGATCATCGCTCTTAAAAGTTGTATTAGTTGAAACTTCGTTGATTTTCGATCATAAGAACGAGTACTTCCAACCTCTTTAATACTAGATAACCAACCTAATAAAACTGCAAATGAGACTGTATTAATCAATTTGTTCGGATACTTTGCACAAGAGTAAAGCTAACGTCACACAGGCAAATAATTTGCTCAAATTTTGATCAAAATTTGTCTAAATAGGCTCAAATAGGGAATATTTTGGCCAGTTTTCGGTCCCGCTAAATCTGCATTTATGGAGATTAAGCCAAATGTCTAAGAAAATTTGTGCAATTTTGTGGGACCTTAGCTTAAGCGTTATGGAAAGACCGAAACAGACACACTTACGAATTTTATTTAAGGGTCGCTCTTCAAAGTGCTACAAAGTGAAACAAAAGCTACATCAACAAAGCGCTCAGTTTTTGTGCAATTGTCATCCTGTGAGCTGCTTCTTGACGCGAATATGCATTCATATTTATGTTTGATTAGCAAGAAGAGGAAATTGGTTTCATGATATGTTTTCTGGAACTACAATTGAGTCATACTTGATGCCCTCATTCACTTTCACCCCCAAAGGAAAATTGTGCTTCTACCAGTTGTTGTTATCTGTTTGAATGCTTTCGATTGAGTGTTGGGTTTTGCGTTGGGATTGTGTGTGTGTGTGTGTGTGCCTCCTTCATTTGAGTGCACTTCGGTGCAGCAACAAGTGAGTGAGTGGTCGCTGTTGTTAGTTATTGTTGTTGTAGCGGCATTCATCTTGCATTTTAATGGCCGCACTTCCATTAGGCCACAGGCAGTCGTTGACGTCGTTATTGCACCGTTGCATGTAATGCATAATTAGTTACCTCTTAATCTGCAACGTCCTCCTCATCGCACCAACTGATCGCGTGTTTCCATGTTTAAAGCGTTTTGGTTGGTGTTTACTTAATTGCCAAGAGCAGCAGCAGCAGCAGCAGCAGCAGCAGCAAAACCACGGATACGGATGCATCATCATCAACAACATCATCATCATCATTATGAACGTCATCCGTCGTCGCGTTTTTCCACGCCCAACTGCACCGAAGCAGCAAAAAAACCAACAAGAAACGCGCGCGCTCATTGCACTTTGCCGTTTTTTTTTTCTTGTATCAGTTTCAATTAAATTTAATTTGTTTCATGTTGTAATTAAGGTGCTACATTCAAGTGGGAGAAAAGAAATCTTTTGTTTTAAACAATATTGAGTAATTGAAATGAATGTTAAAGGAAAATCACATAAATAAAACAAAAAAATGGCACAAAACAGCAACAGCAGCAGCTCTGGACCTACAGCAGCTGTCAACTTTAAGCCCAAGGATACCAATGGCTGGAAGGATTATAAGAAATTAAAAACCTATCTCATACTAAAAGATCAACAAAATGAAAAGGTAAAACGAGAATGCCATTAAATTTGCATTAAAAAGTAAAAAAAAAACTCTTAAAGACATAATACAAATATAATGAATAATATCCGCCAACTGTTAACCAATTGGCATCTAAGTGATCCATGCTAACAATTTGCTTAAATGATTAAAGATATAGAGAGAAGGAGATGGAACTGATTTGCTAAATGACTTTCAAGGCGACACATACCAACACACTTAACGCTCAATTTAATCAAATATTTAACTAAATTGTTAGCACAATTTTCATTAACCCGGGAATAATAAGTTTATTATTAATATTTATTATTATAGGTTATGTAAATTTTGATTAAAAGCTTGCCACTCACCAAAGGAAGCTTTTCCGTGCCCATAAAGTGTATATACATAACCAGGATACCCATACGGAAACCGCAACTTAGTACCAGAACCTATAATTTAAATTTTTTGATAACCGATATCACAAAAACCGATAATCTTTGAACCGAAAAGACCTTACATCGCCCAGCGTTACAATCCCAATTTACAACAATTCTTTCGAGCTTCTCTTAAATTGTTAAAATTATCGATCAGGAGCTATTTTTCTTTTGGCAGTTAGTCATTTCACGATATTTTCGATAACTTAGCAGAATTTCATACTGGGGGTTTCTGCCGGCTCGAGGTCAATGTTTTTAACGTGCTTGGTTTTCCAATATATTTCGAACCCCTTCGGAATTCGTCTTCAGAATTTCTTTCAATAACTTGCTTCTCTTTCCCCACCAAAGACTTATATTACAAATGCGCGCGTGACCGAATTTCTTTTCAGGTCACGCACGCTTCACGAAATGCATATTTGCTTACGCTCGATT
Organism: Lordiphosa magnipectinata; assembly: GCA_037044535.1. Taxonomy (NCBI): domain Eukaryota; kingdom Metazoa; phylum Arthropoda; class Insecta; order Diptera; family Drosophilidae; genus Lordiphosa; species Lordiphosa magnipectinata. Next base: position 279,249 of record JBAMBO010002012.1, read on the forward strand.
CAGGCACACCATTTTTGAAGCGTTTCGCGTCGCGCACGATTCATGCACGATTTAAGAAAGTGATCATTAAAATGCATCTCTATGAAAATTTATAAAGGCATGCTTGTTAGCACACTGAGAAAAAAGATCAAAGTCATTTTGATCTTCGCCTGATTAAAACGAGAGCGTAAGATAAAGTCGGCTCTAACCGACTTCGATATACCCGTTACTCATGAAAACAAATGTTTAATAGCCTTTTCCTATGTGCCTGAGGTGGGTCAGCCGAGAAGTATGCAACATTTTTTTAACTCGGCTATTTATCATCCGATCTTGATGAAAATTTCAGGGCTTATAGATGTTGCGAATATAAATCTAACATTCAACATTTTTTATTGTGGGAGCAGGGGTGGGCGTGCCAAAAATTTGAAATAAACTTGATCTGTGTGCAGACAATAGGAGTCTACATTTCAAAATTGGTTGCTCTAGCTCTTCTAGTCTCTGAGATCTAGGTGTTCATAGAAACAGACGGACGGACGGGCAGACGGACATGGCTATATCGACTCGGCTGTTGATGCTGATCAAGAATATATATACTTTATAGGGTCGGAAATGATTCCTTCTGCCTGTTACATACATTTGCACGACTTTAGTATACCCTTTTACTCTACGAGTAACGGGTATAATGAACTTTTCAAAAATCTCAATTTCTTCATATCTTTCTGATCGAAAATAATATTATTTACTTAAATAATATCATGATATTATTACTTTCAGAATGATACTAAAAATGTAATAATGAAATGTTAAAAATATCGATTTGAAATTTTTAGAATATCAATTTGATATCCGGTCATTTCGGAGTAAAATTGATATGAAAATTATAATTTTTTTTCTCGGTGCAGTAAAAGTAGTCTTCCTTTAAGACTTAAAATTTTAGTGTGCCCGTACCTTTTATGAAATAAATGCCATAAAATTGAATGGTTATGTAACTTCCTTGTGATGAAAGGAAGGCTACAAACCGGGTTTGAACCCCGATTAGTGTATAATGCTAAACCAGTGCGGCATAAATCAAAAATTTAAAATGTTAAAACATACTTCATTTCCATTTTAAAAAACAAACACTTTTGGATGCCGTGGTAAAGGACTTATGACAATAATAAATGAGGTCCTTTCTACAATTGATTGTAGTTTTTAATATGTCTTCCGTCTAATCAAAGGCTTATTCCAGTTCTTATCGACAAAAATATGTCAGCGAAACTTATAAACCAAAAAACGAACCAAAAACTTAGAGCAGTCCGCGCATTCGTTGTTGATTTCCTTAAAGGAATAGCTGGCGCGTATACGGGCCATGAGTGCCATTCGACTACATAGACCAACAACTAATTTTTATGCGTTCTCTCCTCTCTTTCTTTCCGAGCGAAGGTTTTGTTGTTGTCGGCGTTTTGGCACGTCACGCAAATCATCTGGAGCAACAACAACTTTAAATGTGTTCTCTGAATGTTTTAATATGGCCTACAAAGGATCGGTTGGGTCTTAAACCATTTCCTAGTACCTAGCCTAGTATAATTAATTGTATTCGCGTTTAGTGTTTGTTATTTTTCTACTAGGTTAAAGAATTTAAATAATTGAAAAGCGCCCCAACCAGCCTCAGTCTAGTTCAGGGGTACTCAAGCCCATTCCGAAAGCCGAACAACAAATTCATATGCTCTCTCTTTCTTTCACGCAACAACAACTTTAAATGTGTTCTCTCTTCTCGTTCTCTCCGAGCGAAGGCTTTGTTGTTGGCTACGTGCGCATCAGACTGCAGTAACACACACACAAACAAAAATTCTGGTTCCTCTTTCTATTTCTTGTAGTTGGTTTTGCTTGAGATATATTTGCTTCATTTGTATTGGTGGTCCACGCGGCCGTAATTTTATTCTGGGCACCCCTGCATTAGAGCCTTAGACTCTTCAACGGGTTGAAACACCCGATTTTATGAAAACTTATTAATCAAATATAAACTAACAAAATTTAGTAAATACTCCATTACTTATAGTCACGATGTATGACTTTAATTTACGTACGAAACACGGATGCAACACGCAAAGAGCCCTTGCGACACACCTTGACACGCTTAAATTCACGTCGCTCGCTCACCCCTAGTCTATATTCTTAGCTCCTTAAGCTGCCTTTACACTTGTCATATATCTCTAAATCAGAGTTTTCCAGCCATAGCCCCTGGAGGCCGAAAATACTCGCCAATTCACAACGAATGCTTGCCGAAGTCATGCATCACTGTGTGTTAGGAAAAGACACAGTCACATTTTCGCGATCTTTGCTTGGGGAACCCTGCTTGAAATAGTCGGTTGTCAAAATTTTCTAAATATTAAGAGATATTGAATTTGTTATTCCACTATCGTCAGAGAGTCTCTTTAGAGATATATGACAAGTGTAATGGCAGCTTTGGCGAAGCTCCAGTTCGATTTTTCTCGTTTTGTACCTATAGGTCTAGTACCAGCTCAGAATTAAACAAGAAATCTGTTTAAAACCGTTTCAAAGCCGTCACAGAAATGAAATATACAGCCTTGTTCTTAATCATACTTCTGCAACAGTTTAGTGACTTTGGGCTGATTTCTCATGTTCTACATAGAGCAATATGTCACATAAGCTTACAAATAGCAGAGCAAATTGTGAGCTTATATGTGTGGCAAATAAAATCTGGTACAAAACGGGCTTAAAATCACAACATTTTTGCGGAAGTGGAATTGAGTACAAAGCTGATATTATTATTTCTTAGCTGCTCAATATATTTATCGTGTTTGTCAAATTGAGACGTGAAAATGTTTGAATATGTTTGCGTGGGTTAAATTTGTCTCAGTTTGTAAGCAAAATATGCCAAATAATTAAGCTATGTTGACACAGGCAAATCATTTTCCCCAAATATTGATGAAATTTGGCTAAGTATTCATAATTGCAGATTTTGCAGGACTTGAAATTACAATTTGATAAAATGTCGGAAAAGTTGGCTAATTTGGCCTATTTGGCAAAGTTTTTAACAAAATTTGGCCAAATTATTTGCCTGTGTGAAAGAAATCCATCTTCAAGGTCGGAACATTTTGGTCGCAAGGCCACCTGTTAGTTATGAATGAGAAAACACTGATTTAATTTTGGAAAACCCATTCCTAAGGGTTTTTGTTTTAGCTGACTCCAGTTCAAGTTTGGGCAGTAAAAATCAATTTTCTTGGGCCAAAGTTTCGCTCGGGATTCCCACTCTGAACGAGTTTGTAGCCCTGGATCTTAGTCCATAAGTCACGGTGCTTCATAAATCAAATAAAGTAATAAATAATAAGATTCAACAGAAATAATTGAAAATTTCCCAAATGCATTTGGAAACTTTTAATACGAAATAAAACACAAATATCAATTTGTTATTCGCTTGATAAAATCCACGTCAAGCGTTTATTTTTGTTATAAAACGAAACATGTGTACGAACACATGTACTTATTACGCATACGACCTGTCAAACACACCCACAGTTGTCATAAGCATAGCCGAATTAATTCGCATGGTTTCCCCGCATATCCCCCTCCCCGCATACAGCTCTGACATCTCCTCAGGCAACCATCTTTATCGACACAATGGCAACAGCCTTTTGATTTATTACGTATACGCCCAAGTAGCTTTTCATAAGTGCTCGTATTTATTCTATTTCGACAAGTCTTCTCTCTATTCTTTGCATTTACATATAGATACATACATATATATGTATCTAGGCAGCTGTCCACCAGATTTCCAGTTATGACTGGTAAAGCCACGATGGTCGAGCATTCATTTATTTTATTAGGCACTAAGCAATTTAATTGTTTGTTTACTTTACTTATTTTCATTGTGTGTCAGATTTTTTGACATTGATAGGCGTGCATTTTGATTACGAAACTCTATAGGATAAATGTATATATGTATTTGTCTGCGTGTGTGTTTGTTTGTCAGACGATGGCGCGCACACACATCAATCTGGACAACGCCATGTCATCCGTATTTATTGATCCAATGCGACAGCGTCGTCTCCAGCTGTGGCTTCTGTACGCTTCCTCCAACCCACCACTCCTAGAACTGAAAACGGACTGAAAACAAGTTCGTCATGATTTACCCTCTCTGCCTGCCTCCCTCCTCCTCTTGTTTGTTGATAAGCATTTTGAAAATGGGGGTCATGACCGTTTAATAACTTTTTATGAAGAAGTTGTTGTGTTTTTTTTTTCTATTTGTTTTGTTACAACTTTTGCTTTGTTTGTTTGTTAATTAGAGAGCTTAAATGAAAAGAGCAAGAGGGAGGCTCTTAGTTTTATGGTGGTTATGATAAAGTTTTTTTTTTTTTGTTAACTTTTTAGCCAACTTTATGGTTATGGCAGAATAATTAAATTTCTGTGAACTTATGACTTTAAAAGTGCTGAATAAATGAAATACAACACTTTTCAAATAGTTGACAGATGATAATAAAGGGGCTGTTTGATAAGTCAATAACTTTCTTCATTTTCCAACGAATAACTTTAAATGCAACCATTTCAAAAAAAAGCATTTCAGAAAGCTACAAAAGGTCTAAAGAAACTCTTGGTCAAGGAAGGAAATTTACATGTATATCTTTTCGGACACTTCGAAACAGTCAAACTGGGGCTTTTGAAAGTGAAATGCATAATACCATAGTTATACCCGTTACTCGTAGAGTAAAAGGGTATACTAAAGTCGTGCAAATGTATGTAACAGCCAGAAGGAATCATTTCCGACCATATAAAGTATATATATTCTTGATCAGCATCAACAGCCGATTCGATATAGCCATGTCCGTCTGTCCGTCTGTCTGTATGAACACCTAGATCTCAGAGACTAGAAGAGCTAGAGCAATCAAATTTGAAATGTAGACTCCTATTGTCTGCACGCAGATCAAGTTTATTTTCAATTTTTGCCACGCCCCCTCCCGCCCCCGCAATTTGGAAAAAACGTAATATCTCCTACAGTTTTGGAGATAGATCGTTCGTTCCTTCTAGAGATACCTTGTAAACAAAATTATTTATCGATTTGCTGAAGGAATGATAAAGATCGGATGAACGATACTCAAGTTATGAGCAAAAAACGGTCAGTTAACACCCACCACCCACCCCACCCATAACCTAAGCATTGCGTTCAGCAGCAATCTTAGTGGAGAGAGAGAGAGAGAGAGAGAGAGAGAGAGAGAGAGACTTAGAGAGCGCACTGCGTTGTGCGTTGTGTGTTAACTGGCCGTTTGACTCGTGACCAAATTCGAGCTGCGACATTAAGGGTGCAGAGTATGTAATAGTCGGGCTTGACCGACGTTTTCAAAAGTTTTGTTGTCTGATCTGTTTATCGTGATGAATTTGGAGTCATTTATGTTGCATTTAGTAATTGACAAATGTCTATTAATATCTGGCGGATAATAAATAGCCGAGTTAAAAAATATTGCATACTTTTCGGCTGACCCACCTCAGGCATACAGGAAGGCTAATAAACATTTGTTTCCATGAGTAACGGGTATATCGAAGTCGGTTAGAGCCGACTTTAACTTACGCTCTCGTTTTTTAATGGTAAAGCCCAAAATGCGTCATAAAGCATTCGATAAAATCTATGAAATTATATTGTAGGATCGACTGAGAGGGAAAAACTATCTGCATCCGATTGCTGACACTTTACCATAGGCCTTATGAATCGTTAAAAAGAGTGTTTGGCGGTGTTTAACGTGTGTTTTTTGACGCTTTGTGTACGTGAACGAAATATGAATCTATTACTATACACCAGCGATTGTCACCGAATACCCCCTGAGGCCGAAGACATTTCGCTATTTACACATACACTAGCCGAACGCATGCCGAAGCTGAGGCAAACAGAGTAAACCGGCCTTCAGTCGCTGGCTGACATGGAGAATGAGTATTAAAGAACAAATTTGCGGTGCCTCTAAATATTGGTGGTGCTAAACGATAGTGCCCAAAAAGTTACTTTACAGAGTCAGTAGGAAAACGCAGTGGACATATTCCCAAATGTATCCAGAGAGCGTAAGTAAGAGCGAACAGCTGACCAAATGTATCCAGAGAGCGTAAATGAGAGCGAACAGTTGACTAATTTCTGATAGAAGCGGTGTCGACTGCGCAATCGTTCAGTCTAGGTATCTTAGTCTCTATGCCTTCGATGCAGTCAGATCGAAGCTGGTTCACGGCGATTTATTTTTGCACTGGTGTGACACTCCACTTTTTGACCCCTCTCTCGTTGACAATCGCTGCTATACACCAGAGACCAAGAATCAGTCCAAACAGTTTATTTCTCCGATGGCTGTCGGCCAACGATTACCGTGAGAAGTTTATAGTGATCAACGGCGAATAATATTCGAAACAGTGGGACAGATTCAAAATTGATTTGGATACGAAGATTCTCTATTCTCTTTTTTGCAATCAGGGATCGGCAATGCGAGCAACAAAGAACTGCAAAAATAACTTTTTTCTTGATTCCATTGTACACAAAAATTCTTACTCAGAATCAACAAAAGTCAGGGTTGAACAAAATTTGCTTAAAACCGAGCGGTTGAATGTGAGTTGGCTGATCGAACATGAGTATAATACCCTTTTTCCACTGGCACATTCTGGAGGTGTGTATTTCCTCATAAGAGATAAATGTCAATTCGGTCAATCTTCCACGACGGATGAGATCAAGTCACTGCCACGGGTGATTTAGCCGCCGTCACAATATATAGCTATTTTCCGCTAAAAGGCTAGATTTTCTATCGATATGCTATCGAAGTTGCCAATCGTCACCAATAGGAACATCTGCTCTGTCAATGGCGTTGCCATGGGTGGAGAGTGTTCTAGCTCAGTGGGTGGGGGTTTAGCACAAGGGGGAGAAGTGTATGGTTTATTGAAAACCGACTACGCACATAAGCTGTGCATGGCCAAGGCAAGCGAAAGTGTTTCATTCTTTGTTTTAAAATGTTAAAATGCAGTAATATTTCTTATGTATGAATCCCGCAAACTCGCTATACCGTGGTGGGACTTCCGAGAGAGCAAGCTGCGTGAATTCAATCAGCTGTTGATTGTTTACTTTAGTGTGACCGTAAACAACATTCGTCAGTGGAACAAGGAAACATTCACTTTTTCAGAATGTGATGGAATGTTCGCCAGTGGAACAAGGGTATAAGTGTACACAAAACGAACCAAACTGAGCTTTGAATAAAATCAGTTTCATACCGACAAACGTATCGTGCGATTCAACGAGAGTCGGCTGATGTCAAATGTTTGCCTCTCTCTCTATCTTTTTCTCTGTGTCTTTTCCATCTCTGTCAGCAGCGCAACTCAGCCCAAACAAAACGAAAACACACACGAATTGAATGGAATGAAGAAGAACATGCGATTATAATAAGAGCACCAACAAGGTTTGATTGGTTCGATTGAATATAAATCAACAGCGAACATGTTGTGTGTATGCAAGATTGATCGGTTGAGAACGAAACAAGTTTAGCAAGTTTAGTACGGTAAGCAGTGACGTCTGCTGAAAATCAGCCTCTGCAATAGTATTAGTGAGTCAGCAGAGAAAAGTTGTCAATGCGTGGATCACATTTAAACCACAAACTAGTCTGTGCAAATCAAAACAGAAAAACTTTTTTAAGCTCTTTGCCTCTTCTCGCTTGCCAATGGCAACTTCTATACTCGCATTGCCGACCTCTGCTTTAGAGCTATTTACGAAATTTTGTGCCTTAAATACAGCTCTTACAGCAAAATCTGATATGTCTACCGCTTTTTGTAGAATTCATCGATATTTTTCCAATATTGTAAGTAGCAGCATGGAACATAAAAGGTTTTCAGAATCCTGCAGTAAAAAGAGAAAACTGTTACACATTGCTGCCTTATTTAGTAGAAGGTAATAATTATAGAAAACTCTTTCTTGTCAGAAGTTTTTTTTTACCACTTACACGGTCTTCCATTTACGTACGGCTTACTATTTATATGGTCAATACGGGTTTTCATTCGTCTCTGTCTGTCGCCCTTCCGGTCGCGTCATCCTATTCCTATTTACAGTGTGACCCTAAAATACTTATCCATACACTTAGACTTATTGGCGGCTATTTTCAAATGATTCCAAAGTCTACAATAGTTATATTTATTATACCCCTGTAGAGGGTATATTAAAATTGTCCAGATGTTTGTAACGCATAGAAGGACCACATAAAGTATATATATTCTTGATCAGCACGACGAGCTGAGTTGATATAGCCATGTCCGTCTGTCCGTCCGTCTGTTTCTATGCTATCTTCTCCGTCAGTTTGAAAGATATCTTTACCAAACTTTGCACGAAGTCTTTTGGTACAAATACGCTGCACATTTGCCGGTACCACCCGGATCGGATGACTATAGCATATAGCTGCCATAGGAACGATCGGTCGAAAAATTAGTTTTAGTGAGAAAAACTTTTTTGTTTTCAATGGTAGCGTCTTTATACATTCCAGTTATGAATATTATCAGTTTTCACATAATTTTGGGGAGTTTATTCAAAATCTGATGAATATATCATATAGCTGACATTTACCAAACTGGCCAGCAAATGTTGGCGCCATCTGTTGCTAAGTTTGTTAAGTAACTCAGCTATGAATGTTCTACGAAAATCATTTAAAACCTTATTTTATATAAATTATACAAGCTACAAGGGTATATACACTTCGGTCGAGCCGAAGTTAGCTTTCCTTTATTTTTATAGAGTAAACCAGCGGTGGGCAAGCCCTTGCTTTCATTGCTCCGAGATTTTTTTCAGCAATAGGATCCAGTCAGTCTCATAATAAACTGCGTCGCAAATTAACTCGCTCCAAATTGTGAACAACAACAAAGTCAATGCGATTCGGATAACGGCGCAGCCGCATTTTGGGCGATCGAGACTCGCTGATAACGGTTTTTTTCTGTTGTTGTTGTTGGGCTGCTCCAAAACTTTAATTTCATGCCCACCGCTGGTGTAAACGACTGTTTTTCTCGAATTTTCGGACCTTTGTCTACACATCACTTACACGGGTTGCCATTTACGTACATACGGTTTACTATTTACATTGTCAATACGGATTGGACTTGTTCATTTTATATACAGCGTCTGTCCTCGTTCGTCTCTGTCTGTCCCGTCAGCCTCCCTCTCACGGTCGCGTCATCTATCGATACATTTGCACATATTGTCGGCTATTTTCAAATAATTCCAAAGTCTACAATAGTTTTATTTATTTTAATTGTAATCATAAGCGCAAACTGCCGTCGGCTAGAAGCCAAAGACAAGTTTAGTTTGTAGCTTTTATCTAAAATTTCTATTCAAAAAGTCACCAATTTATTAAACTGCCCTCGTATATGACCTGAATTTACTAATTGTGCCATATTTTATAATTTATTGTAGAACATTTTAACAATTTGTTCAATGGATAAGGTTTATGGTTGGAGTTGAAGAAAATGCACCTTATTTGACAGCTGCAGTCAGTGCACTCGTCACTAGCTTAAACCAACCCTCCTTCTCAGTGATTTGACCAATTTGCAGACTTTTTGCAATCGATCAAATGTTAAATTACAATTCAATGTCTTTACATAAACGTGGCACACATGTGTAAAGTTGCTGACTGACAGACTTTGACATTGATTGACGACTGAATTTTATGAATAATCATTTGGTATTGTTTTTTTTTATATATATATTTTGCTTCTACTTATGATGCAACAACTGATAGACAAAACTGCATAATCAAATGATGTTTCTATCTCATAATCAGATTCTATTTATAGAGGAGCTTCATAAATTTAACTCATTTTAACAGTTGTTTGTTCGACAAAATAACAAAAGCAAACTTGCATAGACGTTAATCGATTTTAAATAGATACATATTTGTTTTTCACACGTCACGTTTTTATGGATATTTTGACACTAAATTATTGTTAATCAGTTCACGCTAAACTAAACAACGAAACAAAGTTTTTTTGCAAATAGCAAAAGCTTTATATAAACACACATATGTATAGAGGTATAAAAGTGAATGTATGTTTGTATGTTTCTAATCGATGTTCATAATGTTTTAAAAAGCTGTTTCAAATCAGTTTTTGAACAAGCTACGAATATTTTGAAATGATGTAGAGATAATTTTAAAGATCCGCGTGTTGCCGGGTATTAAATACACCCATTTAAAAGTTGTTAATTAATTTCGTTAACTTTTTATTTATTTTCCAGGCCTCCCACAAACCCGAGTCGGAGCGTTCATATTTACTGCGCAAGCGTCCCGCGCCAGTGGCTGAGAGAACCACATTTGTTTGCTATACCTGTGGAACGGATGCACCTTCATCACAGCTACGTTTGGTCTACTGTTGTCCCAATGCCGAAAGAGAACCCTATTATCCATTCATTAAGAATATGCAGGTCTATAAAAATGCTAGTCCCATAAGTCCGCAAGGTAAGTGAATGAGTTTTAGCATAAAGTGTTGGGTTGTTCATGAGTAAGTGAACAAAAATGAGTTTCTCAAAGTGAACAACTGCACAAATTTACTCACTTTGTTCACTTAAAACGAGCATTTCAACCCAACACTATAAAAGTTTTGAGTAAGAGACTAACTCTCTTTTTCTTCATGCCCAAAGGCATGGTTCAGGTGTGCGCCAACTGTAATGAGAAGCATACCAGTCTGGCCGAGGGTGGTCCAACTTCAGCAGCAGCTGCAGTAGCTGTTTCACCCAGCACCTTGGAGTCCAGTACAACCATGTATGGTAATAGTGGAACCATAGCCACAAATAATCTTAATTCATACACGGGACGCAATTCACCATCGGAGAAATCATTGGCCAATTCGGATTCTACCAGTAATGTGCGGTTTAAGGTGAGGATACTAACTTAAACTGCTTATGAATTTTTCCATTTTTCTCGCAAACATGGAAATTTACTAGCAGAAATGGATTGATAATGGTTCTATATGAAAAAGAAAAACTGATTGCAGCATGTGGTTTGTGGTTTAAGGGGGGCGGCGGCGGCAGGAAAATGCCAACGTCTCTCATGGCTAATGGGAGCAGAGTAATAGCGATAACATTGCTGACATTTCCAATGATGATTAGCGGGGTACTCGAAAATATACACATTTATGGCCCCCGACTGGTCTCGACTGATAACCCAGGCGAACCCGCAGCCATTAAAGGTGGATGATGAACTAGCATTGTTGAGTAATTCATTTGCCTGGCTGAAGGTCGGTTCTCAATTATCTTCTCTCATTAGTTGCCGCTGCTTCTGCTGGTGCTGGTGCTGCTCCGCTTATCACCATTTGGGGCGTGCCCCCACACCAGGCCTAAGTCGCAGTCGAGTGTCAGCATGTTAACCAATTTGAGTCAACAAATGTCAAGATAAGATAATTTGTAGTTGTTGTCTCTCCGGACACGGCAGCTCCGCATGTTGTTGAGTTCCTCCCTCCATGTGCCGTTTAATTGCCCACCGCAGAAATAAACGAAATGAAATGAAATTATTGAATAAATAAATGTGGGTAAACTTGGACGAGTCAGTTCTCTTTTTTTTTAGGCATCTGCTTTGAACCGGTTTCGGTGTGACTGTTTAAACACTTTTATTTATAGCCACCGTTTACTTTTAAATTTTGGCGCATTTTTTTGGATTGTTTTGAAAGACAATCTGTCGCCGCAATTATAAATTATTGTTTTCTTCTTGTGGCTAGTTTTGTAACTGTCTATATACTAGGAATTGCAATAGAATAGAAATTGCAAAAGTACTCAGAAACCCACTTGGGTATCAAGTAGTTGCAAGTGCTGGTAACTGATTTGATTTTGTTATATTTCATTTGTCATTAAAGTAAATACTAGGAAAGTGAACTCTAAACAAGTTTAATACCCAAAGTACTCGATTAAAAGTACTTCCATATACTTAAAAAAACCTTGTCTATATTTTTCCATATTTTTTGTACCTCTATTTTGTTGTTCACTCATTTAATTTTGCCCTTCATCTTTCTTTTTTTTTGACATAATTTTTTAGACTCTACAGCACACGAATTCCCCGTTAAAAAATGTATAGTCCAACTCTAGAACCACTTTTTGGTTTCTCCGCAAAAAGAAAGGTCTTGCTCGGCCACAAGTTAAAGACAGGAACAAGTGGCAGTGGAGTGGGATAAGATTTACCAGTTCGTGGTTTCCAATAGGAGGACGTTGGTAAAGCTTACAGCCTTAATGATTTCATTGGGCAGGAACAGTAAATTCAATCTTGAAATAGCCAAAAATGTAAACGTCAAATTGGCTCAACAGCACCTACGAAGAGCCAGGCCAAGCTTCTCTCAATCTCTTGGCGTCTGTACTTATAATTTTTCGCATAAGAGAAAGGGGCCTACAGTTTAAAGGCCGAATCCGAACGGCAAAGTTGAAGAATTTTGCTTTTTCATGGCTAGTTACTTCACAGCTGGCGCCAATAGCTGTTGAAGGTGACCGGATGTGTAAAAGCTATTTTCTAAATAAAGAAAAAAACATTTTTTATTAGATGGTCCGAGGCGGGATTGAACCCATACCTCTCCCGCATCAGCAGCCACACACACTACTGGTGCTACCCGGCCTAAAATAGAAATAGTTAAAGACCCTCTCTTCCCCCACTGTACCCCCCAACCCACTGTTAAGTCACTGTTAGGTCACTGTTCGGTCACTGTTAAGTCACTGTTAGGTCACTGATTAGTCACTGTTAAGTCACGTTTAAGTCACGTTTAAATCATTATTTAGTCACTACCAAGTCACTGCTAATTCACTGTTGTCACTGTTTAGTCACTGTTAAGTCACTGTTTAGTAGTTACTCCACAAAAACAAAAACAGCAACATAAAATATCTAAAAGGTCAGCGTCACGTGACGCTGAAATCACATTTTACTCCTACTAAAATCTTCCGTACCAAAAAAATAAAGATGTTTCACATCAAAAAAGTACTTCAACGATAAATTTTTATTATCAGAATCACTTTAATCGACATTCTAGAAAACCTTGTTCTCCCTTGAGATAAAATCTTGAGTTATTTTGTGTACCAGTCTGGTGCTTGGCTTGTCCATTACTTTTCTTTATTCCAGGGTTGCCCACGGCCAATGAACACAGGGCGAATTCATTGTTGTTTTGCCCATAGCTATAAAAATATATATTATACAAAAAAAAATGTCAACAAACGTTTTGTATTTTTTCTCTATCTCTCCTATCCCACTTACAAAATCGAACGCAACAACAAATATTTATGAGTGGTCTGCAGCTTAGATTTTGTTGTTGCTGACGAATGATTTCGTGTGCATCAGATGGTCATGAGCACACACAAACAGGCCATAATCTGCTTTTTCATTACATTTCTTGTGGTTTTCTGAAGCAACAGAAAAATTTTCTTCATTTGTATAGGTGTCTACGCCGCCGTAAGCTATCTCTGAGTACCTATGCCTTATTCTGTCAAGAGCATCCCCATGCCTAGATAATAGAGCGAGATGTAACTTTAAACCAGCGATGCTCAGCCGTATGCTCTTTGAGTACGTTTTGCTTTTGTAATTGCACCGAAGATAGGAAATCAGTATCGCATACATGCAGGGCGCAAAGTATACAAAACGACACACATGCAAACGATTTCGTGTGTGTGCGTCGCGTAGAACAAAAACCGGTATTGTTCTCTTCTTTGATTGGTGTTTGCGCGTGCAAGCAAACTGACCAACTAAAATTTCATTATTGGTATTAGTGCTTTTCTTTGTGAGTACTGGTGAGTGCTCTGTCGTATGCTGCTTTTGGGCATGCCTGCATTAAACATTTTGTATTTTAAGCTCCGTACCTCATTTTGTTTGTTTATTAGACTGTCTCATGAACGTTCTAGCGCTATTATAAATTCCCTAAGCGTTACTTTAAGATGTGCTGGGAAATACTTAATCTTAAACACCAAAGAGTTTACAGATGGTGCAACGCATTTTAATGCGAAAATGGCATCATATTTTCTGAATACCCACAAACTTGTTCAACCGGATCATAAAACCCAACCTTCTAAGTTTCTCATCTACCTAGTCGAAAGTAGTTCGTTTCAAAAAACTGAAATAGGTCATCGTCTATTGAATGAAAATAAAGCAAAAATATAGTTTGTAGAGTGAAAGTATACCTTACATAGAGGGGTTACCCTGAAATCTCTAGAGATTTTGGTCTCTGTTGGTTTGCAAAATGCTGGAAAAATACGTCGGTGTCACAGAACTTGAAGAGATTTCATTTTCTTATTTGAAAATGTAGCTAGAATGTTTGTTTCCAAGATAATCTCTTCAAAAAGGGTTTAATCTCGCAAAAAAAATTTCCCATTTTTTAGTTACTGTGCCAGGAATTTTTACTTAATCTTTTCGTTGCTTGTGTATCCAACAACATGAACGAAACCCACAGTTTGTTGTCGATAGTTGGCCTATCGTTAGAGCGTGTGGATCGATAGAACAACTGTTACACAGCTCAGGAATATATTGTTTACAATTATTTTGGACGTGATGAGCGAAAATTTGGGGGGGAATGCTTGTTTGTTTTTGTTATAAGCTGTCATCTTGCTGGGGAACCAGCAGGGTGCAAAGATTGGTAAGGAATGGTGCCAAGGGGACAGTTATGCTGTTATGATGAGACCGCCAGAGGGACGCTTTACAGGGACACAAAGGTCGGAGGGATGTCGTCGGTTAAGACGTCTTCTTAGTCTGTTTATCGGCGGATCATGGAGTGGTGTACCACCAGTCGGTCATGATACCTGCTGGTGCGCATATTGATTTCAGCTCATTATGCAAAACTTCCATTGCGGTACATAGTTGTATGCCTCACGTACCAGGGACTTCACATAGAAGACTCTTAGTTTCTTGAGGGTAGTGCAGCATGCCGCTCCCCATAGCGGGATCCTCCAGGTCCAGGAAGGCATGATGATCAAGGATTTTGGCTCGCAACGAAAGACCGCTCCGAGGCTTGAGGAGCCAATCGAGTAATGCGAATGTATTTAAGTAATCTTGTATCCGACCATGAATTACTTCATTTGATTGGCGACCAACCGAGAAGTCATACTACTTTGGAGATGATCGCATTATAAAGTTGTGCAGTTAACAAGATGCTGTAGTACACACGGACACACTGCATAGTGTCATGCTCATCCATCGGCCTATCATCCCCAAGTATAAAGAATGTAGCAACTAGTCCGAGCGGCATGCTGCTTCCTCCAGAAAATATTATTATTATTTTTTTACATTTATTTAAATTCAAACAATTAACAGTGCTTAACAGCTAATTGACCAGAGTGACCTTGCACCTTTTAGGTCCATGGTGAGACCTCCGATAACCTCACATATTTATATACCTAGAAGGTAGAGGCTATGTTCCAAATTGAAAAACTTCTTTATTAAAATAGATTCTATGTTATCCTTTATAATCAAAGTGCCTGTCGTATCATTGGCACAAATATTAAGCCGAGTTAGTCTCAATCTATTAACCAATTATCGTACATATTCCTTTTGATTATGTCTTTATTCCTTAGATTTTAGATTAAGAACTAATGAACCGATTCCCGGTTTGTATTTAAATTTTATCAAATTCAGTTCAGTTCTTTACTTGGCAACAATTTTGGGCTGGGCTCTTTAAAATATCACAATATTTGCTAAAACCCAAACCAACCTTGACTGAGTTTAACGACATAAACACATACCCCGCACACACACATATTTATTTATTTATACCGAAAACGACATACGTAAGTGTTGTTATTTGACTTCTAAACAATTGCAAAATGTTTCGGTATCCCATCCTGTTTTTACTTTTTTTTCTTTTTTTGTTGCTGTTTGCTTCGCGTGTTGCCAAAAAGAAAGACAAATATTAGCTTAGCTGAGTCAAAAAGAGAACCAAATAGAAAAGAATGAAACTTATCTTTGAACAGGTGCCTACCAGAATTTTGCTCCAATTTCTATACACACACTGGATTATCCATGGCCAATTGCACAATCAGACGAATGTTTACTAAACTTGCGACAGAAATGCAAAAGGTTTTTTTTTTATCAATGCGCGCAACTCAATATTTATACATTTCTTTCGAGTTGTTTACATTTGCATTCTGTGTTGATTGTTTTGCTTCTTGATGCTGTTGTTTTATTTTGTTACGTATTTGCATTGCGGTCTTTGCATTGCAAATATTTGCCTTGACAACACTTTTTGAGCCCTCCTTATGGCTGGTTGGTCCACATACATATGAACATATCCCAGTATGAATTATCAACTTAACAGATAACACAAATTAAGCAAACACTTAACTTAGCCGTGTCGTTCAACTTGCGTAAATACAAAAGCCGAAAATAAATACAGAACAAAACAAAAAATATTCATTTATTAATTACTTGTGTGTGTGTGTGTGTGTGTGTGTAGGCCAGCAATTAATTTAAGAATCCGCAATGAGTTCTTTTGTTGACACACTTGAAGATTTACAATCAATGAAAATACTCAAAGAGAAGACTTGTTTTGACTTTAATGACACTTAAGAAGAGTATTCAAAAAACACAAAACAAGCTTAATATTGACACACATACAAAAGTCAAGTCATTCTGTGTGGGTAATTGTTTTGAGTGGGCAGTACCGTTAAAAAGGTGAACAAATCAGATTGTGAAAGAAATTAAAAAAAACGGAACTGAACACTTCAAACCGTATTTGCGTTAGTTTTAAGCTATCTTAGTTTATATTTATATTTTTCTAACTTTTTATACTCTGTACCAAAGGTACACAGAGTATATTAAGTTTGCGCAAAAGTATGTAATAGGGAGAAGGAATAATATCCGACCCCATAAAGTATATATATTCTTGATCAGCATCAAGAGCCGAGTCGATATAGCCATGTCCGTATGAACAAACATATCTCAGAGATGTTAAAAGATAGAGGTTTGACATGTAAGGGACATATATTTCTTATACTTGCAGGCAGATCAAGTTTATTTTCAATTCTTGCCCCGCAATTTGGAAAAAATCTCATATCTCCGATTGTTTTGAAGATAGATTGTTCGCATCTTCTGCAGATATTAAGTAATCAAGATTTTCTATCGATTTGCTGAAGGAATAATGAAGATCGGATGTACAATAGTCGAGTTAT
This sequence comes from Lordiphosa magnipectinata, assembly GCA_037044535.1. Classification (NCBI taxonomy): domain Eukaryota; kingdom Metazoa; phylum Arthropoda; class Insecta; order Diptera; family Drosophilidae; genus Lordiphosa; species Lordiphosa magnipectinata. The sequence continues at coordinate 296,332 of JBAMBO010002012.1, forward strand.
AAGTAAAACCAACAATTATGATGGGTAGCACCGGCCACAACGGCAATGGGCAGCACTTCATACACTATTTTGTGGCTTCTAACTGAATTTGATCAGATATTTGTAAACTTTGGCGGCGACAGAGTATGTTTTACTCGAGCCTGACCGACTTTCTTAACTGTTTTTTATAGGATTACCAAGCATTATAACAAAATTGCTTTAGACATACATATTATGAATGCTTAAACCATCAACTATTTGAATTTAAGAGAAATCTATCGTCATTTTCATGATATCGAAACACCCCAATGAGGTTTTTAAGTTGAATATTTGAAAGAGCATAGCAACATCGTCTTATAACTTCGAGGCTGAAGTTGTTATCGCATAATGTAAATGGTGTGCATTAAAAAGTTCCTTCTAAGTAATCATACTTGTAATATCGTATTTCTATTTAAGTATTTCAATTGATGTTTCACTTAAAGATCAATTAACTTATGTAAAATTACTCTATATAATGTATTGACCATATACCTTGTATATCGTAGATCCATCATTGGCGAATGAACACACTTAAAAACGGGTTCATTTTTATTCGCTTGTCAACTTTGTACCCCAATAGTTGTTATCTCCCCCACCTTCACTTAAATTTCCACACAAAAATGATGATTTATAAATTCCACTTATCATCAACCTAATATGTAATTAGCTCCAGCTGGTTATACTTAGATTTCATAGAACCATAAAATACGTATATCCCCCCCTATAAGCTGATAAGCAAGCCCCTCTTAAGGGGTTTTTTTTGGAAATCACAAAACGATTGCGGCTCTTACCGGTTTTAGGCGGTTCCCCCAGAAAACCGCAACAAAGTTCCTAAGCCCGTCATAGTCAAGTGCTACTCCTTGAATGGCAAATCAATTGTATAAAATATTAAATAAAATTTTATTTCGTTTGATTAGATAAGTTTGGTTTTTTACGACTTCACATGCGGTGTATGTGTGTGGGATTGGTTGGGGTTATGGCAGTCTGTTGGTGATTTTCTTAGTACTCATACCTCAAATATTCTCCTTTACGCTTCAGCCCTATGAGACCAACTCAAACAACTCAAACTCGAATACGGCACGTGACCTCAAGCAGATACGACGCAGTGACTCGAGACCAAATTCGCCCAGCTCCAGCCAAGGACCCATCGAGAATGGACATGGACAATATCCGTAAGTATTCTCTACCGTTAAATGACGCATTTGTAAGCCACTTTTTTGTTTTTGTTCTAGCTGCTCCATTTGCAAAGTGCTTTGTCCATCTAATAAAATGGACTGGTTGTCCACAAGTGCCGAGCACATGAATTCCCATGCCATGCACTTTCCCTGTCTCAAGGCCAGTGCCACCAACAGCAGCAGCAGCCACAATAACAACAACAATAATAACAACAACGAGCTGAACAGCAATCGCGTGTTGGCCTGTAAGGATTGTAAGGACTACCTGGCCAGCCAGTGGGAATCCATGGATGCCGAACGTGTACCACTGGAGCACCGAAGGTTTTTCCTCTATAATAATTCAATTTTCTTTGATTTAAACTAATTTGATTTTTATTTTCGAACAGATATAACATTCCCTCACCCATGATGACCTCCAGCTCACCGAATGGATCTCGGCATGGCGCCATGAGCATCAGTACACCACCCTCAACACCATCCATATCATCATCAACTCCTGCCAGCACATCCATTTATTGTTTTCTTTGTGGTCTTCATTCGGATTTAACTCTAGCCAGAGTTTTATATGCAAGCAAAGAGGTAGAGAGGCGTTATAATTATATCAAAGACCATACAATACCTAGATGCTTCGTTTTATACATTACATACGTACATTAAATTAGAATAAGATAGTTTTGAGAAAACTAAATTCTAAACATTGTAAAGTTTCTGTATAAGAGGTTGCATCTAGGTATTGATTCTTTGGTTATATGCAATAGAAAGAATGGTTTATATATTTAGATATTAAGGTCCTTTTATAACATAACACATTATTGAGGTCAAAATTAGTCTTATTCTGTCCAGTTTTAATACCCTTTACTTGAAGTATATAAAGCATTTACTTAGTTCGTATAAATACGTAGATATCAAAGACTATTAGAGATAGAACATTTAATTTAGTTATGTAGACCTACTTGGTCTGCACTTTATGTATACTCTGCCCAATTTTCATAAAGATCATTTAACATATACAGTCATGCTCCCATTGTTACAAATTTTAAACCTAAATTGCAAATTTTGTACGAAAACGAAATTATAGGAATGACTCTTAGCTTAGAAATCAAGACTGTTCTATTTCGTAAGACCGGAGATCTGGCCTTTCATACAAACGGACATGTATGGCTTAATCGGCCATTTATCAAGAAAGTATATGTTGTATGTTTCCTTTTTTAAACATTATTTGGTTAAACCTATTGTTGACATATGGTTTTGAGACGACAGATAATAATGCACCAATTTTGTAAGCATCTTATCGTCACACATTTATATGTTAAGGTCTACGTAGAGTAGTAAAATGAGGTTTTCATCACCCAATGCTCACAAATATCCAGTATCGTTTCTTGCATCGGTTTCGGTATATTCGGAAATGAGTACTTTGGTTAATTTTTCTAGTTTGGTTCTAAGTTTATTTCGGTTTCCATTGGGTTCCATCCCACCTCGGAACATCCAATAAAAATGTATCTCTTTAAAAACTTTAACACTATACCAAGAAATTGGGAAACGCTCGGCTTGGCTTTTTGGGCTGTTAAGCCAAATTTTAATCATTTTAAGACTCAAAGAGTTATATCCGTTAAAAAATTTTAAAAACTTTTGAAAGTAATCAATCCCAAAATAATTAAACATATTGATTTATCATAAATCCATTAATAGTTTTACATTCAACAGTTAACTATATTATTATAGGGACTATTGTAACTATACAAAGATTCTAGAAAATATCAAAAATGTTTTTCACCATAGCAGTAACATAATAGCATTCAATGTGATTGATTTATATACAAAAAGTAAACTATTTTCTGTACCGTACGCCATTTGAAAAGATTCAATTTGGTTAAAGCCTCTTACTCAGAATGACAAAAAATTAATTTCGATACAGTACTTCTTTGTTGTTCACTTTTTGAATGCATTTCTATATGTATAAAGTAAGTAAAAGTAAAATTGGCTCAAACAGCACCTCCAGGAGGGCCAGGGCCAAGCTTCTCTCAATCTCTTATATATAATATATGTATAAAGTATTGTGACGAAATTAATAATTTATTTTTTTCTGAAGAATACGAGGCTAAACGGTCCTGGATGTTTTCTTTATTAAAAATTATAAGACCAACCAATTGCCTGTACGACTGACAGAATTTTCGTAGTATCTAAGTTCCCAATATTGTTTGGGGTAAGGTTTGCAGTGCCTGCATATTTGGGTGTTCGTTATTTACAACTTGTAAAGGCGGCTCCGTAAACTGCAATGTCACATGTAGAGCCGTTTCAGTATCCTCAGGCTATTCTTTCATGGTTCTCTAATATTGCTTTCACTAGACTCAATCTAACCAGAAGGTTGCTAGTTCTAACCAAAACCACATATTTTCCATAAATCGCCAGATAAGTGATCTGAAAAAAGAGAAAAAGTTTTTCTGGAATCAGTAAATCAGTTCTGTACGATGCGTTTCCTGTACGCACAGGCGTTTGAAGAAAAAAGTAATATTATTAATGTTTATTTTAAAACATTTAGTCAAAAATAATTGAATCTTTCGATTGCTTTTAAATATTGATCAAATTCAAATCACTGTGTCCTATAATCGTTTGAAAAGATCGAAACAATAATCCATATATAAGAAGTTTCTCAGGATTCGAAAAGATATAGAAATGTCAGAAAAGAGTTAATGCTGCGGTTTAGTTTAAAATTAATAAATCTTCCGAATCAATTTAATGTATGTACAATTTAGTTCCATATTCTTACATTCTACAGGTATTTGTCCATTCTGCACGAACACTACGAGCATTTTTTACAGATAATATTATATTTCGACCAGGGAATCAAACCGGAACCAGTACCCAAACCGTATAAAACTTAGAACCGGAACCGGTATTTCTAATTTTTTGTATACCGGTATCTGAGAACCGATATTCTTGGAACCGAAAAGAACCAAAACATTGTACCGGTACAGTTTCGGTTTTGAGTGCCACAATTAGACTACAAAGCTGGCATATAGCTTTGGGGAGCTTTTACGCAATTTGGTTAAATCGTAAGCTTTATATTGTGAAACAGAAAAACTCGAGAACAGTCTTCTAAAAAGTATACCATCCTATATTCTTAGAACGTCATTATAATGTTATGATAACCTATGAACAGAAAAGTACTTGCGTTATACATTTCTGTTCAAGTGAAACTTAATGAGGAAAGCAGCTCTGACACAAATCTATTAGCTGAAAGTGGAGGCTAGGTGGAATCATACATTTATTTGTATGAAAAGAAACGGGACAATTCAAATATTTTCATCAAACATCATAAATTTTCCTGAGAAACGCTCACAAAATAAAGAAGATGTACTTAAATGCAGTTCAAAAAATTTGACAAAGTTTTCATATTTACCTTTGAGCGTAAAACGTTTATTTTCCGGAGTGTAATTATTATGTCTTCGCTTAAATATCGGATGGACGCAAAACTAATGTCCGATCTTTCTTTATATTTTACCGGTATACCGAAATAAAAATCCAGGTACCAATACGGAACCGAATACCGATTTAATGTTAGAACCAAAACAGAACCTTTGACCGAAACATAAGTTTCGGTACGTACCAGACCGGAACCGAAATACGATTCGGTTTGATTCCCTGATTTCGATATATAATGACTCAAACATTTGACTTGAGCACAGAAAATCGTTCATTTTGTTATTTCTATTCGTAAATCTTATACAAGTGTCAGCTGTGGTTGCCATTCAAATGTTAGTTGGCTGTGAAATCACCATATTTAATAATGTACATAGATGTGTGTCTGAAAATAGGTTTTAAAACATCCGATTAATCTTTTTTACGAAAATCATGCATCAAAGTTTGAGGAAAAGTCGATTGAATAAGAATTTCTTTTATATTATATATAGGGGACTTATTGTTTAAACTTAGTGTCACTCAAATGAGTCGAAAATATCCTGTCAATTTCATTGGAATAAATTTGAACTTAAATAATGTCGTATTTGACCAACCTATTTCAAAAAAATCCACAACAAACTCGGAAAGCTTTGTCCGACAACGAGGAAGTTCTTAAAATATCTACCTATATGAAAAAAACAGATTTTCTTGTGGTCGTGATACTACCTTTTCATTTAGAATGTAAATTTTTAAATAACAACCCAGGTTTAAAGCACATTTTTAGGAAATTATTGTACTTAATCCCAAAAACGATTTAGGTTATCAATTTGAAGTATTTTGCCGTTATCAAATACCCAAAACATATCAATCAAATTTATAGTAATGAGCTAATTGTTGTAATTTTATTATTTTAACATCAAATCAGTAAAAATCAAGTAAGCTTATCTCAATTTTATCTGATAATTTAAATGATTGTGAGCTCACTTTCCTAACAAAGTTGTTAAGTGGGTCACTTACATTGAAGAAGTTATAAAAAAAATGTTGTATTTATTGTAATTTGTAGATAAGACTGTCGTTCTATTCATGTGTGTTACATACATCATAGTAAGTGCTTGATAAAGTTACAATATGTCATTCAAATAGATAAGATTAAAAGTACTTACATTGTTTAAATTAACACTTTACTTGATATATTTAGAGTGTGAGTAAACAGTACGAAAAGTCGAGCATCTTTGTTACGCGAGTTTTCATATGATACAGTGAGACATAAACAGCTAAATGTACAAAAGCTACATCATAAAAGCGCTCTTTTTTTGCAATTGCTTACTGGATATTCAATGACTGTACCTATATAATAGGAATATTTGATGAGTTCCATAAAATTTCAATGGAATTGACAGGCTATTTTCGACTTTCAGATAAGAACATTTAGAAGTACCTAAGTTTCATATCAAAACTTATAGACATCAACAAAATGTTATCTATCACCAAGGTTGGGAACTTCCAAAGACCTACAGAAGGTTTGGTCCTATTCTTTTCGCTTAGACTAGGGTTAAGTTAGCGGGTCAATCATCAATGGGCCGGGGCCCATTGTTTAGATCTCGAAATGAAGGTTGGCATGGTGCCCATACACTCCATAGTTCTATGAAAAATTGTATAAAAAAAAAATACGGAGAATTTTTTAGAAATTAGATGAAAATTCTGACTCTGTAAAAGAAAATATTTATAGAAAAAAATTGTGTTGAACTGCAACGTTCCTATACAGTTTGTATTCATTGAAAGTAAAAATGCTAAGAAACTTTTAAAATCATCTTAAAAAGTAATTTTTTAACCGAACATTCCCCAAAAAAAGGCGGTCTCGTTCGTAAATGATCCGGCTCGCGAAACTGAATTTTTTAGATAATTTAACTTTAGATTTTGAATATTGAAAATGTATATCCTTTTTCGTAAGGAGACATATTTGGATCTAATCAATTTTTAACCAGAACTTTCTTTACTCTCCTGCGTCTAGGGTTCCCGGCCGTATTTCCCTCTTCTGTTGAAGCACAACTCTTTGCCAAATGCCGAACAGCTGCGTAACAATTCAGCTTTGGTTTGCACATTTTGTTATCATTCCATGTTGAATCAGTGGCGCAAGTAAGTGCATTTAAATCAAAAAAATTCTTAAATTTCCTTACACACTTTTGCTCTTCTTTCTATACAGATATGAAGCTCAAAGTCCTAGCCTTAATCCAGCAGAAAGAAAATACAATTGGCATGATTACAATTGTCATTTATGCGGCATAACGACTTATCGGAAACGGGTAAGGGCCTTACCTGTAAATGAATTTCCCTTTGTGAAGCATCAGAAGAGCGATGACGGGTTGCTCTTGGAGAATGGCGAATATGCTGTCGTTTGTTTGGACTGCTATGAGAGTTTGAGGTAACAACACTTGTATCAGAATGTGAATATAAATCAATCTTAATAAGGAATTCCCTGTGCAGGCAACAGGCCTCGCAGCATGATCGATTTGGGGTGCCCATATCTAGGCGGGCCTACAATTGGGTACCCCAACCGCCACCGCCCGAGGACAGTCCTGAGTCCGCAGTGGCACGCTTGCCCTGCGGCGAACGCTCTGATCGTATTGTAAGTACTGAAAAAGAGACTTATGGATTCTTATCAACCCCTATTCAACCCTTTTCCAGCTCATCAGCAACGCTTTAAGGCCCGTGCCAGGCAAGAAGACCACATCGCCAAAGCAATATGAAAAGTCAAAAGAAGGTAAGTGACTTAAAGAATCCAAACCTTTATTTGGTAACACGATACAGTAGGTGGCGGTGCGGTCAAGTGAAACCCAATTCGCTTCAATAAATTTCAATTGGTTTCACTTAACTTTGAGCTGGTCAGCTTAAAAAGCAAATATTGAGTATAAGTTGCAGATTATTTTGCATTTGCTGCACTGAAAAGGGGTTGTAGAGCTGCGCTGCAGTTGTGGGGCATCTTTGGGAGTATTCCCTTCCCTAATTTTGTAATTGTGTGACTAATGTGTCTACAAGACTATAATGAAATGTATGACATAGGAATGGTAAACGATTGGGAGTTACAAGGTATTAATCACCTTAATGGGGTAAAAGTATATATATCATTATTTTATTTTTTTGGTTATTCTTGTCTTATAAGGGCATTCTGATATTGAGTATCGGCAATAAGTGATGAGAGATATATTTATCTCGACAGACTCTGTGAATTCATAGAAGTGAATTCGAAGAAGTATATCTATAGTTCTGGAATGTAATAAAATTCTGTTTGATGCCATGTAGACCTTGGTTATAAACAACTCCTTAAATTCAATTATTATAACGAGAACGCTAAGCTAACTTTGTCCGTGCCGAAGTTTTTATACCCTTGCAAATTATGATTTTGAAGTAAGAAGATGTTAAGCACGCTGACACTAAAATAAAAAATTTCTTAAATTAACAATCAGCGAGCTTAAGAAAGACAAATAAAAAAAAAAGTTTTTCTTATTAAGACCCTCTTTTCGACCGATCGTTCCTATGGCAGTCGTAAAATATAGTCATTCGATTTCGGTCAATTTTTGCGAAACTGTTTGAAAGCATATAAAATGAATAGTCCGCGATTTTAAGGACCCTAACATTGAAAAAAAATGGATTTTTCTTTATAAGACCCATTTTGCCACCGATCGGTCCTAAGGCAGGTAGTCATAAGATATAGTCAGCCGATGTTGACCAAATTTTACAAATTGGTTTGAATACATTTAATATTCGTGTTCACGGAGCGGGTTCAGAAGGTCGCAAAACCTAGGTTTGGGTTCGAACCAGGGTTCAGCATAGCTCGTAAATAACTCTCAACCATTTTTTCAGTTCGCTCTGCTCACGTCACTGACCGGAAAACCAAATATAAAAGGGGCCTGGTCTTCCCGCAACCGAATGTGTTCTGTTATCGCGCTCACTGTTAAGTGGCTGTGATTGACCACACAGCAATGATCGGTCTGACAGCAACCGAATATCAAGCCCAACTCAGTCAATTGGTCTTAAATTGCGTGCTTATCGAAGACTAAACTCTCAAAATGTTATTTGAAAAGGTTGCATACTCAAGAGCTGCGCCAGAGTTTAACATAAGCAGAGAGAGTCTATGCGAGAGAGAACGAGAGAGCGCATATAGTTCGTCACATACATTCATATCGTTAGCCGAGGCTTCCACACCGATGCAGACATACGAAGAAGACCATTTTAATTCCGGAATTAAGCCAAACGGTCCCAAAAAGACCTAAGAGGAAAAAAATCAAAAAAATGTGTTTCTCTCCTCTCACAACCAAATAGAAGCAGAGAGCGCAGTTAAAAGTTATTTCGGTACCTCTTTTCAATGTGTTCGCACGAAAGCTGTCGTTTTCTGACAAAGGCAAGCAGGGGACCGATTTTTGCGACCTCTGAGGCTCAGGAATAATTTTGTGCTTCGCTAATTCACGGGCGTTCTTGCCGGCCAATGCAAATGCGCGAGAGATTAGGCGACCCAAAGGTGTTCTTGAGGAGTAAAGCGATTCATGTCTTATTGACGTGTATTTTGTATCTGTTTACTTCACAAAAGTCTAAGCAAAACTGAGTTTTACCGCCATTCGCAAAAATTAAAGCATCTTCCGATAGGGTGATAACTTTTGCGCTACCTTGTAGAAGTTTATAGGCCTATATCTGATCAATTTAAGTTAGAAGCCATACAAAGTAGCAAAAAAGTGCTGCCCATCGTCGTTTTCGGCCAGTGCTACCCTTCATAATTGTTTGTTTTTCTTATAACTCGACTCTTGTTCATCTGATCTGAATCATTACTTCGACCAATCTATAAATAATATTGATTACTAAATATGCGTAAAAGGTACAAAATCTATCTACCAAACTGTGGGAGATATGAGGTTTTTTCCAAATTGCGGGAGAGGCAGGGAGCGTGGCAAAAATTGAAAGTAATAGACGCTGCACATTTGTCGAAACCGGAAACTATCGGTCGAAAAAGTAGTTTCACTTTTTTGTCTTCAACGCAAACGTCCCCAATCCTCGTATTTATAAGTTTTCTATGCTTTCACATAATTTCACCAAGTTTTATTAAAATCGGAAAACTATATAGTATAGCTGTCATACAAAAGTTAGTTCTGAATAAAAGTCTTAGTAGGAAAAACTTTGTTGTTTTTAGTTCTATCACTTCTAAACTTTTTACTGATCAATACTATATGCTACCACACAATTATGATAAGTTTTATCCAAATGGGATGACTATAACATATAGTGGCCATAGGAACTATCGGACGAAAAAGACATTTTAGTAGGAACCACTTTTTTGTCTTCAACGCAAACGTCCCCAAACCTCGTATTTATAAGTTGTCTATGCGTTCACATGATTTCACCAAGTTTTATTAAAATCGGAAAACTATATAGTATAGCTGTCATAAAAAAGTTAGTTCTGTATAAAAGTCTTAGTAAGAAAAACTTTGTTGTTTTTAGATCTATCACTTCCAAACTTGTTACTGATCAATATTATAAACTACCACACAATTTTGTCAAGTTTTATCTAAATCAGATGACTATAGCATATAGCTGCCATAGGAACGATCGGTCGAAAAAGTAGTTTTAGTGAGAAAAACTTTTTTATCTTCAGCGCAATCGTCCCCAAACCTCGTATTTATAAGTTGTCTATGCTTTCACATGATTTCACCAAGTTTTATTAAAATCGGAAAACTATATAGTATAGCTGTCATACAAAAGTTAGTTCTGAATAAAAGTCTTAGTAAGAAAAACTTTTTTGTTTTGAGTGCTATCACTTCCAATCTTGTTGCTCATCAATAATATATATACCACACAAAAATGGCAAGTTTTATCCAAATCGGATGACTATAGCATATAGCTGCGATAGGAACGATCGGTCGAAAAAATAGTTCTAGTGAGAAAAACTTTTTCGTTTTCGATGGTAGCGTCTTTATACCTTCCTGTTGTGAATATTATCAATTTCCACACAATTTTGTAGAGTTTGGTCATAATCTGATAAATATAACATATAGCTGCCATATAAAAAACTGGCAAGAAAATGGTCAAAATAGACTCGCTATCTATTGTTTAGTTTGGGAAATAACTCAGCTAAGAATGTTCAACGAAAATAATTTAAAACCTTAATCTATATCAATTATACAAGCAACAAGGTTATATAAACTTCGGTCGATCCGAAGTTAGTTTTCCTCTGTTTTTTTTCTGTGCAATCAGGGAAACCATCTCGGTGGATATTATGGTTATTTATGGGAAAACTGTTATAGTTTACTAACTGCCTTGACCGCAACCGAAATTCGTTTCTGTCTTAAGCCCTGGTTTCTACAATTGGGCCACGGCAAAGATATGTATAACCACGCTTTCAAGATTTCCCTTTTTATACCTTTCTCATTTGGTGGAACCTGCATTGCCTTCGTTGGAGTATATGAATTCTTCCGGCACAGTTCATTGCTTTGACTGTAATAAAGGAACAAGGAATCATGCAAAAATTTATTTGCACTTTGTTTTAACAGGTCCATTTCCTAGGCTCAAAAGATTTTCCGAACCAGTTTCAGCCAGTTCCAAAGTGTTATTTCATATAGACTCAGAATCGAACGTTGTTAACTTAGCTAGTTATAAAAGAAAAATGGAATTTGAATCTCTTCCACTTTCCAATTTTAATTAGTTGTGCGGCATGTCAAGTCCACTTTAGCAATAAGCACACACACACACATAACAGAACTCTTCAATCCTGGGCAAAAGCTTCTCTAATTGCATTTTCCTATTTGGTTAGCCATACAATTTACGACAAAAAGAAAAAAATGTGGAAAGAGAGAAAGCAAAAATTCAACTTGAATAAGAAATCAACTGATTAAATGCCCAATAACAAGCCGAGACCGCAACGATACCAGGAGGCGGAGGCAGAGAAGGTGGAGCTGTGTTATAAATATTGATTTTTTTATGAATTGCAATTGTGGGTTGTGTGTGTGTGTGGGGGGGGACGACCCCTCTTACTTATTTATGCAGCAGCAATGGCGTCGGTAAACTTCTTCAATAAAATGCCAAAAAGGAAACATCATAAAAATAAATAAACAGAGAAACCGCACACACACACACACAGACAGACAAACAGACAGACCTCAAACCGAGTCTGTGTGTAACTTTGCACACCATTTTTTATGCCCGCTTTCTCCCCAACCCCACCCAAAAAAAAAAAAAAAAAAAACCACCTACAAATGCCACTTCCGACAACAAGCAGAAACGAACGAGCAAGCACAAATAATAAAAGCAACAGCATAAAGTATTTCGAATTGAATTACTCCGTGTTATCCTGTCAACCATACGAAAACACTCAAGACCCATTCAACATGCCACACGCTTCCTCCTGGCCCTGGGTGGCAACCCAACCCACCGTTTAAGGAGTTCGCATCGATTTGCAAAAGTATATTACCACCCCGGCAGCTCCCAAGGGGGACTGCCAATAAAATGAAGTTATGCCTGGACTATGGGCAACAAAATCGTATCAGATCAGACCACGAAATAGTGTTACATTTTTTTTTTTTTTTGGTAACCCTATCAAATTGACACAAAATCGCACTTTAATATCATATTATTTCTGTGGAAAACTTCTTCGATTTCAATGAAATCATAACCTTAGTTTTGGTGTTTAACCAAACTTTATCAAATCAAACCACTTTCTTATACAACCCCAATCGAAAATTTGTATCTTTTATGAAATTATTCTTTGAATCGTTTTCTAATCAAACTAATTTGATCTTCATTTCATTCAAAGCCTGTTTGCACTGCTAAACTGGTACTATGATTCGATTCTTTTTGGTTCCTAAAATTTCGGTTCCCAAAAAATTTCCAATATCGTTTTGAAACTTTTATATTTGGTAACCAAAGTCGATTTAACTTTAACTTTTTCATGTAACTTCCAATTAGCGGACCTTAACAAAGTGTGAACGACTTAGAGTTGCCACCTAGTTATATATTGACAACTAATTGATTTAACTTATGTATCTAGATCAGCGTTTGTCAAGTATAGCGAGGTCAAATAGTGAGAGTGTTTTGGTGTACAAAAATAAAGCGACGCAAACTAGCTCTGACCTATTTCATCGACCGCTGGGCAGCTACTAAAAAGCTGTTTGCTCTCTGAGTACAAGACTCGGCTTGCGTTCGGCTCGTGTCGGTGTGAATAACGAAATGTGTTCGTCTCTCTGTGGGCCCGGCTTGACAATCGTTAATCTAGATAAAGACTTAAATGTTCAATGCTAAAATATCGAATTTATGCCCATAGTAGGCTGGTGGCAGCAGTTTCGCTGGAGTATGATGGTTGAAGCAGTAGTAGGAGTGGAATAAGTAAACATAAAACCACTGAATTTACGCTTATTGCACCCGCAAACATTTTGTTTAACACAACAACCACTCACTCTCTTTCTCTCTCTCTCTCTCTGTCTCTTCCTCTCACTCAGTCTCTGTCTTACTCTACCGCACAGTGGGCTGGGTGGCCATTTCCGGCCTCAATTTCAAAAGAAGCTCAAATTTCCACACAATTTTCCGGCTTCGCTCTTTTGCACTTTGTTCGTCTCACTCCCGGAGCCACCGCTCCGCTCCTGCTGCTGTCAGTCGTTTCCTCGTTGGCACTTGTTCAGTCACTCACCAGTAGACTTCTTCACCCACACACACACCCACACCCACCTTTTGTGCCCGCCTCTTGGTTGTGCTTTTTTACTTTTGCCACCTTTTGCCACACAAATATTTCAAACACTTGCAACCGCACCCCCATCTACAACTCCAACCCGCCCCTCATTCTCAGTCGTTTCCGTTTTGCGTAGAATAACAGTTACATTATCCTTTTTATTGCCACACTTTCCAAGCACACACACACACAAAACGAAAGAGATAGCCACACCGTAACGAGCGAGAGAGCAAGTGCCAGCCCAGACACAGACATATTTGGCTTGTGGCAAGCTTCTGACCCGACCTCTCCTGTCCCAACTTTGGCTCCTTCTTTCGCCTCTCTGTTTATTGTGGTTATGGGGTTTGAGGTATGAGCCACAACTGGGTTGCCCGGGTCGACTACGGAAATGTGGCAAAAAATGTGCATTTATTTTGCTGAAGTTTTTACTTGTGTTTCTGTCTCTGTGTGAGTGTGTGAGTACGCTGTGTCTGTGTTAACTTGAGTCGCAGTAAATTGTGGTAAACACGAAGCCAAGTGTTTGCAGTATTTATGTAGTTATGCGCCCCACCGTGCGCACAGTGGGTTGAGCACAAAATTTGCATAATTGACAAACATCAAGGATTGCATGCTTGGAGAATATTTCTCAAAAATTAAATTGATGATATATATTAAAACTGGATTATGCAAAATACACGTGACTTAAATTGGCTGCGAAATGAATATTTATTAAAGGGGGAACGTTTGATATTGAAAAGAGAAGGGGAGAAACCCTTTAATAGTGCGTTTCAAACTGCAAATGAGTTGCTTGAGATACGAAAAATCTTGATTTGGCTTTTAAAAGTACGCTACCTTTATTTTCTTTCAAAATTATTCTTTTGAGCGAGATATTTCATAGACTGTTATAGCAGGGCGTTTCAAAATCTTCACTGTTCATTCGCAGAGTTGTAGGTATACAAAATACTTTGGTGTTAGGGCAAATAAATAAAAATATTTTAAAACTAAGCCTACTTTGAAGGGCAAAACTACAGGTTATTGTAAATCAGGGGAAAAGAAATATAAAGAGAAACCAGATTTTTGTGCGTTCGGAAACTGCCATCGCTGACTATGCACAAGCAACAATGTTGTTGTTGGGTTCGAATTCACCAGAGACATAGGAGAGAAAGAGAGAGAGAGAGAAGAGAGACACATTTGAAGCTGTTGTTGCAGGTCTGCACGCGCCCACAACAAACCCCTTCGCTCGAAAAGAAAGAGAGGAGAACGCATATGAATTTGCTGTTGCTTTACGTAGCCCTATACCTTTGCGTAAAACAACAACGAATGCGTGGCTTGCAGAATGGTAAATAAACCAAGGCTGCAAACCTCTAAAATTTTGCAGAAGGTTCGGTCCGGGGGTTCGAACCCGTTGTAAAGTTTAAAATTCGGTTCGCGGACCGGTTCCTGGAACCCCTGAACCCAAGGTTTTGGCTCGAACCTCGGTTCGCTTGAACATAAAAGAATAGTTTCGATGTATTCCATGTGTAGAAGATTTGTAGAACACATGATTAAAATAATATTCTTAATTTCAATAATGTAATCTGTAATGTGTTGAAAAGGCTCGTTCAACTGATACTGAGTGTGCTTGAACACCAAGTATAGTTAAGCCAATATCTTTTTATACTCTGTACCGAAGGTACATAGAGTATATTAAGTTTGTGCAAAAGTATGTAACAGGGAGAAGGAATCGTTTCCGACCCTATAAAGTATATATATTCTTGATCAGCATCAACAGCCGATACGATATAGCCATGTCCGTCTGTCCGTCTGTCCGTCCGTATGAACGAAGAGATCTCAGAGATGGTAAGAGATAGAGGTTTGACATGTATGGGACATATGTTTCTTATACTTGCAGGCAGATCAAGTTTATTTTCAATTTTTGCCACGCCCCCTCCCGCCCCCGCAATTTGGAAAAAACTTCATATCTTCTACAGTTTTTGAGATAGATCGTTTGTTCCTTCTAGAGATACCTTGTAAACAAAATTATTTATCGATTTGCTGAAGGAAAGATAAAGATCGAATGAACGATACTCAAGTTATGGGCAAAAAACGGCCAGTTAACACCAACAACCACAGCAACATACCCTAACCGTTCAACACAGGCAATCTTAGTGCGAGAGAGAAAGAGAGAGAGAGAGAGAAAACTTAGAGAGCGCACCGCGTTGTGCGCGGGGTGTTAACTGGCCGTTTGACTCCTGAGCAAATGCGAGTTTAAGGGTACAGAGTATGTTATAGTCGGGCTTGACCGACTTTCTTTCTTGTTAGTCCTCTTTTTTTCGACCTTTCCAAAATTTTAAAACATTTGTGTATATGTTTTCTTGGACAATTTTCGAAGGAATTTATAACATCATTTAAAGATTTTACATTTGATATTTGTTTATTGCTTTCATGAACTTCTCTTCTTCACAATCAGACGTGGAGTCATTTAAAGTCAATTTGAAAACTCTCATTAAGGATTTCTTTTTGGAGCTTCAGCATGTCTGTCGGAAGTCCATTCGGATATTTTTAGGTTGAGCTCTTTTAGAGAACTCTGAATGCAAAAATCTTGAAGAGTTAGTAAACGTTCGCACATTTGGTAGCTTGAGTTCCATCGCGTCACACAGTCTAGTACTGTTTTTTTTCCTTCAATTTTTCTATATGCAATAGATTTCATATAGTGTGAGTGCGGAGTTTCTTACAAAGTGTGCGAACTCTTGTCAATCAATCGTTAACTACTAAATTTAGCACAACGAACTGTAATTATAGAGTCGTACCGGGAATCTGTTGAGGTAATTTGGTCATCATGAAAAGCTTTTGATTCACATGAATAACCTTCATCAATATTACATTGTTCATAGTTGCATATCTTTTCTGTTCTTCAGTTGTCATTTAGAAGTTCTTCCGCTCGAACCATCTTCGATGTATTATCGACGTTGATAGTATAAATCTGACCTAGAGAAATGTCGAAATTCTATAATTTCCTATATGTGTCGTTGGAAAAACTACTTAATTTTGTGAACCGAACCTAATTTTTCGACAAAGTAGTCCGGTTCGGGTTCAGGTTCGAGAAGTCAAAAATATTAGGTGTTCCGTTCATGGACCGGTTCGTCGGACCCAAAAAAACCCGAACCGAACTGGTTCTTAGTGGTTCGGTTCCGGACCGGTTGGCAGCCTTGAAATAAACTCCTGTTGTAAATTAACCATCGATTGGAACGCCTGGGCCGCAGGTTCCGAATACATTGCGATATTCACACCGACACGAGCCACAAACGGGGTTTCTTCACTTCACTCTTACTTTCTGGCCTCGCTCTTCGACAAACACTGGTATAAACGTTGTATGAAGCTTGCAATTCAGCAAGAACAGATCAATGAATCACATGAAATAAATGAAATTACGCGTGTCAGAATGTCGCAACTGCGTTCTTCTCAATCACAAGAGACACGAGCTTTCCGAAGTCAACAACAACAATTGGAGCAGAGACAACCGCGCCGCAAAGCAATTGACCGACAACGCCAGCTAATACATTGAGCATTTACATCTGCTTCGTTAGAGCCAAATATCGAATATTCCGCTCATCCGAAATTTCCTGATTAGTGCTTAAATTCAAAAATGAGTCCGCCGTGATGTGTTACGCATCAGGAAAAGTGCCACTACCGGAAATTGAGACGCCATCAGAACCATTGAACGGCTTGCTCATCGGCACGGATTCAGATTCAAACCTGTTTCTAAAGTCCATTCGTAGATTTAATTCCTGCTTTCAAAAGACTTCGTTCGAAGCAATAGAAATAATGCACAATACAGCGGTAAATGGTCAGCAATTAAATTCAACCTTTAAAATCAAAGGCCAGGTGTACCATAAAGTAGGCTCATTGCTGCTTATGCCAAACGAACCACTTAAATTTTTACAAATCTACCTTATGGTCGGTGAGGACGTCAATCGTGTTCGGCTACAATAACCTCAATTTGCTTAACGCCAGGCGCATTGTCGGCGAGCTGGACTCTCCTCTTTTGAATGAGCACAATGAATTATTGAAATTCTTTCAATTGCAAAGAGACAATCAAGCTATTGTTATTAATCCTGATAAAACACCAGCTGTTGACGACATTGCTTTAATAATGGTTGGCGACCGCACAGCGACGAGAGAAATTGTGATTCAGAGAAGAAACAATTATCTAAAGTACATCGCCGACACACACACTGTTCATAAGACGCTCTCCAATATTCGCTAATTTTCTGGAAAGGACAAGATGGATATTGCAAATTCATTATACAACGTGATCCTGCCACAGGTATATAATAAAAATAAATCGCCATTTCAGTATGAAAGGTTGATATGAATATCGATAGCTATGATAATTTAGAATACGCCCATCTCCAGCTGATACCTTTTTTAGTTCTACATTAAGAGATCTAAGTAATTTCCAAAAGACGGAATTGCAGTATTTTTGTACCCATTCATTCAAAATCCATTTAAAAACAAAATCCAATTGCTTATTTCGGTTCCACTCTATTTTTTTTTTTGTTGTTATCTCGCACATCTTCATCCCTGTGTAATCATCTGCTACAAACAGCTGATTTACTATAACACATGCATATGTGGGTACTTGTATCCTGTCAGCACATAACCTCAACTCACTTAAAGGACACACACGCCTTCCCCTGACTCCTCCATGCATAAAACGCTGATGTGGCATGAAAAAAGATATAAATTCTGCCAATCGATGAAGATAAAATACATTTTGTAATACGTTCCTTCTTACACATACACACACGGGCCGGAGGGTGGGAGGGACTGAGGTCAACCATTGAGTGGGCGTCTTTTGGGACTCACTGAAGTGTGCAACGTCAACTGGCTACCAGAGCAAAAAACAAGAAAAAAAGTAACTTGGAACACACTGTAGAGATGCGTTGGTATAAGTGAAAATTCAGCCAAAAACTTTCAACATTGACTCTTAGTGCCTGGGTGTGTGTGTGTGTGTGTGTGTGTGAGTGTGTGGAATGTTGAAGGCAGTTTCGGGGCAGTGCGAATACCCTTTAAAAGCTTGTTGTTGCCAGACACATAAACGTTTAGCCCATAAACCCTTGATGTATGGAACATAAACACCACACTTGCCAGTGCCAGTGGTTGGTCGTGGTCTCCAGGAGGTGGCATCGGTGGTTGGTTGGTTGGTGGCTAACTGAAATCCAATGTGCCAGAGTGTAACCGCAATGTCAATAAATATGTTACGCTTGACTCGTCTTTTTTACGAAAATTTGCTTAGGCTTTTGTTTTTCTACGAGTACGAGTATTGTACTTATTTGTGCTTCTCCGGCTGGAAGAGGTATTCCTCTTCTTTTTTTTCTTTTTGATTTGTTTTTGTTTTTGGTACCATTTGGTATTCAATTCCAATGTTGTTGTTTCTATATACACAAGTTTAGTGCCTATAAATTGATTTTTCATTTGGATTTTGCTATTTTCAAAGATATTTTGTGTATTTTTCTGTTTGCTGGGTTTACAATTGAGTTTTGTTTGGGCATTAAAAATTGAACATGTATTTGGGCAAGCGGCGTAACGAGTTTTATATATACATACATACAAAAGTGATTTACTTATATTTATGTGCCCTGGTGAAATATTGTTTCAAAGATGGAAGATTATAACAGGATTTTCTTAAAAAGTTAAGCAGGTCATGGCTGTATATAGAAGGTTCCGACCTGAAATAAGTCGGGTATGCCGCCATAAATGTTTCTTCACAATCGAAAAGAGTTGTTTTTCATAAAATCAATCAAGTGCGACAAATTAGGTAAATCACTGGATTAAAAAAATTAGTATTCATATTTATCATTCTGTCTTATCTAAATTTCAGCATAATACTAAGCATATTTGATGAGATTAACATAAAGTAAAGATGCCTTAGGGTTGCAAACTCAAGAACCTCTTGTTTAGCTTCTATAAAAGTCTTATTAAGTATAGAGTATGATGTGGGCTAAGAGAAAGCTAATAAAATAGCAATATCAGTTGAAAATTAAAAAAAACTAAACAAGAAAAAATCAATATTAAAATTATCTCTACTTAATTTTAGACAGTTTCTTTGCATTTTTACTAGGTTTGATCCTCTTTGGTATTCTTTTGGTATTTACTGATTCGTAAGTTACGGAATGTGGCCTAAAATATTCCTTTTGAATTTCTTTATCAATTATATCGGTTCATAATGAAAATAATCAGGGATTTGAAGTTATGTGTGATTATTTGAGGTAATTTTTTAAGTATTTCCTGCTATCCTAAAGCCCTCTATGGACTTGCTAAGTAACGAGAAGTTTAATACAAGAATTGGGGTAAAAAAAGCAAAAGTAACAATTTCTTCACACTTAACATTGCTGAATGTTATGCTTATCACCACATTTGTGGAGTCTATGTAAATAGGCTGTGGGCCTTATTTTGCTTAGACAACACACAATGTTGCGCCGTCCTTCTTGTACATTCAAACCATTAGCGAACAACTGAAGTTAAACTAAATTCGAGGAGCTTAAACTAACATCGTTTTATGACGAAATTTAATTACAGCTGCTCTTGCTCATTTTGAATTGCTTAATAAACTTTTGGCATTATTTGTGGTAAAATCGGGAAAAAATTAAACTTTGGTTTCACGTTGACAAAATTGTACAAAAAACGCATGCTGAACTCAAACAAAAAAACTCTCTACTTTGTAAACGACCGTTTTTCTCTGGTTTTATTTGCTCACTATTTACTCGGGCTTCCATATAAATACTGTGTATTATTTACATTGTCTATAGGCGTTTGTCTTGTCCATTTTATATACAGCGTCTGTCTTCGTTTGTCTCTAACTGTCTACTCTCTGCTAGTCTCCGTCGCGTCATCCATTCTTTTTTATAGTGTGACCATTGTCCCCGTCTTAAAATACCTTAACACTAAAATATTTATCGATATATTTGTACATGTTCGCGGCTATTTTCAAATAATTCGAAAGTTTACAACTTAATAATTTTCGGTCAATGCAGTGATCGGTACTTCCGTTTTGTAAGCGAACTCACTAGAATGTCATACAACTTTTTTTGCACAATGACTTCATATGCCTTAAGGGGTTCCGATTCCAACCAAATTCTAAAAGCTTTGTCTTATGTCAAAAGAATTTATTAGATTAAATTCATGAATTGTATATTTGAATTAACATAAATAAATATTGTTCCTGAAATGATAACACTAGCTTACAAAATAATAAATTTAACATAACAAATTTGGTAGCAATTCCCTATGTAAACGTGTAACTGTGAGTCCAAAAATCTATTTCACAAATTTTGTAGAGTGGCAATTCTCGAGCTAGTTTTTTGATTGGGAAGAAAAGTAGCTTTAGAATAATGTGTATATCTGTATGTGTATCTGTAATGTGTATGTTTGTAACGCATAGAAGGAAGCATCTCCGACCACATAAAGTATATATGTATATTCTTGATCAGCATGACGAGCTGAGTTGATATAGCCATGTCCGTCTGTCCGTCTGTTTCTATGCTGTCTCCTCCATCAGTTTTAGAGCTATCTTAACCAAACGATGCACGAAGTCTTTTGGTACAAATATGCTGTACATTTGTCGGCACCGGCCGGATCGGATGACTATAGCATATAGCTGCCATAGGAACCATCGGTCGAAAATGTTGTTTTATTAAAAATTACAAAATAAACTAATAACGACTCCGACACGGCGGGGGTATTTTATTTGCCCGTCTGGCCAGCTATGCCCCTATTTTAGTGATAAAAACTTTTTTTCTTCAACGCAAACGTCTCCAAACCTTGTATTTATAAGTTTTCTATGCTTTTGCATAATTTCACCAAGTTTGATAGGACAACTATATAGTACAGCTGCCATAGAAATTAGGTGTAGAAAATGTATATAGCCTTGTAAAAATATGTACATTTGGCCGAATGTACATTTTTGTGTCAATGGAATCAGGCTTCTAATTTATATAAATTATACAAGCTACAAGGGTACATAAACTTCGGTCGTGCCGAAGTTAGCTTTCTTCTATTTTTTTTTTATTAATTTCAACTTATTTTTGATCAGTAAGCAAGTTGTTCTGCTGAACATGACAACTGTTAAGCTTTTTATGGGTTTCTTTCTTAAAACTTTACATTATTTTGTTGGTTTCAACATTTTCATAATCAACATTACCTGATTTACCTTCAGTATCGTCAATATTTTTTGTCTAATTTTGTAACATTTAATTCCAAATGAAGTCTTTTTCGAAAACATTTCTTTTGGAGAGTAGAACACTATTCTGCAAGATCCAGTTGATGCCATAAATATTCATTTCAAGACCTTAGATTCGTTTTAATCACACAATAATCCTCAGGAAATTCCTTTCACCCCTTCTATAAACAGGAAAAAGTTCAATTTCGCCGCCTTGTGTAAAATGAGTAGATAGATAGATAGATAGTTGTTTATTTTCATTTGATAATTTTCATAGCTTACAGCTTTACATTGATTAAATAATGATAAACAAACATTTAAAGCTTGGTTTAAAACCGTCAGCCTTCCTTCTGTTGTATGACATAAAAACATTTAAATATGTAAGCGTATACTTATTTTACATATAATTAACATCATTTCATATTCTGCATATTATTTAATAATTTTCATTTATGACATTTCTTCTATAATTAGTAGCCATCTCTATGTAATTCGCCAGATTATTCCATCCCACCCCCCGTTCAGGGCCGTCAGCACCTATTCTTCGGTAAACGTACAAGTTTTAAAATATCGCCAACGAAATTCCCGCAGTATTGGACATCGTCCTACAAAATGCTGCATGTCCTCCTGCTCAGACATATTGCACAGTGAGCATATACCTCCATTTACAATTCTTCTTGGGCAGCTGTTTAACCATAAAAGATCTCCTCTGGCCTTCATTATCCAAGTTATCTCGCTTTGCTTGAAAGACTCGTTGCAGTATGTGGGCCCCATTGCATAATTAAGGTCTTTATACACTCTTGATGCACTTACTGACGCCTTGTTCATGTGTTGCATGTGGTTATCTGCTTTTGATGCGCTTAGGAACCGAACATTGTGGTCAATCCAATCTGCATGCGAGTGGTTGTCTCCGAGTGATATGCCATGATGCGCGAACATTTCTCAAAGCCTCGCAAACCACCCCAAATTATTTCGCATCATTTTCTCAGCAAAGATATGCGGGAGTCTAGCATCTTCATACTCAAATAAAATTCTTAATAGGTACTTAAGATGAAGTGTTAGACTCTAGCTGTGTCCATTTTCTAGCCCTGCGTAAAATGAGTATTATATGCGGGTTCTGACCTCAAGTAACTCAACTGTCTCTCTATGAAAGTTAAAAAGAATTCAAGAAGAAACGTATTACATTAAATATTATGTGTTAGGTAAAGTTACCTTCAGGTTATATCGTGTAAATACAAATTGTTGCTAATTTTAAGTAAGTTAGCCTCACTACTCTACATTCTTTTTAATTCAATTAGAGCAAACGAACATATGCATCGGTTCACTATTTCCAAATGAAATGCTCGAAAAATGTGTCATACTTTAAATTAACAATATCTTTTTTTTTTTTAGTTTTCTACTTAAAAGTGGGAAAACTACATTTTGGTCACATTCCTACAATGCTTTTATTTTTGGCTTTTTTCTTTTTACACTACATTTTGGTCATATTCTTACAATGCTTTCATTTTTTTTGTCTTTTTTTGCTTGAATTTAATTAAAAAACTTGAAGCAAAACACTTTGAATTTTATCAACCTTGGCTCCTGCTGCTTCGCTTACTGCAATACAATAATACGAAACTCGGAATCCAGAAGTCACATGCCCCCCAAAAAGCAGACTATGCTATGTCCTTACTCTGATTATTGCTGTTGTTGTTTCTGCTCCGCCATGTTTGTTGTTTAGCCGCCGCCGCCATATTTACTTTGTATTTGTTTACGTTTTTATTGTGTATTTTAGCGCACGAATTTAAATATTTGCTGGGTTTTCTTTGCTTAGTTCCCTTTCCCTCACACACACACACACACACACACACAGACACCAACTAGTGGAAGTTTTCGTTGATTGTTGTTGGCATTGTTGCTTTTTTATTGCACTTTTCACTTGTTTCTGCTATCTCTCTCTCACTCTCTCTGTACTGTGTGTGTGTGTGTGTGTGTGTGTCTGAGTAAGCGCCAAAGTGATTTACTGTTATAAATATTTGCTTGTGAGCTTTTTAAGTACTTTTTCTTTTATGTTTTCCTTGTTTTTTGCCACGTTTGCTTTTGGCATTCATTCTCATTCATTTCTTCGTTTCAGCGCCGGAGTTACTGTTTGCTTTATCAACACCGCCGCCGCTTGCCCCCACTCCGTTGTAGCCCCCTGACTTTGTTTACTTGTTTCTGTTGCATACTTTTCAGCGTAATTTTTATTGAATCATGTTTACCCTTATGTCGACTTGGTTTTTGTGCTCCTTGTGTACCTTCATTTACTCGTTGCGCTCATTGTGCAAGCACCAGGTTTTGTGCTAGTCCCCCCCCCCTGCTTGCCTCCCTCCACTCTGATCCTAGTTCTGGATTTTGGGTTGGCTGTTGGCTTTTGTTCGAGATTCGCGTTTTGTTTTCCTTTAGCTGTGTGGCACAGTGGAAACTCATAGAAAGTGTTGAAATGGAAACTTAGGAAATCTTATTCTGTCTGCGTTAAGTTTGATCGAACTATTGGTCTTTGAATTGGTCTAGGTCTAAAAATGATTTGGTTTAAGACTCTTTTATTTAAAAAAATATTATTTTAAGCATATTTCATTAAGTTTCTTATGTTTCTTTATCACATTTATTCTCTCCCTGAGCAAAATGTGTACAAAATCATAAAAACAAAAATCTTTGGAGTTGGAAATTCTGTAAACCTTACATTTATTGTTTCCAATAGCAATCGAATTCCTATAATGGACCCTCCATTTTATTTATTTTGTTTCTAAAAGTGATTGGTAACCATAATTTGATCAAATTATGAATCTATATAGAAACAAATGCTGCTAAACTGCTGCTGCCTTAATTAGAATTCTTTATTGAATTCATTTTGGAGTTCTTAAGAACTTGATTAGCCTCCAAGTCAAGTTCTTTATAGCAAAGTAAATGTATCTACCGATACCTTAATCTAAACAACAGTTCAGAAACGTCTAATTCACCAATATTTCTTGGATTTTTCGATCCATGGAATACTAAATTCGGCTTGACTTGTATATTAACCTCAATGATTTTCATTTCTATCGACTTTTTACTGTATTTAATTTTATATTTTGAGATATTGTGGCCCGTCGTCATCGGGTTCGCTGCCTGAACACCGTCACTTCCCTTTCCGCCGCAGGGGAGGAATCATTTTGCATTAACTGAGCAAATAAACCAACTTTGTTATATTTTCGTTCATTTCATTTCGTTTGCCTTGGGCACTCGAAGCATTTTCTTTCTTTTCAACTGAAGGGAGGCAGTGAGGCCAGTCGGTCGCTGTTGTTGATATTTCTGTTGCTGTTTCTGGTTTTCTTTTTCAGGTTCGGGCTTTGCGTTTGAGTTGTTGTGGTTGTTGTTGTTTGGGTATTTACCCTGTTTTTGCTGTTTGTTCTGTTTGTGTGTGTGTGTGTGTGTGTAAAATTGAATGCTCAATTGAGTACTTAATTAGCAAAAACAGTTTTTAATGACGACACGAAGGCTTTTATACTTTGTGCAAACCAAATAAAAGGGTAGCTAACAAGCACTGGAAGAAATTGAAAACAAATTCTAACTTGTAAAGGGTGTTTTTTTTTTAAAGAGGTTTAAAAGCTCAATTTGAATTTTCAAACGGAAAAATGTTTTGACCTTTTTCCTTTGACAATTCTTTAAGAAAGTTGTGTCTGCCTAATCTTCCAAATTATTTGTATGATACTTTTACATTACTTCTCATCTGGTAATCAAAGCAACTCGTAAACTCAAAAGGAGTTGAATGGGTACTGACACTCACTCCAATGAATTTGAATGAATGTGGGATGGGGAATGCGATGGGGGATGTTGTTCCATTTAGACACTCTCCAGATTTCACAAATAATAATATGATTGTTTATTTTAACGAATATTAAACTTAAAAGTGAATTACATATGTTGAGCTTAGAATGTACGTCTGACTTCTTCGGCTGGCTGCAATCGACTCTCTTACTTAAGTGTACATACAAATAGCAAATGAAATGCAAAATGGAACACAGGGATGCAGACTTAACTTAAATGAACATAGCCCTTAGCACCTATATTCCTATTCCTACAATAGGCCGTCCTGACCTTTCATTCGTCCCGAATGAAATTTTACCATCTCTTCATGAACTCAACTACAGTATTAGTTAAATTTGGTCCTTCATGTTCACCAACTTTTTCAACAACTCATCCTTCATGGCTTTACTTTTCGAATATTTTATAACCAAAATATTTTGCTCTCAGCTTTATGCCTGTCCCGTATTGTATTGTCTTATTAGCTACTAAATCTCCTAAAACCTTTCTTCTTTCATTTCCTGACTTCCGATTTTCCTCTTGCGTTTTTCTTTCGATGTTTCTTCGAGCTTCTTTTCTTCAATACTCTCTGGAGGTATTCCCTTTGATAAAACATTTGTTGTTCTGAATCTTCTTGCGTTAACACTCTTCCATAGCCATGCTTGGAGGCGGCATCCGTATGGACTTCTGTTATTGCATTCGGATTGAATAATTTAAAAATTGGTGGTTTAGCCAACATCTGTTTTAGCTGCTCAAAAGCAACAATCTGCTCATCTGTCAATTCAATCTTAGCGTTTTTCTTTTGATTTAATTCTGTTCTCAGAATATCCGTAAGTGGTTTCGCTACCAAGGCATATCCCTTTATGAATCTTCTCAAATACGATGTCAAACCTAAGAAACTTTCCAACTCTTTAGTTGTTTTGGGATTTGGGAACTTCTGAACCGCTTCTATCTTGTCTTTCGATGGTTTTACACTTGCGTTCTCTATCAAGTATCCCAATAACTTAATTTTTTCTCTTAAAATCTGATATTCATCCCATATTATTTTCATTGCTTCTATGTTTCTGGCTGGGATTACAATATCGTCCATGCAAGTCAAATTCTTTCCACCTTGATCACCATTCGCTCCTGGTGTCAACACTACCGGAGCCGCTAATCCTGGATTGCTAGGAACATTTATTACCTTATCTAAACTTTCACCAACTGGTTTCTCAATTAAACATTTCTCTGCATAGCAACATCATTCTTTAGACATATCTCCTTTTTAATTGGCGGCACTATAGTCTCCTCTGGATTGTAGTTGTTTACCACAACCCTTTCTTTGTCTTTCTTTGACAAGTGTTGCTTTTCTTTTCTTTCTAACTGTTCAGCTGGCTGTGAGGAATTTGTTATTTCACTCATACAAAGTGCCTTAAAATCCCCACATGTATCTACGTTTGGGACATCTTTCTTCCAAAAGGTTGCTCCGTTTTCGTCTAAGGTCATATTAATTGATTTTAATATGTCATTGCCTAGAATAGCTTCATACTTTAGATCTTTTTGTTTCACTACATGAAAGACCACTGAGAATTCCACCATGTCTGCCACAATATTCAACTCCAAACTGCCCATAGTGGAAATTTGTCCATCTCCGATTCCGTATAAGCCACGAACATCTTCTTTGTTTATCTTTACGCTACCAAACTTCTTCCAACTATCCTCCCTTATGAGGCACAGATCACACCCAGTATCTACCAGAACATTTATCGAACTATCTTTGTAGCTTATGTGAATGCTGGTAGAGTGTCAAATTTACAACATTCAATCAATCAGGGCCCGAATTGTATTGTATTGAAAATAGAGTAAGGTTCGAATATATTCAGAAAATAATTAGTCATTGTCAAGGTGAAAAATATAGAAGAGGAACACAAATTACGAAAGCGCAAAAGCACAAAAATACATTGAAACAATATAACAAAATTGTATTGTTTTAATAATTTAATGTTGTAATGAAAAGACATTATTTTATTAACATTGTCTGGTTTGGTAGCAATAGTACATAGTTTTTCAGTTACCAAATTTACCTGCAATTTTTTGCCTTTCCCAATAAAAACATATTTTTTTGATTTACTAAATTTGCCTTTACTAAAACTGAATGATCTAAGTACACTATGTGATTGGCTTGTACTCGTTCAATCAATTCGTTTTATATGTTCATTCATTCACATTGTATATTCATTCGGTTGAATTTTTGTACTCAAAAAATTGATTCATATTCACGAGTACTCATTGTTGCTCACCGTTTGAGTGCAGACCTCTACTCCGTATGGGGCTCTACACTGCAAATATTTAGCAGTGGAAAATTATGAAGAAAACTTTTATAAAATGTTCTTGGATAGGTAATCATTTAGGAAACAAATATAAATACTTCTGTATATATTTTGTGATTTTGCTTAAGCTAAGTTTACACTGGCAAATAATTTGCTAAATGTTGATGAAATTTTTGGCTGAATTGAGAAGGAAGCAGGGAATCAAACCGAATCCTATTTCGATTCCTGTTCTGGTTCTGGTACGTACCGAAACTTTTGTTTCGGTAAAATTTTCTGTTTTGGTTGCAACATTATTTCGGTTCTCGATTCCGTATTGGTACTTGGTTCATTGGATTGGAAGACATAACAACTACCCCCTTTAAAGTAAACCTTCTACGCTTACTTTCCCTTCTCAAATTGACCAATTTATTTTGAAACTAGTTAAATTTCTTCTGATTGACTAAAAAATGATTGCAAGACGTCAAATTGAATGCAAAAATTTATCCTAATAAATTGTGATTCGCTTGGGGGCATTACGTCTATTCGACTCCGGTAACAATTTCAAATGCAAAGTTGCCGATAAAAGCCTTTATAACGCCGAAGTCAAGAAAACTTTACTTTTTCATGATGAATAAACCGATGCCGAAGATATACACATTTTTCTAAAGCTACTTTTCTTACCAATCAGAAATCTAGCTTTTTCCCGATTTCTCGAAAAAGGCCCCACTAAAAAAATTTGGAATCAGCAAAGGCACTTACATATGAAATGACTGCCAAATGGTAGGGATCGAAAATGCTGTAAACTAGTGTTAATGGTGAAATCGCCTTATCTGAGTTGGTTGGCCAAATTAACCTCAATGTACCTATTAGGCTGATTCGTAATTATATCTCCTTATCACTGAATCGTTGTACTAACTAACTAACTATGCCTTGCATGAACCGTTTCATGTCCTCTGTGCTGATTACAATAAACTCTACCGAGTAATCAACTCCGAAGTTTCTCTTCCTGTTTCAAAAACTAATATTTTAACCTTAATTAGGGGCTAATTAACATTCCTTTATGATTTTCCTTCGCGTTTTTGTGTCGCACGTTAAAGGCTGCACCTTTCGGTCAGTTGGGCGGGAAATGAGCTGTTATTTTACCAGGGGTTCACCTGGTCTAAGGTTTTTTTTTATTTCACAATATGAAAGTTTTACTAAGCCAGACTCTATTTTTCAAAGCTTACGATTAAACCAAATTGAGTAAAAGACCCCAAAAAGTAAGTGCCAGCTTTGCAGTCTACACCTAGAAATCTTTGCATTTAGAACCGAAATTGTACCGGTACAATGTTTAGGTTCTTTTCGGTCTTTTTGGTTCCAAGAATATCGGTTCTCGCATACCGGTATACAAAAAATCAAAAATATCGGTTCCAGTTCCGGTTCTGGTTCTGAGTGTTAATCGGTTCTTTTCGATATACGGTTCCGGTACTGGTACTGGTTTGATTCCCTGGGAGGAAGACATTTTGGCCATATTTGATCACATTATTTGCGTATGGAACCACAGTTTAAGTTGTAAGATTAACCGCCAAAAACACTTTAAAATTTGTAACCGAAAACTTTATTAAAATAAACGGTTATCAGTACCGAAACAGAAATAAATATATGGGTTAATTCTGGTTTTTCCTTTACTAGAAAAAATTTCAATAAACGTAAATTTATTAGATATTTGTACAATGAACACTTTAATTACATATGTATTTATTCACTTGGCTGCTTATTTATTTTCCGACGTACTGTTTCAAATGTGAACAAAGAAAGAGAGCGATCGATAAAGAGCGAAGGCGGCTAACTAAAATCTTAAAGATGCCTCCGTTTTGGTGTGTGCAGTGGATTCGGAAAATCTTAAACCTAATTTTCAAAGCCAAAGGATGTCAAAACTTTTTCAACCCGCAAAATGTAAGAGATGTCATTAGCCAATCAGGCTTTCTTGCAAAAGAGATCGAAGGGAAAGACATACGAGCTCTCCTGTACCACTGATTACAGACGCAATATGGCAAAAAAAAAAGAAACTGTTGGGTCTAGAGCAGTGGTATCCAAACTCACACAATCAAGCATTGCGCTTGTGTGCGTAGCAGCGAAACACGAAGTAAACATTTGACATTTCAACATGAGCAACAAAAATACAAACAAATGCCTCGTGAGAGAACAAAAAATCCAACATGCGCATCGTAAGAGTGCAAGCCGCCCAGCGTGCTATTTATAAAACACACGTATTCTCCCTCACTATACGTGTGTCGGCTGCGACGATGGCAAAATTAGGAGTTCCTATCCCATGGGATAGCATTTTGGACACCTCTGGTCTAGAGGATGAGGGATCATAAGAAGATCATAAAGACGATGACGGCCTTGCATTCCTCAGTGAGTTCTTCTTCGATTTAAAATGATAGGTAGTAAAGGATTTAATGATAAAAGGGATTCATTTTATTAATATGGCGTGATTTCTGGGGTTAGATGTGTGTGCCCATACCCTTCAGTTAGCCATCAAAGCAATTTTGAAAAAGCCTGGATTCGTCAGGTCTATATTTCTGTATACGAAATTTGAACTTGTTACATTCAGTGAATAAATCAGACTCCAAATGGGGCCTTAACCGAAACCCGAAACAGAATAGCCGTGACCCGTACCTTAACCTAAATCCTACAACCGTAATATAATATAACCGTAACGGGAAAAAAGCGATCGGTTAAAACAGTATACCTTAACCGTTATTCGCGTCGGTTTTAATCTCTGGTTGTAAGTTCTCAAAAATCTGCCAAATTTTCATCAAAATTGGAGCACCGAAATATTGTTTTTATTGTTGACGTCGACCTGCTTGCTTAGTTGCGCGGAATGCGACCAAATCATATTAAATTCTCTGATTATGCCAATTTTTTCGCTTCAATAGAAACTAAGTTAGTGGCTTGTAATATTCCCATATCAAATGGGAAACCAAACTGAGATCTGTCCAATTTTTGACGACTTAAAATGTACTTTTAACTTTTAAAAGAACACCCTTTAATTTATGGTGGTGGCTTGTTCATTCCTCTTTTTTTTTTATTATATTTTTTTGTAACACTCAAAGTCGCTCGTTTTCATTCATAAAGATTCTCAAGCACGCGCCGTGCCGCACACTCAGAGAGGGCACTCCACACACTGGCAAACAGCCCCGTAATTGTCGATGTGATTAATGTGTTTTTAAGTGCATCATTTTGAGCATATTATGAGTTTATAGGGGTTAATTTCATTCGCAAGTACTTTGCATGTTTCCAGCTTGGCATTTTAATTGAATTGTTGCCATTCGCTTTGCCCATTCCCCACTTGCATGATTGAGTGTTGCGGTTATAGCCATGACTTACTGTTGTTGTCGGTTGTAATTTTTTATTAAAGCGCAAAAGTATTCTCAGTAAATTTCTTCTGAGGACAAACATCAAGTGGGTCCTTGGGCACACATCAGAGTTAGCCTGAGCATGATGAGGCTCTGTCTCTGCCGGCTTTATGGCTCAGTGGGCAACAACAACATTTGCAAATTCAATTGAATTGATACACGCACCACTTGTTAACCATTTCGGCCTGAACTCACACGGATCCACCCCTCCACACACACACACACACACAGACATACGCACACAACACTCCTGTCTGGTCGGGGCTGGTCCGTCTTATTATTGGTTTTACATGCACATCCGTTCCTCAAATATCATTAGAAGCCTGTGGTATAGCATACGCATGATAGACGAGGTTTTTGGAATGAGGCCGGGCTATTTGAACAATGGCTTAAGGGGCCTATAAAATCACACAAGGGTTTATAAATCCATTTGCAAAACCGAAATCCAAAAATATCCCAAAGCCAAATAACGAAATGAACCTGAGGGTTGAAAGGGCGAGGTGAGGTGGTGGTGAGGGCATTAAAACCAAAAAGTTTAGTTGAAGTTCATGCCCCGGATTGATTGATTCCAAATTATGGAGTAGATTATGGTGATGGGCATGTGTGCACGCACGATACGAGTGGAACACGAAATGTTCAGAGGGAAAACTACACTCACACGTTGAGTCCTTACCAAGAAAGGAAGATCTACCGAAATTCTGCGTTAGTTAGGTCTGGCTGGTTTGAACGGATGCCGCCAGACTTGGTGACCCCGACTAAACCGCTTGGTGACCCCGACTATATCGCTTGGTGACCCCAACTAAACTGTATTCATGTAGATAAACGTTTAATTGTTTTTGTTATTGCTGCTGCGCCATTTTAGATTTTGAGATCCACCGCTGATTTAAACCGCACAGAAAGGTCGGCAAAGCTATATTGTTATGCAGACGGTTTCGTGCTTTTTATAAGCTATAAACTCATATGCACGAATTAGATTTAGCAACTAGAGAAGAGAGTGTTTCAGATATCGGACTGGTTGTCGTGCTGTCTCCTTTTGTAGGAAATTAGCGATGACACAAAACTTTTAACTTAATGATAAGTTATCGAGCACAGAGGTTGTCTTCTCCCAACCAAAATATATAGTTCGAAAGTCTTAACCCTTCCGATTGTTGAACTCCGCTCAAACAATTTCAGTTTGTCCCCGCGACACATCTTGTATAATTGCTCTCCTTATCAACAGTAATTGGTTTTTTCTTTTTCTGGCTTTAAGAGACCAACTTTCAGCTTCAATCGGAAGCACCAAGCATGAGGGAGCTAAAGTGCTACACAAAGGGAACTGCCTTCTGCACCCTTCCCTTCACCCCGCAAACCCAGCACGCTCTGCATCACTTTGACGACCTCGTCGCTTATCCGGCCTGCACCACCTGAGCTGAGCTATTTCTGCACTTTTCACATTTCCTCTTCATGTTTTTTTTTTGTTTTTTGTTTTTTGGTTCTGATGGTGCGCGTAGTTCGCCCATAAAAGTTTCGCATCCCAGCAGATTTTTATTAGTTTTTCACGTTCTGCATTTTCCACGCGCTTTTCACATGCCGCCACAGCTCGAAGCTGGGTTTATTGTTATGGCAACATCGTAAAAATTTATCATACTCTCGTCCTAGTTGTAGTTGGCCAGGGGGAAAGGGGCCAGCGAAGGGGATAAACAACAACGACGGCATCAACAACAACAAAACAAAGTTATCGCATTTTTATGACAATTTGACGACGACTTTCATTGCAATTTTTAAGGTGGCGAAGCATTTTCCACACACAACAAAAACTGAAATAAAATAAAATAATATTCCGAGAGTTGTGATTGAAGGAGTGCGCTCGTTGCTGTTGGAAGAACTTTTGCCCAGAAATTGTCGTTACAATTGAACTTTGAAGAAAAAGAACACATGAAAATTGAAAAAAAAGTGAGAAATTGAGTTATTGAAAAGGTCAAATGATGAGTATCTCCCTTTCTATCAACTTTTCGAGCATTTGATTTAGGTAAAACTAAAATGCTAGTATTTGTAATATTCAATTTATGGACATTGAATTGCATGGAAGAATTACATTCTATTGCATGTATTTTGAGAACTCTACCATTAACTTCCTTTTCTAGAAGCAGACTGACGGAAAGCTACTCAAAACTGCCAATCAGCCAATTTGCATCGGATCGGCAGTGATTACCCATTCCGACAGACTTGGTGACCCCGACTAAACAGCTTGGTGACCCCGACTAAACCGCTAAACCGACTTTAACGAAATTTGTCACAGTATATTTATGTCGATCAGAGAAAGAGTCATACCGATCATGTCTTAGAAAATAGTCAAGGTTTTTGGCGTGAATCGGCTTAGCAGGTTAAAAACTGTTTCACATCTATATCTTAGAAATTATTTCAGCTATGAACTTAAAGTTTGCTGTGTTGATAAACTATAGTTAGACCTATTACTGGTCCAAGACCGGTGCTCGATAACTTCTCTTCTCCCAACCAAAATATATAGTTCGAAAGTCTTAACCCTTCCGATTGTTGAACTCCGCTCAAACAATTTCAGTTTGTCCCCGCGACACATCTTGTATAATTGCTCTCCTTATCAAGACCGGTTCCGAACCCCAACTGAACCTGTTCAAAAGTGGTTTATCTCAGAAATTAGTTGAGGTATGAACTAGAAATTTGCTGTGTATTTTGATAGAATGAAGATAAACTGGTTCAAAAGTTGGTTTGAACGCCATATCTCAGTGATTTAAGCTGTGACCTGGAAAATGGTTGTTGTTGTTGTAGCGGCTTTCGTTTTTCGGGTTGTACGTAGGGGTAAGAGAGATAGTAGTTACTAAATATGATGATATAGAGAGTGGGATTATACAAGAGATAGAGAGGATGTCGAATCGCCGGGGTCTAGCCCCAGGAAGGTGGCGCACTCGGTGGGGTGCGTATATAAGTTTTTTTTTTTAAATCCCTTTATTGTTACATTAAAAAACTACTATTTACATACAAGCACTTTGGAACAACATAATACAAAAAGTTCGACAGAAACATCTTAAACCTGCTGAACGGCCTCAAGGTATTGCTTCGCAGATTTGATGCCTCGACTACTTCCTGGTTCTACGTTGCACATCCAGTCTCCGTAGCTTAGCCAAAATGGTAGCTGCCAACTCGCACGTTGCCTCCCAGTTTTCCTTCGACATCAACATGTATGGGACTAAATTATCTTCGGCTATATCACCGCCCATCAACCTGGATAGTTCCGCCCTTTCAGCCTGAAACCTATCAGAGAGTCTCGATCGCCCAAAATGCAGCTGCTGCGCAGTCTGTGTTAGCGTGTTGCTGAACGCCGCGTTTAGATATTGAAATCCTACACGTTTCGTGTAGCTTTTTTTCCAAAGAGAACTGAGAAAGGTAAACGCGGCGTGCAGAAAAGCCACACGCCACATGCAGAAAAGCTTCACGTAACGTGTTGAATTCAGAAAGCTACACGCGACAGCTACACGAAAGTTATGGATTGAAAATCCTACATTTTTGTGTAGCTTTTTCTTTCTCTGTGTGGTTCCGATCCAGTTTGGACGAGTTCAAATGTTAAAGTTCAAACATATTCACACAATTCAAAGGATGAGAGCTTCTTCGGGAATACGTAAGCACAAATTCCTGCATAAAATCCTTTACCAACACGACAGTCAGAGAACAATTTTAATCAATTTGTATAAAAAATCTTGATTCTTCAAATAAACAAAGTTTCATTTTTGTCAAATATCCAAAGACTTTTTTATAACAATTACAATCTACCTCCTACAGCAAATGCCAAAACAATTGCAAATCAATTAAAATGTCTGCCAAATTGTTAGACAAAATCATTGAACAAAAAGAGAATTGTTCTAATTAGGCAAATGCAAACGCAATTTTTCTTTTGAATTTTACACATTTTTGTTTGGCTAATTGGAAACTGAAAACTCCTCCTAGTTGCAGTAAGTCGTAGTATGTGTAGTTCATGGTAATGTTGTTGTTATGGTGGGCGGAGGAAAGGAAACAACAACAACACAAATAACAAAAATACTTGAAAAATGAATCTGCGTTAAATTCCTAGTTGGCCACATGCTCTATTAGTTGAATACAAAAATCCCCAAGTTTTTGGCATCTGAAAAATGAGTAGACAAGGGAGTGGGATAACTGCATCATCGATGGCTGGCATACGAAAATATTCTCACATTTGAACTTCGAACAGGAAACACTAAAATGCATCGCATGTGGGTGTAGGAGAATGAGAATGGAAGCATCCTCTGCTCCATCTCCTATACATGAAATGTGCTGTTGGCACGCAAAAACTCTCCCAATCATGCGGGGACCTGTCCTGAGTCTGACTCTCACTCACTCTCGCTCTCTCTTTCGCTCTCTCTGGTTGGCTTATAGTACCCCAACACCCTCAAACCATCCCACCCCCCACCCACCTGTCTAATCGGTGTTTGTTAGTATATAAATCTAAAAGCTAATCCGCTTGTATTTCCGCTTGGGCGCTGTGAGGTTAGACCGGAAATTCCGCTCTATATGCAGAATGCAGCAGCAACAGCAGCAGCAGCAGCAGCGACGCCAAACGACCAGGACGAGGACGAGGACAACATCGTGTCCGCCATTGATATTGGTGTTGACGACGGAAGTCGAGTTGTGCTCCGTGTGTGTGTGTAGTTGTTGCTTGTTTAGGGATTTGTTGTGGCAGCGCAGTACATTTGTTCGCCCTAATGGCGAGTAGGAGTCTCTCTGTGCTTGTGTGTGTGTGTGTGTGTGTGAGGAAGTGTCTATGTGCTTCGTGGTCTGGTACACGCTCCCAAAACAACTCGTCGACTGCATCAAGGTATCGTAGGTACTCTCAGAATGCAGGCGAGCATTTGCTCAGTTTGCAAGTTTCGACTACTTTTTGTTGTTTTTTTTTTTTTATATTTTTGACTGCACTGCAAAATACACTGAAAACAATTTGGGGTTCTGTGTATATTCTTGGTTAAATTTTATGTTATGTTCAACACGAACTCTGACATAAGCTAAGTTTTGTTAGAAGACGGCGGTAGCAAACAACTCTAATAGGCGCGATGGGTGCCGTGTTTACTTACTTGGTGTTGGTAGTTCCGGCTGGTTCCATGTTAGAGCTCCTTAGTGAGACCTAATGCGTGATAGGTAGCTGTTTAGGCTCCTGATTTTCCCGGAGCGGAAAAACCGAGGCAGGGTTTTCCCGACCTGATCGACGGGAGGTGGCCTGCCCCCAGGACAACGTTGTTACGTTAGGTGTGTGCCAGCTTCTTGGCTTCTGCACATGATGCGAGGGTGGGGCTATCGTTTCCTAGGAGCTGTTGGACTGGTAGAGATTCCGCTTGTAGGTCGTATCTAACGGATATGGGGCGCTTTGACATGCTCTGTGTGGTGCAGGCATGATTTGGATGGGATGTCTGATGGCAGGCTATAAGGAACTGTTGCGTGAGGAGCTTGTTGTGCTCACGAACAGGGAGGACATCTGTTTGCTGATGTACGTGCACGGGGTGGGTCATGATGTGGCAACCGGTGGCTACTCGCAGCGCAGCGTTTTGGGCTAGCTTAGTTTATCATAGACCTTCCTATAGCCTTGTAGGTGGTGACGATCGTTTCCTTCTCCCTTCCCCAAGTACTTCCAGCTATGGCCTTTAGGACTTTGTTCCTGCTACGAACCTTTTTGATTACACCTTCGGAATGTTTAGCGAAGGTGAAGAGAGGGTCAAACATGACACCGAGGATCTTGGGATTGTTTACGGTGGGGATCTGGTGTCCATTAATATGGATGTCCAGGATCTGTTTAACCTCTTTGGTCCAAGTAGTTAGCAGTGTGGCTGATGATTTGGGGGCTGAAATGCTTAGGTTGCTGCTGAAGAGGAAGTTTGCGAGGCTAGGTAGGAGGTAGGCGTTCATCCTCTTTTTGAGAGTTCTAACATCTCGGCCGGTGGTGATAATCGAACAGTCGTCAGCGTATGTGACGATTTTTATATCTGGAGGTGGTTGCGGAAGTCCGGCTTGTGGTGTACTCCCTGCTTAATAACGCGCGGTTTAAACTGTTTTCCACGGAAGTCTACGTAATTTTGTCGTACCGAACCCTTGGCCAATGCAGATGAGGTGTTTCAGAGTTTCTACGACTCCAGGTCGCTCACATTTCCTGCAGGTGTCTGCTGTCGTAATGCTTAGCTTTTTTTGCGTGAGCGTCTGCTAGGCAGTGACCAGTTAGTATAGCCGTCTGTGAATAGGTGCGCTGCTTCCTGGGCCAGTCATGTACGCCAGTCTTCTGGTCCCAGTAGTGCTGATTCACCTGTGAAGTTGGTTTTCTGGGATCATGTAGTCCGCGCTCTGCCCACTATGCTGTGTCCATAAATAGCTTCGTGCAAAGACGCTGGACAGTTCTTTTGCGCAAGGGGACGTGCTTGGATGTCCAGGGGGTTGACACCTAGGAAGTGTTTTAGTGCTTTTGTTGGAGTGGACCTCAGTGCCCCAGTTATACAGACCAGTGCCTGCCGCTGCACACTGGGTTTTTTTTCGTTTTTTTTGGCATAAACCCGAAAAAAATGTTGCTCTGTTTTTTGAAATAACTTTAATTTTTATGTTTATAATACTCTAGTTAAATAAAAAATCAATCGATAAAATTTTTCACGGTCACACTGATTGATCGATACACTGTCAAAGTCAGCTGATTACGCACGTGGTACATATAAATTGGCCACATATAAATAAAATACAACTTTAAATGATGCAAAGTCGTAGTTCAGGTATGTAAAACAAGAGTTATATAACATATTCGTCAATTCTATGTGTTTTTGTCCTCGTGAAACGTGTTTTATTTATGTGTGCTTTTTTGATTAATCTTAGCAAATTTAGCAGTGTTTCGTGGAGTAGAACTCGCAAGGCACTCCAAAGTGCTCAGGTATTTAAATGTGGAGTTACTAACTAAAGTGTCCAGAATAATATGCAACTTCGTTTGTCTGCTTTAATTTGCTTTTTCGCGAAAAAATCGCCTTTTTCCAGAGGGATATGCGTTTGAGCATGCAGAGCTGCCAAACTTTTTGTCAGCCACAAACGCTCAGAGGCCGCTGTCAAACAGCATATACAGCCAAAAATTGGGGAAAATAACCTAAATAAAAGCGTCGATTCTCAAGTAAATGAAAAGGTACGCGATTTTGACAAATATTTTGAAAGAACATGGCCAAAGTGCGGGCGACAAATTCAAAGATTTAAAAGTAAGCATTCTGAATGGCTTAATAAAAAGATCAAAATTGACATCGACGCAAGTTGTGGCTCGAGAAATAGAGGTGGACGTCCAAAAGTGGACTATGAGAACGCTAGCTCCCGGGAAAAACGAAAGTTGGCGACAGAGCTTTCAGAAGTTAATAATAACTCATTGCCTATGCTAGTTCATGCTGCTAGAGTTTCAGCTACCAAATCAGCAGATAAGGACATGGTTGCTGTTTTAAAAGCAGCAGGATCAAGCGAGGATCTAAGTAAACTGAAAAGGAAACTTTTTTCGACTGAGCCCGTACAAATGTCAGCTGACAGTGCCTTATCATTTTTATTGGAAAATGGATTTACATTACATTTACATTTACACAACAGATGAAATCTATCGAAAAACATATTTATTTTGAATTTTCCAAATAATTTTAGGTACCGTGTTGGGGGAAGGGGATGTAGGCGTGGTCGAATCATAAAATAAACAAAAACCGAAATTCTACTTTAATTTGAATAATTTATGTGCAAAAACTTAGCTTTCTATCTTTCAATTTGAAGTTGATGCCAAAAAAAAACGAAAAAAAACCCATAGTGCGCTGGGCCTTTTTCATCAGCTTTAGATATGCCGTGTAGTAGTATCGGTCCCATTACTGATATGAAGAGCCAACCCATCCATCTTTTTATGAAATTTTTGATCAAATTCGAGTCTTTTTCGAGAAGTCTGTCTGATTCAAATAGTCATAATTGCGCTCGGTTTCTGATCTTCTTGAAGAGTCGTTTGCAACCCGTTTTTCTAATCAGTTTCGACTCATTTTCGAGTCATTTCCGAGTCTTTTTCTAGTCGTTTTTTAATGAAGCACCATGTGAGCAAATGGATGAGTCATTTTCGAGTCTTCTTTAAGTCGCTCATGAAAATAATCACCAAAAGAGCTCGAAAAAGATTCACCAAGTTGATTCCCCAAGGGCTGCTTAGCATCTTCTGAGACGCATATATCTCATTTGTTGCCCCTGTCACCCTTTCCTTCACATTCAGTCTTCATGACAGTTTACTATCGATTACTACTCCGAGGTATTTTACGTTATTCCTTGGCATTAGCGGTGTTCCATTTATCGCGTAGGTGGAGTCCATTGCGGTACCTTGTATTTCTTGTTGAAGAGAATGAGGTCCGTCTTCTTCGCATTGATACTAAGTCCGGCTTCTGTGGCCCACTTTAGTATGTCTTTGAGATTAGAGTCCAAGATTGAGCTGAGAGTCGATGGACATTTTCCCATGATAGTTATGCTTATGTCGTCGGCATATGCGGTTATCTTGGGTGCTTTCCTGCAGAATGTTAATAGTAGTTTAGTTAACCACAAGGTTTCATAGAAGAGGTGACAGAACTCCGCCCTGAGGCGTTCCGCCATGTGCCTCTTTCGTCATGGTTCTGCAGCTCAGCAGGTTGTATATATCCAGGAGTCCAATGCCTTGTGTTTTGTTAGTGCTCTTAGGCTTCGCATTATCGCTTCCAGGGCATATTCCTGATGGTACAGTGCCTACTCGATGGTGGCTACTACGCAGATTTCCCTTTTGTGTATGCGTGCAGATTATCCTCCAAGGTCAGGCTCTTGCCAGGTCCATTGTTTTGAGGGGGAATGAAGTGAGACTAACTAGATGTAAGCTGGAATGAGAAACAACACATTGATGCTGGATTTAGTCTATTTGGACCCTTTTCCAAGTCAGTTGCCTTGAGGTTCTCGGCAAACTTGACTTGCTGTAACTTTTTGGTTTCCAAACATGAAACATAGACCGCTGGCCAGTGTACGAAAAGCTCTTCGCTCTCATGGCACTATCCCCCCCAGCATGCGCTCGGCTCGTGTCGGTGTGAAAAACTATGCGTGACAATCGCTGATCTAAAAGTGAATCATAAATTGTACTTATTGAACTACCATCCTAAGATCAGTCCAAAGGTAAGGATGATCATGCTCAAGTGTAATGCTTTAATATTCGAGAACTGTTTTTCCCATTTCTCTCAGTGCACATATCTCAGTATCGTTGTTTGTATCACTTGCAACGTTGGCACCAAACTTTCCTGGCATTGTAGAATCAGGCCACCCAGTTCCAGCTCCTGTGTCTGTGCCGCCTGCCCGCCTGCCATGCACCGACTCGAGCTCTCGACACACACACTCTCTCGCTCTCAGAACGAAAGGATTCTGATTCGTGTGCTGGCTGTGGTTCGGGCCAAAAGATGTCTGGCTGCTTCTTGAAAAGTGCAGCTAAAACTGACTCCAGAGAGGTGGAGGCAGAGAGAGAGCCGGAGCCGGAGCCAGAGCCAGAGCTCAACTGCAGCAGTTCCTGACCAAAAAAGAGAAACTTGAAAAGTGAAAAACTTTTGTGTCAGTCGGGAGAGGGTAAGGTTGCGGGTGATGGTGTTGATGGTGCTGGTGCCCGTCAGTTTAGCACAAAGCCATATCCGTTATGAGCGGGCGAAAAGAGCAACAAACTAAGCGCTCAGCTCGGATTTGTTCATCGGGTCAGAGGGCAAGTGGCAAGTGGGCATATCAAATGGGTTGCACAGAGCCAGCAGCAGCAGCAGCAGAAGAGAGAGAACCAGCCTAGGCTGGTTGTGGTGCTGGTTGAAGGGTTTTTGGTTTGGGTTCATATTGTTGGCTCACTCTTGTCGAGTGACCAAGGACCAGGTTATGCTCGTAACTAATAACCAAGTAAATTGATACGTGACCCTGCATTTAAATGCCATTATTGCCTACGTATCCTTCACCCACCCCCTGCCCCATACTGCCCACGGGTGACGGGTAACGGGTCAGTCAAGCGAGTGGAGGTCCTGCTCTTGGGCCTGCGCTTGACTTGCTGTCTTTGGGTGACGTAGGAGAAGGAGCAGGACTCTGTCGGCTCTCTGCCAATTTGTGATTGGAATTTTTGATGAGCCCGACTGACGTATTGATTGACTGTGCATACACACACACACACTGCATAGAGACCACAGCATCCTGGTAGCCTGATGCAAAAATCCATTCCCCTTTATGACGTCTGTCAACGACAGGGCACAAAAAAAAAAAATGGAAAATATAAGTTTGCTTTGGGTTTGGGTTGAAATGCAACAGCCAAGTGAGGGAAGTAATCGCTACACATGTATAAGCTGAGTATACTGGTGCTGCTCCTGCTGCTGCGGTTGCTCCTTCGTCTTCTTCTACTTCTACTGACCCCAAGCGTCAAGTTTGCCTTCAACTTTTATGCGTCTAAGAACAACAATTGTCTGGACTGACTTGGAGAGTTTTGCCTTCTGCCAAGTCCTTGGGACTCCTTTGTGTGTTCCTGCTGTGTGTGTGTGTGTGTGTGGGTTTGTGCGGGGGAAATGGCTGCGGAAATGAGCACGGAAAATTGTACACACGACCGGAAACTTGCAGAAGTTTCGTTGTATTTTCAGACAGTTGCAAACGGACCCGGATTCTTGTTCTCATCCTCCTCCTACTTCGCTACGCAATTGCCCGCGGGGTATGATTAAAGTTTTCCTTTTAATTTCTAACAATTGTGTTTCGGTTTAGATTTCGGTTTCTTTTTTGTGGTCCCTTGCGCTATAAGGCAAAGAAGTGAGCATATGTCCTGCTGGAAGTTGAATGAAAGAATAGCACAAATGGAGAAAATATGGTGAGAATTCTTTTGAGCTGCGCCCTGATGCTTGGCATGTTATTTCACTGAAAATGCAATAAAATGCTACC
Source organism: Lordiphosa magnipectinata (assembly GCA_037044535.1). Classification (NCBI taxonomy): domain Eukaryota; kingdom Metazoa; phylum Arthropoda; class Insecta; order Diptera; family Drosophilidae; genus Lordiphosa; species Lordiphosa magnipectinata. The sequence continues at coordinate 338,235 of JBAMBO010002012.1, forward strand.
ACGACTTCATAAATTTTTAGTAAAAAAATGCAAGCAATAACATTGATTGTTGTTGTAACGCCCTTTTATTAGATTTTAGGCTGGAAGTAGAAGCAGTGTTCTTTATTTTGGGCTGCGGGAGTAGACATACTGCTATACCGGACAACCCAAAACGCATCGGGAGATTGAAATTAGCTGTGCCGCACATTAAACCAGAGGTAATATTCATAGCCACAGCCAGCTCCGTGGACTGGAGTCGGATCATACGCGCCGGGCGTATTAGAGGAGAAAAAACTAGGTGGCTGGTAGGTGGCCACAAAAGTAGCATCGGGAGCGACGAAAGCAACGGAAGCTACCACAGTAAGCCGGAGGAGCCACTACTATAATGGACTGTGGAGACTGCAAGGCATACCAGCCAATACCCACGGGAGAAGCATACCGAAAAAGATTCTCCGCCAAAAGTGATGAAGCTGCCGGTATCGAAAACTTTTAATTGGACAAATTTCATTTTTATTCATTCAAATTGTTTGCGAATCGCTCACTTTGATCAGCTGCACATGTTTGTCCACCTCTCAGTTGTCCAAATTTTGTTTCTCGGTCTTCTTTACTTTAATTTTTGAAATTTTGTTCTTAATTCTCAAACATGCTTCATAATTTCCAGACCCCCTTCGACAATTTATCAGCTGTTTTCGAAAAAACTAGTTGTCAGGTCATTGCTTATTGTCGTAGCGAACTTTTGGTTGCTCAGTACTCGCTCTGACAAATTTTCAAGAGCGGATTTCCAGTGCTATGTAATTAGATGGACTCTGGCAAATTTGTCAGCGCCTGAGTACATTAAGCTTAAGCTTACAAAGTGCTCTGTTATGTTTGTTAGTTTATGTGACAGATATCTCTCTGTGCAGAACCTGAGAAATCGGCCCTTAGTATGCTAAAACTATGAATTAATTCATCAGCTGCAATATCCTTCTGTTTTTTGAATTCGTAGATCCATCAAATCACCTAAAACAGAGAGGAGCATTTTCTCATTTCTTTTTCATGCCTTATAACCTGATTTCACTGACACATACATACACACCTGATCATATTAATAGGTACACACCGTAATTTTTTAATTATAAATGGTTTTTTCGTACTTTTAGTGTCGACAACTTTTTAGTTTTTGGTTTTTTGTTGTTGTCAATGTCTGGCCACACTGTGACATAGAGTTGAGAGAGGGGCTGCCCCGTATATCAAAGCTTTTCTATAAATTGCGAGTCCACCACACACTTCGCCTGATCATAATAATAGGTACAGTCTCCGTTTCTCACAAGTATCAAGTGAATAATTTTGTAATCAGTGATCTTTTGGTAACAAAAGGTAAATTAGGTATAGCTCCTGTCAATACAGAGAATTAAATAATTATTTTTTCCAGAAAAAATGGGTCGAAATTCTCATTGTACTAAAGAAGAAGCTCGATTGGTTCTTAGTCTGAGAAAAGAAGGCAAATCTTTACGAGCCATCGCCAAATTGATGAACAGGTCTCATAGTTTTGTTAAAATTGCATTAGAAAGAAAACCAAGAAAGGAAACCCGTGGAAGGCCACAAAAAACAACAGAAACCCTTGACCACTACATAGTAACTTTGAGCAAAAAGGACCCATTTAAGTCATCGAAGGCTATTGCAGCCGAAATTGGGAATTCAGTTAGTGCTCCAACTATCCGATGACGACAACAAGATGCCAACCTACCAGGAAGAATTCCCAGAAAAGTCCCACTTATGCGCAAAAAAAATATCACCATGAGGCAAACTTTTGCAAGGGACCACAAAGACTGGGTAGGATGCACCGGGGAGAAAAAATGGAGAAACATATTATGGAGCGATGAAACCAAGATTAATTTGTTTCGGAATGACTGTGAAAGGAATGTTCGACGCCCTAATGGAAAGGAATTCCATCCACGGTGTACAAAAAAAACAGTCAAACATGGAGGTGGCAATATAATGGTATGGGGTTGCTTCTCCTGGTACGGCGTAGGTCCAATTTATCAGACTACGAACAAAATGAATGCTGAAGAGTACAAATCCATATTGGAAACAGTTATGGTACAGTATGCTGAGGAAAATATGCCATTGCGTTGGGTATTTCAGCAAGATAATGATCCTAAACACACATCTAAATTTTTCGAGGACCAAAAAGTTGACGTTCTGAAGTGACCAAGCCAATCCCCCGACCTTAACCCCATTGAAAACTTGTGGGGAGACTTAAAAAACAAATTGGCAAAGCATTCATTTTCAAATAAACAAAAATTATGGGAAGGTGTCCAAAAACTGTGGTATGAGACACCAGTAGAGACCTGCCAGGCTCTTATTAAAAGTATGCCAAAAAGAATAGCAGTAGTGGCCAAAAATAGAGATGGATACACTGGATACTAAGTTAGGAAATACTAATTTACCTAAAAAAAAGAACACAAAATGGAAATAAAAATTTTTTTTCTTACCAACACATGAAGTGTACCTATTATTATGATATGAGCTGCACGTAACGTGTAGGATTTCATTATCTAAACGCCGTGAAAGTGTAGGATTTATACACGTTTTGACCGGGATTTTCAACCCATAACGTTTGTGTAGCTTTTCTGTATTGAAATCCTACACGTTACGTGCAGCTTTTCTGCACGCCACGTGCAGCTTTCTACATTTTGCATGTGCAATTTAACAGGGCGCAATACGTTTCGTTTAGCTTTGACGTTTCTCCCACCGCTCTGTGAGGCAGGTTCATAAAACAATTACGAAAATTAAAGGGTCGTTTTCGTCCACTTTTGAAGTTATTTTACATACCTATACATTAGGGCTGGTCAATTTTTTTTCCGTAAAAAGCGTCGGAATCTACGAAGAATTCTAAGAAAATTTCACCATGAAACTATGTGACCAAAATCAAATCAATTATCCAAACCACTGAATTTTGATATTAATTTTCATTTTAATAAGTTTTATTTCAACATAAAATTTATCTGTTTTTATACTCTGTACCGAAGGTACATAGAGTATATTAAGTTTGTGCAAAAGTATGTAGCAGGGAGAAGGAATCGTTTCCGACCCTATAAAGTATATATATTCTTGATCAGCATCAACAGCCGAGTCGATATAGCCATGTCCGTCTGTCCGTCTGTCTGTCCGTCCGTATGAACGAAGAGATCTCAGAGATGGTAAGAGATAGAGGTTTGACATGTATGGGGCATATATTTCTTCTAATTGCAGGCAGATCAAGTTTATTTTCAATTTTTGCCACGCCCCCTCCCGCTCCCGCAATTTGGAAAAAACGTCATATGTCCTACAGTTTTGAAGATAGATCGTTCGCACCTTCTAGAGATACCTTGTAAACAAAATTATTTATCGATTTGCTGAAGGAAGGGTACAGAGTATGTTATAGTCGGGCTTGACCGACTTTCTTTCTTGTTTTCTCTGTGTCGGTATATAAACTTTCATAATGAAATTATCCAATATTTTTAAATTTGTAGAAGGTAAACTACTTGCGACATTAAGGAGCAAAAGTCTGCTGACTTTTGTTAACCAACAAGAATAAACAATTTGTCCCGGTTTCATGCTGGCAAGATCTTCTGGACACAAACCTTCCGATACAGCTTTGCCTCTTGGATAGAGATATAAAACGTCAGTCGAAAGTCTTTTTTATTTTCAGTATCCCCAATGAAATGGGTTAAAAGTGTTTGAATTTGAAGATGTTGTATTAGAATCTGGTGCTTATCGGAAGTTGTTCACAGGTCTCAAGTAACTTCGTGCAAAGTCCCACTAGCTGTACGTGGTCCACTTGTAGTTGAATTTTCTAAGGTATTTCTTTCTAAGCAAACAACCCAATGTAATGGTTTATTCAACAAAAATTCAAACTTTCGAGTTATACTACTTTTTGAATTCCCATATTGATGGGTTCTCCATCGCAGCAACCTCCCATCAAGCTAGTAAGCGTAAAATTATTTTCCTTAAAGAACTCACATTTGTTTAGTATTGAAGTCCTCAGCATCAACTTTTATGTGATCCAACAACTTGCCTTGCGGTTCCTTAAGAATCCCAATACGAGACTCCTTTTTTTACTCTCGGATGGTATTTTCCATAAATTACTTTCCGTGTCAGAGCGTAAAATAAAAAAAATACCTCTACCTGAAATCTTTATGCTTCTCAGCGAAGGCTAGGAATTTGATTTTAGACATGGTGAAATTTTCTTAGAATTCTTCGTAGATTTTGATTCTGGTGGACGCTTATCACAAACAAATTGGCCCGGCCTACTATACATACATATATCTGCATTTCACTCAAATTAAAACTGTTATTTTTGTTCTTTTATTGCAGGTAAGCTTTCATTCTTTTGGAATTTAAGGCTCAACCAGAAGTTGGTTAATAACTAGTAAGTTTTTATTAAAAGAATTTCTGATTCGGATTGGTCGCGCAAATGTTTGTTTTATATTATCCTCAAGTAGAGATATGGTTGTACCTGTGCTGTTTTAGTGTCACACGTGCAATGGTTTACCAAGAATTTAAGTCAGTGGTTCGGTTTATATCAATAACTTCAATGAGATTATGGCAACAACAACTGCAAGAAAAAGGAAGAGGAACCCGATTTTTGTTGGTGTGGGCGTGTGTATCGGCTTGAATAGCGAAAAGCGTTCGGCCACTGCGAGCGAGGCGATCGCATAAGATGAGCATAAGAACTCATCTCATCTCTCATATAGTTGATATCGCAACTTATACAAACTTTTTTATTTTTCGTTTTTGGGATCCAATGTCAGCTCCCAAGAACAATCGTTTTTTGCGTCACATGCGTCAACTATAATATCTATAAGTCTTTGGTACAGCCCACAAAAAAACACTTAAAGCATGACAGAGCAAGCTCACATAGCGAGACACACAAAACAACTCACACAGCAAGACAGACTGATCAGCTCAAAGAAGACAGAACTACACTCAAAGCAAGACAGAGCAAGCTCACAAAGTGAGGCAGTCATAACAACTTTCTGAGCAAAAGAGACCGAACAGCTCTTAGAACAACTCAAGAATAAATCAGAGCAAGCTCACAGAGCGAGACACAAAACAACTCTCTGAGCAAAAGAGACCGAACAGCTCATAGAACAACTCAAGAACAAAATGGATTGAACAAGATAGACTGAACAAAAATGAACAATTGAAGAAGAACATGTTCACTTGTTCAGTTTAAAGACAACTTAATTTTCTTTACTCACTCATGAACAACCCAACACTAGTCTGCACCCACCAACAACAAAACCTTCGCTCGGGAAGAAAGAGAGGATAGAAAGCATTTAAATGTGTTGTTGCTTTACGCAGCCCATGAGGCACGTGCCTGCTTTATGGGCTTGGGAATCCCTGCATTAGATAATTTCGGAATCCATTTGGATCGTAAAAAGGATATTATTAATATCCATTTAATGTTAGATTGATCTTAGATTTCAACCAAAGTATCTGAAAATTGTCCAAAGAAAATGGATCTTAATAGATCTTTTTTTATTTCTGTGTAGAGGAGACTACTGTGAGGAAGTACAGGAGACATTACTGTATCTTCTTTGCCACTGCCAAGCTCTTGGTAAAAAGAGTATCAAAACACTTGGTCACCCCTTTTTACTCAACTTCTCGGAAGTATCTGAGATAGAGTTCCGATACACAATGGTTCGATCGATCGATCTTAATGTGCCATATTTTCCCTTATTATTCCAATCCCATTAGATTTCCCTTGTCCAAACATTTTTTCCCTCAATTCTACCACACTCAATTCAAAAACACTCCACATAGAACGCATCATCTCGTTGTCTTGTCCGTTGCTCATCTCGTCAGCTTGTCAGGTCGTCAGCGCATTCGTTGTGGTCGTAGCCGGAATGTCAGGCATTTAGCACGAGCAAGGGTATTTAGACATTTGCCGTCTACTTACTGCCTGGTTTGGCCTTCCCTTATTCTTCTTGCAGCGCATTCTTGACTGCGTTGTTATCCTGCTCTACCCTGCCCTGCCCTGCCCTGCCCTCACCACACCACTGACTCCACTCCTCTCCTCGCCTCGCCTCGCCCGGTGTCTTCACAAACTTGTCGCTACGTGGTGTGAAAAATATTTAAGCGTGAAGTTTTAGCAGCGGTTTTCGCTTGAAGGCTCATTGTCGACGACGATGGCGACGACGACAACGATGTTGTCCTCGGCCTTTCTACTCGTTGTGCTATCGTCATCATCATCGTAGTCGACGTCGACGCTGACGAACATCGTGTTTCCGCATCATTTTTAACGCCACTTTTGTGTAAGCTTTGCGTTTATGCCCCTGTCCGTGTGTGTGTGTGTGTGTTGGTGTGTGTGCCAGTGTATTTGTGAGTATCCGTGTCGGTATTTTTGTGGATTTGTTTTGTGTCTGAGGGTGTTTTTCTAAATGGCTTTTAAAATCTCATCGCCGACGTTTTGTCCTCGACGTTGGAAGTCTCGAGGCTGTTCCCTGATATGGTGGTCTATGGTTGGGCGGACGTGGAGCGCGGGGGCGGGAGCGGTTTTGTGGTCGTCTCTGCTAGCAAGAGGACAAGCATGCGGTGCACAGTTTATTGTGTTATTGGTTTTTTGGCGATGACTTTGCTTTGCTTTAGATTTTCTGATTGTCGCAGCATTTGCCAATTGAAGTGTTGTGGTTTGGGGTTCTTTTCCGGAATTGATCCCACCCTACCCTTACCCAGTTGAAACTGTATTGTTTGTTGCTATTCTGTTTGGGGGATGGCTAAACATAATTGGTGGCTCGAAATGGGAATATTGTTTGCATTTAAGTAGTTAAGTAAGGCGTAAATCTTTAAATGAGACTTACTAAAATTGAATTCAAATTTAAAATTTAGTTCTACCGAGCGATTCTTCGGCTTCTCCTAGATCTGAGAACTGTTTCGGAATATATTTTGATTAAGATGTTACGCCTAATAATACGTAATATTATTCAATAGATAGCACGTTCAACTAGGAATTGGAATGAGGCCAAAGCCCCACAAAATGTATTCGTTCTTAAATGTTTAAGAATTTTTTTCTTGAAATCGACTTAAACTAGTTCTCATTCGGGGTTTAGGGACTGAGAATAGTTAACTAAACGGAGGATATAGATTTCGATACTCAAGGATCTAGAAATTCGGTATCAAAAGTTCATTCCTGGACCACAAAATTCGCTTTTGGACTAAGCATTTTCATTCTTTGCGTACTTTTGACATCGATCTTTATTAATCCTAATATGAAATTCTCCATTTTTTCTCTGTGTTTGTGTCCATTTCAATCTAAATCTTTAGATGAGACTTAAAGTCTTAAAGATTCAAAGATTATTTGTAAAATACTAAGATAGATGTGTAAGTCTGGGTCTTTGAACCCAAGATATGTCTTGGTGAAGCCTCTACAAAGTCGATATGAAAACGAACTCCTCTTCTTTTTCGTCCCGACGAATTGTAAGAGAAAGCGTTGTGGGAGGCTAATGTCTGGCGACATGAGTTCATTGTAAATGGTGATTTTATTTCTATTTGGTATATCAGAGCAAATTTTTTGATACCTCCGCGTGATTCGTAACATATGGCAACGCCAAAAATGCTCAATAGGGTATGGCATTTTACTATGAATAGACTAACAAACGAACAACGATTGCAAATCATTGAGTTTTATTATCAAAACGCTAGCTTATACTCATACTCATACTCATACTCATACTCATACTCATACTCATACTCATACTCATACTCATACTCATACTCATACTCATACTCATACTCATACTCATACTCATACTCATACTCATACTCATACTCATACTCATACTCATACTCATACTCATACTCATACTCATACTCATACTCATACTCATACTCATACTCATACTCATACTCATACTCATACTCATACTCATACTCATACTCATACTCATACTCATACTCATACTCATACTCATACTCATACTCATACTCATACTCATACTCATACTCATACTCATACTCATACTCATACTCATACTCATACTCATACTCATACTCATACTCATACTCATACTCATACTCATACTCATACTCATACTCATACTCATACTCATACTCATACTCATACTCATACTCATACTCATACTCATACTCATACTCATACTCATACTCATACTCATACTCATACTCATACTCATACTCATACTCATACTCATACTCATACTCATACTCATACTCATACTCATACTCATACTCATACTCATACTCATACTCATACTCATACTCATACTCATACTCATACTCATACTCATACTCATACTCATACTCATACTCATACTCATACTCATACTCATACTCATACTCATACTCATACTCATACTCATACTCATACTCATACTCATACTCATACTCATACTCATACTCATACTCATACTCATACTCATACTCATACTCATACTCATACTCATACTCATACTCATACTCATACTCATACTCATACTCATACTCATACTCATACTCATACTCATACTCATACTCATACTCATACTCATACTCATACTCATACTCATACTCATACTCATACTCATACTCATACTCATACTCATACTCATACTCATACTCATACTCATACTCATACTCATACTCATACTCATACTCATACTCATACTCATACTCATCACTTTTAAAGATTCTGAATCGTTCTTATGGCTTTCATTTTAATTTCTAGAAAACAATTGGCCATGTTTTCATCTTGCCTTCCAAAACACCAACCTAATAATCGAACCTTTATTGCCCACCACACCCAACTCTTATCGCCGCTTGCCGCCTGTCCCCCAACCCCCTCCTCCCATAAAGGGGGGATAGAGAACTCTCATCCGATTTGGCTTGGTTCACACTGAACAAGGCAATAATTTCAGCTCCTAAGCCCTATTAACCATTGCTAACTGAATGGTGGACGCAGCCAACCGAAAAGCCAAAAAGGGGGAGGGGGAAGGCGCAGTATAGTCGCCTGTGTGTTGACTGAGCGAGCAATTGAATAAGCGGCAGAGGCGGCGCACAAAGAATATCCGTGTGTGTGTGTGTGTGTGTGAGTACACACGAAGCCTGGCCATGATGAGGACGATGGCAATGGGCAACTCTGCCGGCCCAGGCCGTGCAAATCCGGAACGAACGAACATATTGACAAATTATCCTTTTTACACGCATCGCCTGCTGAGTTGGCCTCGCCTGGCTTGGCACGGCTGCTTGTGGCTCGTCCACACACACTCTCTCAAACACACACAGGCATCTGCTAAGGCCATTGTTAAATGTGCCAATGTGCACACATAGTTGTTCCGCTGTCGACGTTGCCATCGCCTGCTGTGCAACGTTCTCATCGTCGCCGTTGGCAAGGCGCGTTCGGTGTGTACATAAACAGAGCCCGAAATAACAACAACAACAACAACAACAAGCGGCAGCGGTAACAGGAGCAGCAGCAACATCAGGCATACCAGCCAAATGCTCATCCGAGGATATCATGAAGGTTTGGTTTTGGTTTTGTTCCGGCTCGCACTCAACTCTCCTGTTCCTCCTTGTACGTGTCTGCCCCTCCTTTTTTTTTTTGGTTTTTTGAATTTCGTCTACCCAACTCCCATTCTTTTGGGTTATTGTTCTACAGAGGCTACAGGAACCTGATATTCCAACTTTTGTTTGCCCTTTTGTGAGAGTTTAAATTAGTTACGAATTTTGTGGCTTTTGTGATCTTTTCAATTTGATTGTGATGAGCTCTCGAATGAAAATGATTTGTTTGCACTGAAACTGGTGTAATTTAACACTTTTCTTTCATTCATTTCTTGGCACTTGTGAAGCTTTTTCAATGAAAGATGACTTTAATCACTTTAATCTGGCTTTCCAGCTATTATACTATTCGACATATTATGGTATTATCAATGTGAATTTTATGATCAGTTAATATCGCACCTAATAATAGTTCAAATCGGGCTATAAATTTTTAAGACCTCAAACTTTTAACATCCTAGGAGAAGGGCTCTAAGCTGAACAAAAAAAATGTGGGCCTAAGACATGAACATGAAATTTTGAAAACTTTAGAAAATGTACCGAAAGTATATGAATCTTCATTAATTTGTTGAATCTGATCCTTAAAATATGCAACTTTATTTTATTATTTTTTTTTTAAAGCTTTAGATTAGAGTCCATACCAAAGTATTGGGAATTTTTGTATGATTCTAAAGCAGGGATTCTAAAGACCCCTTTTGATAGTGTGCGTAATGCAACAAATGAGAATGTCTTAGTAATCATGTTAGCACAGAAACGCTCTAATTTATCTCATAAATGTATAACAATCCAAATTCTTCCACATTAAAACATTTTTTCATCCACCTCTGTTAACAAAACATACTGTTAATCTTCTGTTAATTGATCGACTTCAGCTTCACACTTTCCGTTTGAATTCGAAAGAAGTTCCGAGCTGCCACTGGTATACAGATTAGGTTAGGTTGCGATGGGTGAGAGCGACTTGTCGGCCTCTTTGGGACCATTGCGATGCCCTATGCCCTGTTAACTCATTTAATACTAATGGGGAGGTCCTTTTTACTGAACCATTGTGTGGACTGATAGAATTTAATTAGAGCTGGGATCTCTAGCCAGGCACTGCAACTTCTGCAGAGGTCATGGTAAGTGATGCCAAGGCGTGCTGCATGTCTGCGCTAATAAGACAGTGTCCCGTCAGGGTCCTCACCAGAATGATAACCGAAATGATAAGTTCCAATCTTGGGTGGGAGGAGAAGTAAGTTTAACAGAATGCAAATAGTTAAATGTGTGTATGTGTGTGAGTTAGAGATAGAGTAACAAGTTGCCAGTGATGTGCGAACCAGTTGGAACTGTGACGGAAACTGTGATTGTAGCTGGATGAACTGAACGCATCTAAATGATGCGTCGAGTTGACTGGCATATCAGGGAAGTTGACGCTGGATGCTGGCTTGTATGTATATCTGTGATATGTTGTGTGTGGTTCCAGTGTTTGGAGGCTCAAGAGGGTGCTTGACGTGCTTGCTTGACGTGGTTGTTTGACTAGTTGCTTGCCTGGCTGTTGCGCAAGAAAAGGGGATCCATATGTTGTTGAAATGTTTAAGTGACTGGGATGGGGATGAAAATAGATGAACCCGAACCCGTTCCGAACCCAAGCTTTTGGTTCGGTTCAAAAAAAAAAAAAGATTATACACATTAAAATTTATTTGTGTACCCTTCTATGTACTTAACTGCAGAGTCGACAATTAGAAATATAACAATACGGAAAGTCGGTCAAGCCAGACTATGATATACTTTGTCATGCGAAAGTGAATATATGTATACACTTTATAGAGTCAGAGATGCTATTCTTCGTTCAGAACATAAACAGACACTAAATCAGAAAAAACTGGCACAAACTTTTCATCTTATACATATACATATTGAAAAACTTCGTGGCCAGCTTGCCATGAAGCTTTGCCTGCTTCGACTGCCCCCCTACACCTCTTCCGTATAAACAAAAACTTCATGAAGTTTGCTTCACCGTGTAAATGCGGACTAACAATGTATCTAGGCGTCAAGTGTATACCTATTGTATTGTTAATTTAAATATATGGGGGAAAACGTGCAACGAACCAAAGTTCGAACCAAAACCAACTCCCAAAAACCTCGAAACTCAAATTTTCGAACCTTAACCGTTGGTAAATTTTGGTTCGAACCAGCAAACCGGAGGTTCCGAAAACTTTTTTGGGTTTGCCGCCCTGTAATTAAGACACCAATTTCGGAAAGGTTCATAGTTAGCATAGTTTGTTGGGCAAGGCTGTAGATAGATCGGAGAGAAATTTCTGGCAAGATTTATTTGGCTTAACAGAGCGCAAGTGTCAATATCACCTGATGAGAGTTTGTGAATAAAAAGCACACAATGGCACGTCCGGCGGTTCTTAAGAGATGGAAGATCGATTATGAGTTGTCGATGCTAGTAAGATGGAAGATGGATGTTAGGATCCCAGTTGAGGCCACGGAGGGAAAATTTTAAAAACTATTTTTGAACCGACTCAAGTTGGTTCTGATATTTTTGGTAATGTGGTGACCAAACACACGACCCATATTCAAGTATTGGTCGAACTAGTGAGACGTATAAATGTTTAGTGAGATACGGATCGTTAAATTCCTTGGACTATCTTTTGATGAACCCAAGAACACGCACAGCTTTATTAGAGATGACAGAAATATGACTATTAAAGCTTAACTTGGGGACAAACCGAACAGCCAAATCATCAACCTCGTAAATGCGTTCAAGAGGATTGTCATCATCGATGAAAAGTCATAGTTTTACACTTTTCAGCGTTAAGTGGGATGGAATTAACCGAACACCATGTATGCAGAGAATTTAAGTCCAATTGAAGATGTGCGCTGTGTAAGCCTCCGGTCTCTTTTTGACAAGGTGGGCTGAAGAAGCTCCTTGAAATGTGATATGAAGTCTTCATGTATGGATGAAAGTTTTTGCGAACAGGTCGAGGCTGTTGCTCTTGAGCTCCGACTAAGCGTTGCGAAGCATTTGGTAAGAACGACACGATGCAGTTTAGTTTATTTAAAACTTTTTCTATCTTATATCTGGGCGCCGTTTATGTGTTAGGTTGGAACAGTTGGAACTGGTTTTGGAGCTGGAACCGCCACAGGCGTACTTACATATATCTCCATTATCTTTCAACTGATCGACACCTAACTTAATGGATGGATATAGAATGCTAATAGTGTTATTTATTAAAAATCTAAACAATCTATCTAAAAAACTGTGGGAGACACGAAGTTTTTTCAAAATTGCTAGACTATTAGATTGAAAAATAACTTGATCAGACATAGACAATGTCCCCCATACAAGTCCAACCTCAAGCTCTTACCATCTCTGAGATCTGTACGTACTCAGATCAAGAATTACATTTTGTTGAATTTACCATCAAACCTTACATTAATTCTGAAAAATCTTAAAAAGTCCCGACATAAATCCTTCCCAGCTGTCAACAGTATCCCTTCCGAATACGCACACACACAAACACACACATACAGAGAGACATTTGTGGCTTGTACACATTCAATTACATTGCAAGAGTATTTTTGTTTGTGTTTTACAATAATTAACTCAACTTAAACTCTCTGCTCACCTCCTCCAACCCCAAAAAAGTATGCAACAATATTTTGCATTGTGGTAACTCAACTAATGAAAACTGGGCAGCGCCTGCCAAGCCACACACACAGCTGGCGAAGGTGTTGAACACATGAACCGCAAATTTTGTTTACAGCGTTCACTTGTTGTTGTTGTTGTTGCGCGTGCTTCGTGATAAATGCAAAGGCTAACAGCAGCAGCAACAACAACAGCAGCAACAATAGCCCGACCTCAACGATGTCGACGATGTTGTTGTGGTGTTGCTTGGTGGTGGCCACCATTTTGTACTCTGCTGCTGCTGCTGCTGTTGACTGACAAGCAAAAGAAAATATCCCAAATTCAACCCCCAAATAGTTGACTGGTGTTGGCTGCAGTGTTGGTTGGAAGAGAGAGTGGAGCAATGCATTTGCCCACACGAATTGCTCCACATGCATTCGAACGGCTCTCTCGCTCTCTTTGGCACTCACACGCCGACGCTGCCCACCCGCTCTCAAATGTTCTAAGCAGAGAGCGGCTCTCTGAGAGTGTGAGTGACGTTGCGACGTCTTACCCAATTTTTCGAGTCGTAGCGACTCTTGTCTCTCATGCGCCCGTTTAGTCCTTTCGCAAACGTCGCCAGCGTAGTGTCTTCGTTGGGTATTTCTGCTCAGACATATAGAGACTGTCACGACGATTAACGTTATTAAATCCAAATTTCGACAATTTATATACACGACAAAGGGCGCCGCGTGGTGTGAAGAGGCGCGCAGCAGAGCGAATTGAATTACAATTACAATTACCGTAATTATGGCGGCGGCCACTTGAAGTGCTTACGTGTGTGTGTGTGTGTGTGTGTGTGTGCTAGTGTGAGAGTTAAACGTGTGGGCGCCCGCAGAAATTTAGACGGCCCCGCAGGGAGTGAAGAAGTAAATATTTCAATAAGCAAATTGCATGAAGCCGCCCCCCTCCCCCGCTTAGAACCAGGAAGAGTTCAGTGTTTTTTTGTCGGTATCAGTGCAACAAAAAGCGGCAAAGTTTCCGACTCCTCCCTCCATCTCCAACCCCGCACTCGCCACCGCTCCCCCGCTCAACTGAACGTCGTCGTCGCGTAGTCAAGCAAAAGTTTTTGGCGTGGAATTTAAATTGGAAAAGTAAAATGAAAAGAAAAGCGCTCGAGTAAAAGTTAAACAAAGTGCAAAGTAAATATTAAATTAAGAAAAAATAACAAAAAGAAAAGGAAGCCCAAGGAAGGAAGAATTCAACGTGCAGTGAAATTTGGTGCAGTGCATCACCAGCACAGGAGAGCCAGGGGGGTAAAGGAAGTTTCCGCTTCCGCCCTTCCCGTTTGGAACTTGTGCTGTCGTCGTTGCCTTTCATTAATGCATTTCTCTACCCCACGACAACCGGAGGCCAAGTAAATCTCAACCTTTTTGCACGCAAGGCAAAGCATCAGTAAAAAAAAAAACAAAAAAAAAAAGTGAAGCATTTTACACTGGCTCTTGCTCGCTCTCTTTCGCTCCTGCCTTGTGGTGTTTTATTATTCCGTTTTCTTGGATTAACTCAATTTGTTGTGCCGCGCGCATCGTGGAAAAAATCGAAACACAAGTGGCGACCGGGAGCAGCCGGAGCAGCAACAGCAGCATCAGCAGCCAGGATTACGCTTACGCATAGTGCAACCCAATACAGACACACGCACACACACACACACACAGCAACAACAACAACTAACATCCGCCTGTGTGTGTGTCTGCGTCTGCTTCTGTTTCTGTCTTGCCTGCCATCTTCCACCTTGTTTGGATTATAAACCCATAATAAATGATGGAATGGCTACCAAGAGGATTACCCAGCATTCATGCGCCAATACCGATTTGTGGTGAGTCGTTGGTAAAGTTGTTCTATAGGTAAACAAAAATGGCAAGGAATAGCTATCGCAAGGAGGAATATGCTTCAAAACAGTTGGTGACCCCGACGCGATCTTAAATTGTAAACTAGTACTATACTTGATTTATGGCAGTTTATCTAAATTCTTTTGAAAATTTTATAGCAATGACACATGTAAGAACAAATTGGCATCAAAATACGTTATTTTGTTGAATTATTTGTATTATTATACTTTTTTTTGGTTCCTACTCCCTTTGTGGGACAGAGGGCATCAGGCACCCCTGATTAATACTCATTTATTCAAAATTGGCCTTCTAGATTATCGGTCGACTGTCCTTTACCTAGTTTCATTGCCTTCATTGCAATGCACTTGTCGTTTTTTAGCAAAGTAGATCCAATTTAGCTAGAGTATATCGCTTGGATTGTCCTCTCTATCCTACGTATCAGAGAACTGCAAATGCAATACAAGTAAATTCAACGCTGGTAGCCCGCTGAGCTCGTTCAAAAAGCAAACACAAACGAAAAAAATGCAAAAGCACTCGTGTATTTGTGAATCATTGTATATGCGAACTCCTGTATTTGCAAGTACAAATACCATGTTTCATGTTTTAACATGTTTCGTTTGGTTTTCATTCACTCTGTCATTTATCAGCTTCCGTAAGAGAAGACGCTTGGCTTGTCGTACCGCCAAATCGCGTCACAGCATATTTAGCTTAGTCAGCCTAAGATCTAGAGCGCTTATACATACCTAGTCAACCAGCGAAGTCAGAAAGGTGCACCATTAGGGTGCGTTTGTACTCCTAGGGAGGCTCAAAAGAGCATATCCGCCGGAGAAAATGATTTCTCAAAAAATAGGTAAGGTTTGATTAAAAAACTCCTTAAATGTAGGGATTTCGTCATATCAGAATAACACTGACAGGCTCCGTACGGACTCATCTATTAGCATATGATTTTCTAAAATAGAACTCCCTAAATCTTCCCAAAATAAACCAGACGGAGTCTTTCGGGTCTAAACATAAACTGTCTGTAATATGAGGGGGTCAGAGGGGGTCCGTTTCGGCGGTGGGTACCAATCCCGACGGACCACAAAAATCTATTTTTCAATAATCTAGAAATTTCTGGACGACCACTATCGTTTAGATGTTGTGATATAAATATCGGGCCAAAGAAGAAAAAGAAGTCAAGTGACGAGTGAACCATAGAGGAGAGTGAGAAGAAGTGGGAGTGTTGTAGTGTCTTGAGTCGCACATTCTATATGACGATACCGGTCAAGGAACGACTAGACATACTGTTAGTGTAGAGAATTCGGCTTTAGAAAACCAGAATGCGAGATAGTGTGGAGCTGACAATAATGCCCCAGGCACTTCATTAACAATTGGAAGAATAGTATGATAAGACTTTTACGAACACATAATGTAAGAGATGTTTTGGCTGTTGTACGATATGGATCAGCCTAGTTGTAATTGTTTAAAAGGAACGCTTGCTGAATATATGAGTTATGAAGCAAATAAATGGAAGGATCCCATTATTTAGGGAAATATAAAGTGGTGTTATAAGCTTCATAAACATTTAGATAATCCTGGATCTCCCGGGCTGATTTAGGTCTCACTAGTTGTCTTCTGCACGTAGCAAAATGTTGATGAAAATTCTACACCGAGAAAAAATTCAATCTAAAACCAAGATTATAATCTTGAAACGAGACGAAACGGTGTCAGAATTCGACAGAGACGAAATAATATTAACCCAAGATTACATTTTCAATTTAAATCTTAATCCAACAATATTGAATTAAGATTGTTTATACTCGACTTAAACAATCAGATTTTTTAAAATGAAAAAAAGACAAAAAAAATTAAGCATTTCTTATTTTTAGCTGATGGGGGGGGGGTGGGAAAAGGTGGTGTGATTTGGTTTTCTTCTTTCTGAAAAACTTACATATATAAATTGTAAATTATTAATCCGCCGATACTGGGACTTGAGCTCACTACCTTCTGTGCACTGAAATACTGACACCACCGCTTTACCACCGAGCGTATAAGAGCAGAAATTTTCGCAGCCTGAGTTCTTATACTGCAACTGGCTGCACTTAACAATTGACCCCCTACGGCAAAATCGACTAATCGGCCGTGCCAATGTGTTAATGAACGAAGAGGTCGTGGTTCGAGTCCTAGGAGGGGGGTGGGTTGCTGCATTTCAACTGAAAGTTGTTTATTTTTGTTATTTTTTAGCATAATAAATCTATATTTATCAAAAAAAATTTCAACTGCAGCTTTACAGAAAACTGTAGGATAATTGATAAGTTGTGAGATGATAAAACTTGTTTCTAAGATTTCTAAGCTCATTTCAAGGTTCTTTTAATCTTATTTTTATAACATTCAGCATCAACAGCCGAGTCGATATAGCCGTGTCCGTTTGTCCGTCCGTCCGTATGAACAAACAGATCTCAGAGATGGTAAGAGATAGAGGTTTGACATGTATGGGACATATATTTCTTATACTTGCAGGCAGATCAATTTGCAAAAAACGTCATATGTCCCACAGCTTTCATGATAGATTGCTCATACCTTCTAGAGATATACAGTAAACAATATTATTTATCGATTTGCTCAAGGAATTATAAAGATCGGATGAACGATACTCAAGTTATGAGCAAAAAACGGCCAGTTAACACCCCTTACCCCCCACCCATAACCACAGCATTCCGTTCAACAGAGGAAATCTTAGTGAGAGAGAGAGAAACTTAGAAATGTGCGGGTATAACTCGTGAGCAAATGCGAGCTGCGACATTAAGGGTACAGAGTATGTTATAGTCGGGCTTGACCGACATTCTTTCTTGTTTTTTCTTAGTCTAGCAACTACAAATTGGAAAAATAATCAAAGTACTATCTATTAATAGACGGAAGGTATACAAAATCGTGGAGATTCAAACCGCTCGTAAATAAATTTGTACAATATGCAGTACGTTCAAGTGGCCCATGTGACACCAAGCCGAGGCTTGTTAAGCGCGATCCCCAGGCAAAATAGCAGCCCACCTTACGCCCAACCGACCGAAAACGCGAAGAATTTCATGAGATTTTAAACCAGTGTTGTTCGTTGTTGTTTTACGCAAAGGTATAGCAGGCGCGTATGGCCTTAACGCATGCCTAATGGGCTGCGTTCTCCTCTCTCTTTCCAAACAAAGGTTTTGTTGTTGGCGAGTGCAGAACTGCAACAACAATTTCATATCTACTCTCTCTTTCGAACACTACAACAATGTTGCTTATGAAGCGTGGTGAGCGTAGGTTAGCGATTGGCCTCGATTGCGTCGCTCGCAGTTGCCGAACGCTTTTCGCTATTTCCGTCGACACACACAAACAAAAATCGGGTTTCTCCTTCTATTTCTAAGCTCATTCTGAGCAATCCTGTTTTCAACCATGGGTTTGGTTTACAACCAAATGGTTGTTGGAGCTAACTGAACTGAGTTTTCGTTCAATTCCGTGGCTTGATCTTGAAAAATTATCATATTTGTTTCCAAGATTGAGGCCCTTAAACCTTTTATGATGATTCCTTAATCGGTCAATATACACAGAGAGAAAAACTCTATATTTATGCAACGCGCATAAATCCGCAAATTTATGTTAACCATTTAAAATTGTTCTTTTGTTTTTACATTCTAAAACTTGTGTTAAGCACTTTTAAGTGATACTCCTCTGCTGTCCCCACACACTCCTCCTGTTTTCCCTCTCATCATGCCCTCCCCCACCCCTCGTGAGGCCAAACCAATAAAATTTCAATTTCAACGCCAAATGCTTGGCACTAATTGTCGCTGCCGAAACAACTGCGTGTAGCCAAAAATACTTGTGTGCTCCTCCGCCCTCATCCCGAAAACACTCATAGTACTCCGCCTGTCAGCAACACCCAAAAATTTTATCACATTTTACGACAACGTCCATAAAAATAGGCAAAAGCTGTGCCATCATCAATAAGTTGGTTTAATTTTCATTTATTTATTTTGACATCGTCGACTACGCAAGGCAATTAAATGTCAACACGCACATCTTTTGGGAATCTTACGTGGTGGTGGTCGGGGGATTAGTGTGTATTTCCTGTGGGATCATGGAAATGGGATCACATACACAAAACACACACATCAAGTGAGAATTGATTAATATGCTGTAGGGAAATGTCAGATCACAGACACTCAAGATCCTAAGTTATTTGTATTGGCAGCTGTTCGTGCTGGTTGTTTGTTTTTTCAGCGATCTCTGGAAATTATCACCTTGTAAATTGTCTTCTTTTTTTTTTGTGAAAACAAATCCCACACAGAGATCAGGTCGAAAATTGAGGGTAGGAATTGTGTTTGCAGTTGAGTGCGAGGGCAGTGTGATAAGTAAAGAGACTTTTTGAGTAAAATACAATTTTATGACGACGACAATGGCCGTCAAGCACAGTTAACAGACTCATCAAACTGTCCTCGTGGCTAATCATTTAAAATTTAAATATAAACTGCCGGCAATTTATTTACCCTCGCCCGTCCACCTCTCCACTTTGGTCAAATCAACAATTGTAATTCATTTGCTCATCTATGTAAATAGAAAATAGAAAATTTGCAGTTATTTGTGTTATTTTTCGGTAAATTGAATTAAAATGAAACAAATAAACTTTATGCCTGGCAGCGCCCGATTAATACCAAATAAATATATTCCGTAATTCCACTAACTGACTTTTGTCAAATTGTTTATACATATTTGGGCACAATACACAATACAGGGTGTTCCCACTTGACAGCTGTTTTTCGTTGATCCCCAATGCTACTTAAAATCAATATTTGGATTGTAACAGCAATAAACGCAATGAAAATCGCATTGAAATGATAATAATTTGTGTAAATAATGTGAGAACATGTTGCCAGACGAGTGTTTAAGTATCTTTTGTTCGAAAGAGAATGTTTTTCCACATACACACACTCATACATACGAAAACAGACAACGTCTTAAAATAACAAATTGTGAACAAGTCAAAAGACAAACAAAGATGCTTGGAAAGTACGCGCCAAGTGAAGGAGTGTGTGTCTGCATGTGTGTGGTATTAGAACGGGAATGTGCTATTTATGGCTCTTTGCGTATAAATCATGGGTTAAGCCAAAGATATTAGGTTAAGACTGCCAAATTATACTAAGTGACAGGAAAAATGTCTCATCTAGTCCTCTTAAGGGCTCAGCGACTTGACTGCAGAGCAAGTAAATATTTGTATAAAACCTTATAATAAGACTAGCAGTATGTCTGAATAAGGTTTATGGGAACCTTAAATGATGTAAATTTTGAGACTGTACTAGATTTGATCAGAACATGGTTTTAGACTACACAGAGAAAACCTAATTGGCTGCACGGATCGTGTTAAAACGTCAAAGCTAAACGAAACGTATTGCGCCCTGCTACATTGCATACGCAAAATGTAGAATGCAGAAAGCTACACGTGGCGTGCAGAAATTGGATATCTAAACGCCGCGTGTAAAAGAGCTGAATTCTGCGTGGGCAAAAGCAAAGTCTACACAACAGAAAATCATTCATTTCCAAATAACTTCTACATTTTTCATGTAACAATCTGAATACCACACGAACGTTTAGGTTTTCTACACGCGGCGTTTGGGTATTGAAATCCTACATGCGCATGTGTAAATTCTAAACGAGTACTGAATTCTTACATTTTTCGTTTAGAAAACTGATCTCCACACGCGACGTGTATGTTTTCTACACAAACGTTTAGAATTCTAAATGCTTAATGCTACATGTTGGAAATCTGCACGATAAATGAGCAGAGCACTGAATTTGAACTTAAGCATTACAAGCATGCAAAAATTTGTGTCTGTTTTCAATATCGGCACGCAGAAAAGCCACACGCCACGTGTTGAAATGAGAAAACTAAACGCGGCGTGTAGAAAAGCTACACAAACGTTATGGGTTGAAAATCCCGGTCGACACGTGTAGAAATCCTACATTTTCGTGTAGACTTGCATATTTTTTTCTCTGTGTACTTATGTATATCCCCATCGCCAATTTAAATTTTTTTCTTTTTATTCGGTCACTCAATGGCTAAAAATCGTAGAACAACTTATTCGAAATGGCAGCCTTGTGTCTTCCAGCAACGCCGAAGTCTCTCTGACCACTCATCGATCGCAGTGCGCAGCTCATGAATTGAGAAATTGTCCACTGCTCGGACAAGGACGCGCTTCAAAGACTCCATATTTGGGTGTCGAGTAGAGCAAGCCCTACCCTCGAGAACGGAACACAGTTTGTAGTCCAATGCAGGCCAATCATCCGTAGAAATGAAGCCATGTTTGAGTGGTTTTTGCCTTGTGAGCTGGAGCGGAGTCTTGTTGAAAGGTCGACGGCTTGTTTGTAAATAATACCGTGTTGAGAGGCTTCATAACGTTTTCCAAAACGTCGGATTGATACATTTTCGCAAAGTTTTGACTTCTTTTTCACAAAAATGGAGCTTGGTGACCCCATTATAGACGACTCCCCACCAAAACATCACTTAAGAGGGTTGGTGACCTGTCTTAACTTTCAGAATGAGTTCGGACGCTTGCTTTGATGACACAGCATACCCTCTATTGTTCTGTTTGTTGAAAGATTCATCAATGGTGAAAATTTTCTCGTTGTTCGCGCACTGGCGACGCAATGCTTTCGATGTTGTCTTCCGTTTTTGGATTCAAAAAGAAGCTCGATCGTATGGGTGCCACACGACTTGACGCAAAGAAACATGTTTGCCCGTATGGATGCATGCGAATCGCTTCTGAATCGCAACAAAATCGACCCGTTTTTGAAGCGGATGGTGACTGGCGATGAAAAGTGGGTCTACTTACGACAACGTGAAGCGCAAACGGTCGTGGTCGAAAAGCGGTGAAGCTGCCCAGACGGTGGCCAAGCCTGGATTGACGGCCAGGAAGGTTCTTCTGTGTGTTTGGTGGGATTGGCAGGGATTCATCCACTATGAGCTGCTCCCCTATGGCCAAACGATCAATTCGGACCTGTACTGCCAACAACTGGACCGCTTGAATGCAGCACTCATGCAGAAGAGGCCATCTTTGATTCAACAGAGGCCGAATTGTCTTCCATCAGGACAACGCCAGGCCACACACATCTTTGGTGACGCGCCAGAAGCTCCGGGAGCTCGGATGGGAGGTTCTTTTGCATCGACCGTATAGTCCGGATCTCGCACCAAGTGATTACCACCTATTTCTGTCCATGGCGAACGAGCATTGGTAATTTTGTCCGGAAGTTGGCAACACATAGAGATGTCCATGTCCGACACAATTGGCTCTCCGAGTTTTTTGACCAATAGGCGACAGCTGAGCTTGAGCTATATCAGTCAGTCGTCCGGCTATTTCTATGCAAGTTGGTCATCTCAGTTGGGAAGCTCGTCCATCTGAACATTTTAAACAGAGTCTGCATATTACTGCACGCGTTAATATGTCGGAACCATTGATTGGATAACCATATTTTATAGCAACAATTGAAACCATTGGCAATAAAAATGGATCTCAGCAAGAAACTTTTTTGTTATCAATGCAGCGTTATAATATTGAGCTATGATCAGGGCTGTACGAGCTGAGTCAGATTTGCAAGCTTTGGTCAACGTCTGATGACTGTCATGTCTGTCATAGGTCCGATCGGTCGAAAAATGTGTCTTACGCATAAGTAGTCTCTCTAGTTTTCAAAGCTATCCAGCCTGAAATTTTGCCATCATGAGTCTTCTATGCTTTACTGCACAGCATTTGCTAATATGTCGGAACCAACCGGATCGGATGACTATATCTTATAGCTGTCATAGGAACCATCGGTCGGAAAATGGGTCTTAGTAAGAAAAACTTTTTTGTTTTCAAACTAATTTGAAAAGTTGATCGACATCGGGTGACTATATCTTATGGTTGCCATAGGACCGATCGGTCGGAAAATGAGTCTTAGTGAGAAAAACTTTTCTGTTTTAAATTTTATCTTTCTTAAACTCCGCGATTGTTAATTTGATATGTTTTCAAAAAGATTCGCGAAATTTAGTCGAATTCACATGTTTATCTGTCGGAAAATGGGTTTTAGTTAAAAAATTTTTTTCTCTGACATTTCAAAAACAGTATTTGCAAGGGTATAAAAACTTCGGCACAGTCAAAGTTAGCTTGACCTTCTCGTTTTTGTAGCCTTATTTAGGCAGTTCAATTACGACCACACGGTTTACGAGCGAGCCCCATTCCATGATTGCACACAACTGACGCCAAAATTTCTGATGCAGAAATATGGCATAAATGTCACTTGTCAAATAGGCGTCAATTTGGAATCGATGCCTTCAATGGTTCTGGAGAACGAGTGTGTTCAATACGTGTACCAAAACAATTGTGACTACACAGAGAAAAAAAGGCGAGCTAAAATCAAGTCCAAAAAAATTGATTTGATCTCAACCTTCGGATTAACATTTCAAGTACGAATTATACTAGAGATTCTACTTGAATTCAGCACGAAAGGATTGAAACAATCTTAAAAGACTTGGATCAATCCGAAAATGCTAATTTCAAGTACGGATCTTACTTGAAAATCAAATGATCCTGTCTCGAGATTGAAGTAAGTACGGAATTCCACTACCAAAGCGAAAGGGCGAAAAGAAACCGAGAGCAAGTTTGAAACTGAGAGAGTAAAGCTCTCGCAGGCTGAATTTGTACAATGTACACAAATGTTTCTGACATCTTATTTATTTAATGATGGTGTGGATTTTGGCACTAACCGTTGCCTTGGAACTCCTTACTAGTTATAGCACTTTGCTGAACTGCAGTTGATGGGTCAAGTATATTGAAGAGTCTTCAATAGCGAACAGTTTCGAGGCTATGCCCATAGACTAGGGGCGGGCAATACGGACTAGTCAAAGGCCTAGGCCTGGACTAGTTTTCAGAACCGCAGGGTCCATTGTAATGTTGATTGTGTCCTGCTTTTACAGTTGTATGCAATCTAATGAACGCTAGCCAGAGAGAACTTGCTGGTTTGATAATCAAAAAGGTCGTTAGAAAAGGATTATGAAGTTCTTGTAAGATGCGTTTTTTGGGCTCAAAATGAGTTCAAACACCGAGCTTAAGTTCGGATTGAATGAAGTTCGAGTATCGAGCTCAATTTAATCTCGGGTGTTCTTACACCAAGCCGACTTCGAGATGAAATCCAGTAGGAATATCGAGCTTAACTCAATATCGGACCTTCTTGATTGGTTCCGACGGAGGGTTGGAATAACAAAATAAAATCAATCCCGTGTGAGCTAAAGTGGAGGGATTCCGGTATTGAAAATTTCATACTCAAATCAATCTTTCTCGTACTTTGTTTGAGAAAATCCGCGCTTAGCCGACTTCTGATATCGTTTGGGATTAATTTTAGACCGGATATCTCTGATTTTTTGTTCTGTGTAGCTTCTATTTTCCTAAAACTATTTCCAGTTCATCACCTCCTTGAACTTTGAATTCCAAACGAACTAGTTCAATTTTTCCGGATTTTATTCCAACTTTAATTTGCTCTAGAAATTAATCCAAGACACTAAAAACTCCTCTTGTTAATTTTCTTAAAACTCTTTCAGCTTTATTCGCCTTTCCTACCAAATTTTCCCCTCAATTCTCGAGTGGCGTATCAAGTTTAAGCCTGAGTAATCGCATGTGACAACTCCTCCTCCTCCTCTGAGTGTCTAAATTAAACAGTGCCATGGCTAAGTAGCGATTACAATAAACTGTTCGCACTCCACAACACACAACAACATGCACACACACACACACATGTACAAACACACTCACACCCAAAATAGACAAGAGACACTCAAGTATTTTGTATCTTCAGCCATACATAAAACTACCTACATATTTTCAATCCCTCTGCACACCATCTTAGGCGGCGGCTATTCAATTAAAACGTCAGCTTGTATGTGGCTGGGTGGCGGGGGAGGTCGGAGTGGTAGCAGCTGTGTGTAGCTACAAGGATGTGGATTGGAAATTAATGTAGAGTGGCTACGGAAAGGAGCCAAATGACATCACAATTGTCTGCGACATTAACGAACTACTAACCCGTGGGAAGGGGAGGGGCGGTTACCAATCGACCTACAATTTTCGAAACGGTGTTAGACCCTGTCGTGTCATTTGCCTGGTTTTTAAGCAGTCTGCCCTGCCCTGCCCTTGCCCCTTCTGCTCCTCTTCGTGTGAGTGAGTAAATTTGTATGCCAATTACTTAAGCAGCCAAACAGCATAGAACTGAGCCAGACAAGTGACCAGGCGACCCAAGGTCCTGCTCTTGCCCCTGCTGCTGCTGCTGCTGCTGCTGCTCCTCCTCCTGCTGGTGGTAAAGGGTCAGAGTCATTAACATGCTGTTGTCGTTGGCAGCATTTAAGGGACGACATCTGCACCTTTTTTTTCTCTGTGTGTTCTGATGCCGCAGGCCAGTTACCCAGAGAGACGGAGACGGCTTTGACACTAAAAGCCAGCCGCATTTGGCCACGCCCACCACACAACTACGTGTTTGTGTTAGAAGGGCGAGAACATGAACAGGGACAACAGAAAGTCGCCCAAAACCAAATTTAATACAGCATAAAACAGCATTTTCCCCAAAAATCGTTGTATGTCTATGGAAATTTGTGTGCAGGAATTTTCCATTTTCTTTTTTCAAAAAAAAAAAAAAAGTTTCATTTTGTGGTTGGGGATTTGTGTCTGCTTAGACACACACACACACACATACACACACGCCCTTTAACCCATTAGAGTGAGTTCGTTTCGCTTAACCTTTTTTACATGCTCGCCTGGAATACCCTGTAAATATCTCGCACAAGTCTTGCAAGAATATGTCACCAAAAAAGTTGCTCTTTGTTTGAACTTTGGTTACTTTGGTGTTAAAGTTTTTAGTACAAAGTTTTCAAGTGTTTTCCCCCGGCCACTCCCAGTCGAGTGTGTGTTAAGCTTTACGGATTTTGGTCAAGCAAACTAATTTGTAGGGGGAGGGAAAGGACAAAGTAGCAGAAAGTTTAATTTGCACAAATTTGTAGCTTTAAATCAATTATCACTAGGGAAACGAAATTCTAATTTATGCAGTGGAAATTTACTTGTAAGTTAAATTTTACTTCAAAATTGAATTGTAAACTACATTGAGGAGTAGTCAAGGAACTTGTTGGAGCTGTGAGTGCACTTGTTTGGACACTTTGCGAGCCATTTAGGGTATTAAATAAAGGGTATATTAACCAGAGATGCAAACAGATTCTGAGGAAAAACGAATCGCTAACTCTTGACAACCGATTTGGTTGAAAATTGGTTAAAAGGTAAAATCTTTCGGATGTTGCGCCCACTGAAAATCACCCAAAACTTTGTGTATCGCACCGTGAAGTTATTTGAGGATACTGATGGAACAAAAAAAACCGCGCGAAATCCGGCCGCCCGCGCACTATGCGAACGCCACATTGATGGCTTGTAAAAGATCGAATTTGTCGAAATCCACTGCGCAAGCAGATAATCATGTCTAGTGAGATGAATATCAGCAAGAACAGCATGTCGCGCATTGAAACAAAAACGCAATACAAAATCGAAAGCATTGCGTCGCCAGTGGGCGAACAACGAGAAAATTTTCACCATTGAGGAATCTTTCAACAAACAGAACAATAGAGGATATGCTGTCTCAACAAAGCAAGCTTCCGAACTCATTCTGAAAGTTAAGAGAGGTCACCAACCGTCTTAAGTGATGGTTTGGTTTGGAGTCGGTTATGATGGGGTCACCAAGCACCATTTTTGTGAAAAAGCAGTCAAAACTTTGGCGAAATATGACAATTGTTTTCCAAGCCTCTCAACACGACATTATTTACAAACAAGCCGTGGACCTTTCAACAAGACTCCACTTCTGCTCACAAGGCAAAAACGACTCAAACATGGCTTCATAACTTCATAATTGTACTGAAAGGGCTATAGTTTAGACCAGGGTTCCCCAAGAAGAGAAAGCGAAAATGTAACTGGTGTGAATTGCCGAGTGTGTTCGACCCCCAGGGGCCATGGCTGGGAACTCTGGTTTAGATCCATCAACTCGATTCTCTCTTGGAAAAGGACCTATATGGTTGCGGCTTTGAGGTCATCTTGAAAGTAGTTCCCAGTCGAAAGGTTGTACTGCAGTTGGCTGTAGGTGATGCGGGACTGACTAACTCGAGCTTTTGCTTCGCAACTGGCCCTCTCTGTCTCTATTGTTGTTGGCCTTGCTAAACGCTCCTTGTTGTAACCGTTCAGATAGCATTCGATGTTGTGTTCCAGTGCCATGAATTCCCAAATGCGGATAAACTGCGTTTTCGTCTCAAGCAGATATGTTGTAGCCACTCGTAAGAGACGAGTGAATGGCATTCGCATGGTCTTGGTACCATAGTCGAAATGTATTTGTATGGTATACTGTAACATGGTGGGAAGTCCGGTTTCGGGGGTAGGCGCAACACTCATTTGATAAAAAAAAAAAACGAAGGACTTTTCCTACGTCTTCACATTGATCCAAGCCCCATACTTAGGAAAATATAAAGTGTACATTTTTGAACTGGATCAATTATTTCATTAATTTAATTGCTGGCTTAAACCCCGTACTCAGAACGACAGAAAATTCATTTCGTCACAGTATTTCATATAATTGGAAACACCTTGGCTTTGCTTTGATGCTCATGTGCTGTTAGAAAGTGTTTCTATTTATGTGAAATACTGTGACGAAAGGAATTTTCTGTTGTTCTGAGTACAAGCCTTAAGTAATAAAAGGAATCAAATACTGAAACAATGAACTAGCTCATTTCAAAGAACTAGTGAATGTTTTTTTCAATATTTATTTCTTATTCAAACCAAGCTATTCAAAAGTGCATTTTAAATCAGGAATGTAAATGGCTCTGGAAATAAGAACTGGTTTGAATCAGATGAATGAAGTCTGAGTCCACAGACCGGTTCTTTTAAGTTATTGGTTGTTGTTTTTCATTAGAGGCCAGAAAGTGAGAGTGTATAGGTGTGCGAATGACTGAAAAGCTATTTGCTCTCTTGGCACAAGTCTCGGCATGCGTTCGTGTTGTGTCGGTGTACGGAGCAGGTGTGACAATCACTGTTCTAAAAGTGCTTGAAATGAGCACAATTCAACTGAGCTCAACCACCACACAGAAAATTATGCTGGCGGAGAAGCAGTATTTGCAGAGCCTTACCTATCCAAAGAAATTTGTCGTCTGCTGCACACGCTGCCAACAACAAAAGCTTCGCTCGGAGAAAACGAGAAGAGTGGTTGTTGCTCTACGCCAGGGTTCCCCAAGAAGAGAGCGTGAAAATGTGACTGTCTCTCTCTAACACACAGTTTTCCATTACTTCGGCAAGCATTCGGTGTGAATTGGCAAGTTTGTTCGGCCCCAGGGGCTATGGCTGAGGAACTCTGCTCTTCGCTTAGCCAGAGGCTTGGCGTGACGGCTATACGCGCTGGCTATTCGAAGCCAACAACAAAACTTTCGATCGAAAAGCGACAATGGGAGAATCCGCTTATGAACTGATCCATTCACTTCAAATAATTCACATTTTTTTCCTAGTTAAGTTTATAATATTTTTGCGTACTCAAAAATTTGTTCTTAAAGTGAGAACATTATTCTACAACTGAGAATAGCCGTTCTTACACTATTTTTGATAACGTTTGTTCTCTTATTGAGTCCAATGTACTTGGTTTTTTCACTCTGTTCACACTGGAATATTGCCAAACTCTCAATAGTGGATGCTGTGCCGCTGTACCTTGTTTTTGGCATAATCTCCGGGATTTTTGACCAGTCTTAGTGGAATACTGGACCTACCTATTGTAGATATTTCCTTGAAAAGCCTTATAAATCTCTAAATATTTGCGAAAGTGAAAATTGAAGCACTGCTTTAGTCTTCAGTCTAAAATAAAACACAAAGTCTGCACTAAAAATGCATTTCTTTAGCTAAATCCTTCAAAGTCCTTAAACCATTAAAATGGATTTTCAAGCTAATCGGCTTTTGGTGTGTACTGCGATTTCGGGAAGCTTCTTTCTTCTTCCTCCTTTTCTGTTTTTTGCTTTCAGCTAATGTGGTGATGATGCAGAGTTAACTTACTGTTTAAACCTGTGAATAATTGAAACTGTTTGCGGTGGGAATTTTTGTACATTATAATGCTGTTCATAAGACAGGATGATGCAGGGGCTCAGTATGCATATTAAAACTCAATTTAAAATCGTTGCCTTAACAAAAAAAGGAAGCCTCAGGACTTTGAAAAGCAGCAGCCACTGCAAGGATAAAGCCAAGTTGCAGTCACTTCACGCAACTGTACAAACAGTAACCAGAAATAATAAAGAAGCCCAAGCAAAAGAATAAAATGGGGATGGAAAGGATGCTGCTCGAGGAGGGCACTTTTAAGAGCGAAAAACACATTTTTGCACTTTTATAGCGCAACATCTTTTGTGTACGTCCATCCTGCGCTCCTTTCACCGGGGCAATACACACACTTATACTTACACACACACACACATAAAGGCAGACAGTCGTCCTGGTCGTCGCCTCCAAGGCGCTGGCAATGGCGGCTGCCGCCTTTAATAAACCCACTTTATTGTTTAGAGCCCAAATAAAATAATCCCCTTAAATGATGCCTTCGCATAATAGACGCCTGCTGCTTATTTTACTGCCACTGCCTCCCTGTTCGTGCCAGAGTTTGCTTTTGGTGGCGCAAGACTTGATGTGGGCCCAACCTCCGCGTCCTTGCCAATTCGTGCCGTGTTTCTGCTCTGTTGCGTTTCGGCACAGTGGGCCAAGGCATTGTGATCTAAGACAATTTTTACTATATTTTGAATGGAACCGTCTGACAACTTAGAAAGCTTTATGACTTTCGAAAAGACTAAAATGGAGAACCAAAAGTCAACTTCATAACGCTTAGATTTCTTAAAGTACTTTTGTTACTTGAAAAAGAGGACGGGTGGACATTGACCCTGTCTCTTAGGCTTAACCTAGCCCATTATGTGTCAGGTGAGACTAAAAATATGTTAAGCTGACAGTATATGTGAACGTACCCTTCAAAACATGACCAACAATTTATGAGAACAATCATGAAAGACTCTTTTTCATAATTTTTATGGAATTCTTTAACATAGTTATGAGTTCCTTTTTGATAGCAACCAATATGAATGTTTGGGCATTTCGCACAAGAGTAAGCAGGTTAACAACGAATCTCTGCTCTGTATCACCTGGCTTTAAAAATTTCTAAAAAAAATTTTCATTGCAAACAAATGACAACCACACCACTGTGCCCCCTTAACAAGGAAGCCGGCGAGGACTCTAAAAGAGCCCAAGCATTTGCGTTAGCGTCACTAATGATGATGATTTTGTGGTAAAACCTTGTGTTTGTGCTAATCGGGACAATATTATGCGGCAGTAAAAAGTAAATGACTCAAGACAAGGCCAGAGGGAGAAGAAAGGCAAACAGAGGTAGAAAGACCAGCAGAGGGCAGCGACAGCTGCTGGCAGTCAATGGCGGAGGCGAAACAGCAACGCCTTTCACTGGAAAGATAAAGAGAAATAGCAGGAGTAGCTGGAGGAGCAGCAGCAGCAGCAGCAAGAGGCAACAAAAGGGCTACTGCTGCTGCGGCGATAGCTAAGCCAAGAAAAGGCAGACATAACATGGCTGTGGCAAAAGGATAAACTGTTGAGGGCATAAAGGACGACCCCTTTTCCCCGCCCTCACTTTTTGGCATCCCTAATTCTCATCTCCTCAATCCGTCTGCGATTCAACCAAAAAGCTGACTGCTTGGCTGACTAATGCGAAAAATACGTAATTGCGCATAAATACGGGATTAACAAAGTGCTCGTCGTTGGTTGTCGCCTTTGCTGTCTGCCTTCCTACCCTTAGGTTGGGTTTTTGGGTATCCATGTGTGTGTGTGTGTGTGTGTCCCTTACAACAAAATTAGGCATTACAATGCCAAACACAAAGGACTTCCTATGGTGTGACCATAAAAAGGGAAACCAATCCCAATGTGAAACATTTGCCAGGATTTGCGGAATTAGTTGTGGACTTAATAAGAGTGAATTGCCTAGGCAATCCATCAGGAATTATCTTGAAAGATTTAAATAGATTTGCCTGGGGTTTTTTTTTTCATATATACTATATATCTCTTTAACTAGCTGTAACAGCTTCACTTATTTTGTACTGGCTGGCATTAAGCGGCAGGTCCTTAGACTAAGGTTAAAAGGTTTAACCTAGAATTGCTTTTAATACCAACAGGCAACAGGCACTCCAAGTTAAGTCGCTAAACGGTCTTAAGTTTAGCAAAGCTCCAAATATAATAAATAAAACTCGCCCTTGTTGGGACTCGATCCCTGGTCTCACCACTAAACCAAGTCAATTAAATGGGGATATCAAAAATATATGCTCCCTTTATCCACGATTTTCCAAAACTGGTAAAACACATGTTTTATTATATTATTTTAAATACTTTGCAGACATCTGCACGCGTGCATTGCAACTACTAGCGTACTGCATTCGTACTTGATATTCTTCACTCTCAAATGTCTCAACTACTGCAAAAAATTGTAACGAAGTTTTCCAGCCGGGGGTTTTCACTCAGCCTGGCCAAGGTCAATTACAAGAAATTTGTAATTCTCGGGGACTATTGGGAATGAAATCCTCTACCATCAATATCACGATACTACAATCAATATACTCTAATAAAGTGGGAGGTGCAGACTAATAGACGGACTAACAAACCACGCGGTTAGTACCCGGCGCGGTTCCGCGGTCTGACTGTGGGACTGGAATGGGGTCGATCACGTGGTTAGTACCCGGCGTGACTGATTCCGGCCCACGGACTACTAAGGGAGGGGACGCTACTCTACTCGGAACACGGTTAGTATCCAGCACGACTCATTCCTAACTCAAAGATATCGAGGATATGGCCTAACACTCGGTTAGTGTCCGACGCGACTAGCTGACTGCCTGACGAAACTCAAGAATGGGACAGAACACGTGGTTAATACCCAACGCGTCCTACTAATAGCCTAAAGGTTCTCAGGGGTGAGACAGAGCACGCGGTTAGTACCCAGCGTGACCCTAGACTGGCCTAAAGACCATCAAGGAAGGGACAGAACACGCGGTTAATACCCTACATATTTCACTAATACCCTAACGTCACTCGGGAATGGGGCAGAACACGTGGTTAATACCCTACGTGTCTCACTAATATCCTAAAGACGCCCTAAGGGGGGACAGACCACGTTAGTACCCAACGTGTCTCACTAATACTCTAAAGTCACTCAGGGGTGGGACAGAACACGTGGTTAGTGCCTCACGTGTCTTACTAAGGGCTTGAAGATTCTCAAGGGTAGGACAGACCACGCGGTTAGTGCCCAACGCGTCTAGAAAACGACCTAAAGACTCTCAGGGGCGGGCTCTCTACAATCAACATACTCACCTTTGTCTTCTGTTACGAAACTGAAAATGTACCAATAATAATTTCATACCACGCACGATATTCTTTTTGAATTCCAAATTTTTAATTGCAATTTTTGTTTTCATTAACCGACTTAACTGCACCAGCCCTTATCTAACGTTGAACACAGTGTCTTTTTCTTATCTTTCTTATATTATAAGGCAAAATCTCTGTTCTGAGAAAAAAAAATGAGAAAAATCAATCAAAAATCTAAATTGAAAATCTCGTTTCCAAGAAGCTTGTAATCTTATAAAAACAAGATTAAAAGAACCTTGAAATGAGCTTAGAAATCTTAGAAACAAGTTTTATCATCTCACAACTTATCAATTATCCTACAGTTTTCTGTAAAGCTGCAGTTGAAATTTTTTTTGATAAATATAGATTTATTATGCTAAAAAAAAACAAAAATAAACAACTTTCAGTTGAAATGCATCAACCCACCCCCCTCCTGGGACTCGAACCACGACCTCTTCATTCAATAACACATTGGCACGGCCGATTAGTCGATTTTGCCGTAGGGGGCCAATTGTTAAGCGCACCCAGTTGCAGCAGAAGAACTCAGGCTGCGAAAATCTCTGCTCTTATACTGCAACTGGTTGGGCCTAATAGTTGACGCTCGATGGTAAAGCGGTGGTGTCAGTGTTTCAATGCGCAGAAGGTACTGAGCTCAAGTCCCAGTATCGGCGGATTAAAAATTTACAATTTATATAAGTTTTTCACAAAGAAGAAAATGTTAATAATTAAAACAACTAACTTAAACCACAAGCAATCACAACCACCCTTTCCCACCCATCACCTTAAAATAAAAAATGTTTTTTTTTCATATTTAAAAATGAGATTGTTTCATCTTAAAGTCGAGTAAAAACGATCTTAATTCAATATTGTTCGATTAAGATTTAAATTTAGCATATAATCTTGGGTTTAGATTATCTCGTCTCTGTCGAATTCTGACACCGTTTCGTCTCGTTTCAAGATTATAATCTTGGTTTTAGATTGATTTTTTTCTCAGTGTAGGGCAAATATCAGAAACTGCTTCTGAACTGATTCAATTTCATTCCGGTAAATCAGGTAATGCGGAGACCAGAGGCATAAACAATATTCCACATTTGGTCGCACTTCGGCAAGCATTCGGTGTGAATTGCCGAATATGTTGGGCAACTCCGTTATACATACTTAAGTATTACTACTGTATGATCGTCACTCGACTGTATGACTGTCACTCGAAGCCGAGCAGAAATAACCAATTTGACAGACGAGCACACAAGGACACTCAGTCCCACAAACACTAGGTACGACAATGAGTGTGTATTTTGTTGGGTCACTGTCACACCGCAAACGCTTTTACAGCGAGTGTAATTGTAGTCAAGAAAACAGGCAAAACAGGCACTCTTTCTGATCTCTAATCTTTAGCTTACAAGCCGGATATTAAGACGATTCAACGTTTTCTAATACTTTACAAAAATATTGTCCTATTCCTCAATCTTAATACAATGGGAAGTTTCCTATCCAAGTTTTAGTTTTCTAACTTGCTTTGAAATGTATGAATATAGATTAACATAACCTTCTTTAACTTAAACTAATTCGCGTTTCTTTCTTATTCTAATATCTTTTCAGGTGAGTTACATTTTGATTTATACAATTTTTTGAAGAAATGTCTTAACAAATGACAGCGCTACTGTAAGTATTATCCGATTCTTTAACTACACAGAAGCTAAAGGATCAAACTGTTGGGTGAAGCAAAAATAAAATAAAACTTCTCTTTTATCACCAACCCAGATAGGCATATGTATACTAAACAGACACAAGTGGAGGCGGACACGACACGACTAAAGAGGGGGGCTCAAGTGTGTTCAACTCGTTTGAGTTGGCTGCCAAAGTGAGAAAGGACAACAGGCATATGTAAAGGATACCAGCCGACTCTGTCTCTTTCCTAAGGAGGCTGGCGGCTGCACACATCGTTGTCATATGCTTGCAGTTTTAGCACTTGAACTGCCGTCGTCGTTGTCGTCGTTGTAGTCTCTTTTAGCATTTTTTCCATCTTTGTTCATTTAAGGACACATTCTCAACAGTTTTACTGTCTGTGTGTGTGTGTTTTGTAGTGTTTGGTGTATTTTTTTTTTTTTTTTTGCTGGTTGTTTTTTGATTGAGCTATGTGTTGTTTTGTCCAAGCTGTGCACCACTTAGGGATTAAATTGAAAATTGTTTGGGATTTTGAAAGGAATTTGCATAGTAGCAAAATAAAAGCAAAAATGTGAAATTTTATTTACTTAACTTGATGACGGTGGATCAATTCAAGGTTTAATGTATTAAAATGTAAATATAGAAGAGCTTTATATAAAAAATCTATTAAATGTTTGCCTTCAGGTCTAGTTACGGCCGTTTGAACAAGGAATTTTAATATGTAGTGGAAATGCTATTATCAGATGTGCTCGGGTTTTCACTTAAGTTGCCTTTACACTTGTCATTCATCTCTAAAGAGACTCTCTGATGATAGTGTAATAGCAAAGCAAATAACTCTAAATATTTGGAAATTTTAGGCTTTTTTTATGTAATTTGACAGGTTCAATTTGATAAGAGATTCTTTTTAGATAAGTTTGACAACCTACTATTTAGAGATGTATGAAAAGTGTAAAGGCAGATTACTTTACTCATTTCTATATTCTCCACATTTTCTAAACTATTTTGTGATCAATTTGGTTTATTTCCCATTTGACTAGAGAATTTTTGAGATTAAAATTTATTTTATTGGAGCCAATTACAACCTAAAGCTAGCTTTACACTTGTCATATATCAAATATCTCTAAACCGACTATTTAGAAATATATAATATGACAAGTGGAAAGGTATTTCTATAGTATATGCTATAGAATAGTGTCTTCCAAATTCACACAGCGAAACACGAAGTTAACATGTTGACATTTCAACATGAGCAAGAAGCAAACGAACAAATGCCTCGTGAGAAACCAAAAAGACGTATTCTCTCTCTCGGCAGAATTATGAGTTCCTATCCCATGGGATAGGCTTTTGACATTTTGTGTATTTCGCATAATCATTAGAAATAGCTTCAATTCATGAGCGATTTCAGTACTATCCATGAAATTCAGTACTTAAAAATGATGCCTTAAAAAAGTTAATGCCATGACACAACCGTGATAAATTGGAGACCAAAAAAGCTTTTAAGGAAAGGAAAATCTGTATTTCGATACAGATTCAATACCGAGCTTACCTTGAAGGATTATTATACCCTTGCAAAGGGTATTATAATTTTGCCCAGAAGCTTGCAACGCATAGAAATATTCATTTCCGACCCCATAAACTATATATATTCTTGATCAGGGCGACGAGCTGAGTAAACTGAGCTTTGTCCGTCTGTCTGTTTCTACGCACACTAGTCCTTCAGTTTAAATAATATCGAGCTGAAATTTTGCATAGAGTCTTCTTTTGACTGCACGCTGCCAATATGTCGGAACCGACCGGATCGGATGACTATATCTTATAGCTGCCATAGGAACCATCGGTTAAAAAATGGGTCTTAGTGAGAAAAACTTTTTTGTTATCAATGTTAGCGGCCTTAAACTCAGCCATTATTAATATTATAGGCTTTCAGACAGATTTGCAAATTTTGGTCAAGATCGGATGACTATATCTTTTAGCTGTCATAGGAACCAACGGTCAAAAAATGGGTTTAAGTGAGAAAAACTTTTTTGTTTTCAATGTTAGCGGCCTGAAACTCAGCCATTATTAATATTATAGGCTTTCAGCCAGATTTGCAAAGTTTGGTCAAGATCGGATGACTATATCTTTTAGCTGTCATAGGAACCAACGGTCAAAAAATGGGTCTTACTGAGAAAATCTTTTTTGTTTTCCATGTTAGTATCCTTAAACTCGTCCATTATTAATATGATATACTTTCAAACACATTTGCAAACTTTGGTCAAAATCGGATGACTATATCTTATAGCTGCCAGAGGACCGATCGGTCGGAAAATGGGACAGTGAAAAAAACTTTTTTGTTTTCAATTTTATCGTTTGGCGATTGTTAATTTGATTTGTTTTCAAAAAGATTCGCGAAATTTGGTCGAAATCAGATGTTTATCTGTCGGAAAATGGGTTTTAGTTGGAGAAATTTTTTGATTTTTATGTAAGCGTTCTTAAACTCTGACATTTCAAAAACAGCATTTGCAAGGTTATAAAAACTTCGGCACAGACGAAGTTAGCTTGGCCTTCTCGTTTTCACTATCGACTAAACTATTGAACTGAACGATTGACTGAAATAGTTCTGTTTAAGCATTAGTTGAATCTATCTTGTTTAGGGCTATATGACTCTATCAAACATAAATGTATACCCTGACCAAAATTCAAGGAAAAATCCTCACAAAATATCCCTGCAAACATTTTGTCCTGTTCTCTTATCTCTCTCTCGTCAAAAGAGAGTTTGGTGATAGTTTGTCGATTTACACAAACAAATTACATAAGGTATCTCATATTTAACATAGAAGGGTTAATTTGGTCAAATTGAAGACATGAATGCGATTCTTTTAAAGGTGTTTCCCATTTTCATCGATCAATCTGTGAATTGGCGATTGATTTATTGCTTATCAATCACTAAGATGACTTAAATGCAATTCTTCTTGAAGTAAGCTGGAACATGTTTTACAATTTGACAAAAACAAAATACTTTGGTAGCATTTAGCAACAACAAAATATTTTGGAATCGCATTTTAAACTTCGTTTTAAAAATTTGGCGATAGAAATGCATGATATATGAGACATGCTTGGAGATAATAATATATTTTTAGCTGTAGGTAGGTAGTTCCGGCTGGCCCCTTGAAGGCGCCACACATAGACCCTACGGTTCTTGGTGAGGCTGCGTGCTTTTTTGGGTACCATTAGAAATCCGAGAGGATCTTTGACGTTTTGGCAAAAGCCAATAGTTGTTTGGGAGACCTCTTGGGACCTTGTGGTCTGAGAAGGAGAGTCTTTCAAGCACTCTTCATTCCGATGCCTGAGTACTATTCCCTAATGTCAGAGTTGGATCTAGGACGTTGGCCGATGTTGGTTATAATTTAAGGTTAGTTTGTAGGATAAAGCTTAGAAGAGACTCATCTCTGTCGTGGATGTCCGGGCTACCCCACGTGGTGTGGTGTGCGTTGGTGTCCTTTCCGATGACGAGTGGTTGACTTTTCCTGCTCGCCTCAGTCGTTAGTCGTTCGAGCTCGGCCAGTGGTGACTCTCGCTCATGTGCCATGCGGCAGGACACCATTAGTATTGGCTCATGACCTTCCAGGGCCACAACTGTGAGGTCGTCCGTGCTGTTATTAGATATAAGGTATGCATAGATGCCTTTTCTTACCTGAATCGCTGTCTTTGCCTTATTTACTGCGGTGGGATAGAAAGTGTTGCAGTTTAGTGACCATAGCCCTGAGACCTTGTTCCCTGCCGCAATCCAAGGTTCCTGAACTACGGTCACATCGGGGGGCCCTACTTCGAGGGTTATCACAAGCTCCGCCGACGCGAGCTTGCTTTTATGCAAGTTGACCTGGAGGTCCTTCAACTGCATGATCGTTGTCGGCGTCCCCCGGCCCGGATGGATCAACTACCAAGCTTAAGTCATTATCCTAATCGTTCTGCAAACTACTGGGGCTGATACACCATCCCTTTTGCCCTAAGCAGACTGCACTGCCTCCGTAATATCGATCCTGCTGGCTTTTTCGAGCATCTCGTCGCTGCTAAGGTCCTTCTCAATCTCTCCAGTCTTCAACCAAATTTTGTCCAATATTTGCAATATATATTACAAAAGCTTTGTTAACTCCAGGAAGAAACGTTTTCTTATCTCCTGGAAGAAAAGCATTCTTATCCCGTTTTCGTGTTCCGCAACAGAGACTTTATCTTATCTCCAGGAAGAAACTCTAGAGAGAATCATTTTTATATCTTCAGGAAGAAACGCTTTTTTATCCCTTTCTTATAGCTTTGAAGGGACTTTTTCTTATCCTCAGTAAGAAACGCTTTCTTATGCCTGAGAAGAGAAGAAACGCTTTCTTTCCTCCCAGAAGTGTTGCTATACGATATCGCTAGAGTCTGTTTTCTGTGATCATGATAAGTGCCCTTAAAAGTATGCAAACATTATTTTCTGTAATCATTTTGAATTTGAACAATAAAATTTATAGTCAGTTATACCATTATACCTCAGATTGTCGGAGCAGTTAAAGGTATTCAAAATAAGAGTGTGATGCCTGCTGGCTCGAGGTCTTCTTCTGTGATGCCTGCTGGCTCGAGGTCTTCTTCTTGACCTCGAGCCAGCAGGCATCACACTCTTACAATTAGAAAGGTCGCTAACCAACAACGGTATTCAAAATAATTTAGAGTCAAGTCGAAACATTGCACACTGTAAAGGGCATTTATCACGATATTTCTTATTTGTAATAGAACTTCTTGGCAAGTCTACTTTTACTCTAGCGCCTTTATATTCACTTAATCCTTCTCTGAGCTCTGTTTTCAAAGCATCTCAATGCTACGTGTACGTACCTTTTGTGCTTTTTGCTTAGGGGGAACAGATCCACTCTCTCTCTCTGCTGCCTGCCAGCTGCCTGCCGCCTGCTTGCCTGTGCCTGGCTTGGAATTTCATTTATGCTCGCCATGAATGCGTTTTGCACTTGGAATGCTATGAAGTTGTGCATTTCTTACGCGCGTGCTGGGAATTTTCAGTGTGGAATTCCTTCATTCTGGACATGCCGCAGACATTGTCGAAGTCTCCTGCTCTCGCTCTCTCACGGTGGTAGTCACCTCTATGTTAAAACGGAATTCTATGCTTGTGCAAGACAATTTTCTGGCAGTGTCAGGACAGTGTGGTTGCTGCTGCTGCTGCTGCCTTTGTGCTCGTGATTCCTGGCACTTGTTTGCTGTGTGAGTGTGTGAGCCTTGGCCAGAATGTGACTGCAACTATTTAAATTGTGTACGAATGCGAAACGAAAGTTTGCAAACATTTTTCTTGCCTGCCTGCAGGATGAGGATGAGGATGCCGCCATGTTCTGCTGCGTGCCGGAATGCATTCAAGCGATATTTGCCATCTTCTTGTCGACAAAATTGCTGAAATGTTTTTGCTTTTCCAATTAATTAAAATGAACTCTTTTTGTTGTTGGTTGTTGTCGAGTGTTGGTGGGTGGCGCGGGCAGCAGTGCAAATTGCTCTAAATCGATGTTTAATTATATGAAATTAATTTAATGACTGCGTTTAAGTGGGGAAAAAACAGGTTTTAATTGTTATGTCTGGACTGAACGAAAAAAAATTAAAAAAACAAAAGGGGCGGAATGTTTTTTCACGGTTTACATGGAGCAAGCGTGTCACAGGTACCAATTAGTAAGTGAACTCAAATCAAATTCTATATAAAATTCAAAAAATATCCCTGTGTGGCATTTCGTTTCGAGTCCTTGAATTCTCAACATTTACACACAGAGAGAAATAAACCCGAGCGCAATTATTCAATCTACAACAGACGGTTATATACAGATTCCAGTCGTTTTAAGGCCTCATAACTAGCCTAACTAACATGCACTAATTTGCCTAAAGAATTATGTTTCGAGATGTCCTATTTCTCTTGGTACTAGCGATTGCACTAGGGAAAAGTAGCTGACAACTTCTACAGTGTAAAAAAAGTTTTAGTTCAAAGTTGGTGTGAACAACTGGAGCTATATTGCGCAAAACACAAAAGACTGGCGGACCAAGAACGTTAAGCGTTTATTATATTATTATCGGGCCAAACAAGAAGATGAAAGTAATGTTCCATTAGTTTAAATATTTTATATTTGAAAAATCGAAACAAAGGCTGCAAATATATCCAGAACCAGAACCGAACCCCGCAGAACCGGGCTGTTTCGGAATTTTTGAGGTTCCTTCGAACCAGACCATGAACCAAAACTTATAATCTGCTAAACCTTAACCGGAACTAATCAGTTTGAAAATGGGTTCTGTTAAAAAAATGAATTCCATCATATTTATAAGAACTTATATAGCTTTCTGTACATTTTTTAGGGAAGATTAATTGGTATTTTAGTTCGGAAGCGAAATTAAAGCAAAAGTAAAGTTGTAAAATTTTAGTACTAAAGTCGCATTTTAAAATAAGTAAAAGGTAGACGTAACGTTCAAATTTCAAAGATTAGCCACTATTGGAAGCCGTGGAAGAGATCGGTATAAAGCAAAACAATAATGAATATTGTAGCGAACCTGGGCTCCGACTCTGTGAACTAGTCCCCACATTCGATTCTTAGGGCCATTTTCTCATGTTGGTGGTTTTGCTGCATTTGCTTGGCTCATGTTCAATGCTAACCATCTAGATGAATTTCGTAGCAATCTACTTCATTCTCATTGATTTCAAAACCATGTACATGCTTATGCAAATTAAGTATTTTTATGTATCCGCGCATATGGTCACACTGAAATCCAAATAATTTGGCTAAATTTAAAAAAAAAAAAACCATGACTAAAGATTTTACAGGATTAAAAACTTAAACTATGGTTCCATACGCAAATAATTTGATCAAATATGGCTGGAAAGTTCCACAATTTGGCCTATATAGCCCAATTTTTATGAAAATTTGTCCAAATTATTTTCCTGTGTGAACATAGCTTTCGACCTACTGCTTAATCTCCCATTATAGTAACAAGTCGTTTCAAAAGAAAACCCTTCTCCTTCTCTGTAAAATTCTTGCCTTAATTTTTAAACCATAATCAGCCGAGTGCAGAGGTGCTGCCATCCTAGTATTATACCATTCCAGCCCTCCCGGTGTGACCGAATTTATAATCAACCTACATGAGACAACCAATTGCACAAAAACCACCTAGTTGCAAAATCTAGATGGATTTCGATTTGAGCAAAAACATGAACATGAGAAAACGGCCCTTAGTGCTAAGGTCATGTATCGAATCATCCATACACCGATAGCAGTCGATGACTAATTGGGCTCTGTGTCACGTATGTGTGATCGCTACATCGATGACGGGCGATAACGATTGACATGTGCTAATAAAATAACTGTCGGAATTTTCAGCTGAATTGATTGGCGGACTATCTTCTTTTGGATGAATTTGAACTACTAATTGGCGCAGTACCTTCTGCTTTCCTCTATATTTGCTCGTATCACCTAACAAAGATTCGTTCCGGCCGGCTGACGACGCCAAAGGCGAATAACTACACAAGTTGACCTAAGTTACGCTACAATATGATCCATTAGAGCGAGCACTTTTACCGATTCACTCTTATTCTCCGAAAATAAAGGAAAAATTCTTTAAAAAAAACTGAGATGCTGAGAACCGAGAACCGCTCTCTGAGTGTATTTGGGAATATGTCCGTCTCGCTCTAATTACTATGATTTCCCATGGGCTCAATAAGTATCTCACTATAAGTATCTCGTTGGGCACTATCCCAGCGGCGCAGAGGTGAATCTCTATACACAGTTGTGTATAGAGATTTTTGTAACTTTGACTTCGTGTGACTTCGGTACGGAGTTGTTGTTCGTGTGTTGTCTAACAGCTGTGTCATGTTTGTGTCAATTGACTTTTGAAAAAAGGCACTTCGGTCGGCAAAGTGCCAACTGCTTACATTCTTAACTATGATTTTGTCACCAGTTCGCCAATTTCCATATGCCTATACGCGCCGTCGTCCGTGTGTTTCTGTGTTCGAGGTTCCGAGTTCAATTCCCTCCCCTGTCACATAAACTAACAAATAACAGAGTAAAATCTATGACTATCTGACACATAGTAGCTATCTGGGAGAAAAGAAATCGGCCCTTAATGTTGATCCCCATTACAATCCGATCCACCTAGTACTAAACAGTGCCCAGGGTTGTAAAGTATATGTTATACAACTTCACACACCAAGTGTGTGGACACGTTTACAACTAGTCCACAAGTCCATACACAAATTTCAAAATGGTATATCGTCTTGTGAACTGATCGCATACTTCCTCGCCAACATTTTCCCAAATGGTATAATGAGTTGTAATCTAAAGCCGAAATGTTTTGCGTTATACGCCCACTCTTCCCATTACATAGAACTCTCTTTTGAACACTGTATGCCACCGAAATCGGCCAAGCTTACGTAAATGTATACAGAGTTGTAATCGCTACTTGAAGGCTGCCATCGAACTTGTAATGGG
This sequence comes from Lordiphosa magnipectinata, assembly GCA_037044535.1. Classification (NCBI taxonomy): domain Eukaryota; kingdom Metazoa; phylum Arthropoda; class Insecta; order Diptera; family Drosophilidae; genus Lordiphosa; species Lordiphosa magnipectinata. The sequence goes on from JBAMBO010002012.1 coordinate 380,806, forward strand.
CATTTGGGTCGCGGGGATCGCTTAACACCACTCAAAATTGAGACGCTGCGCAACTTTTATCTCCAATACTCATTGCTCTATGACTTTATAGTTGGTTGGTGGGCCAATCGAATCTTCTGTATATTACCTTTAGCTACCGAATATCGTAGCGAACAGTGGGTAGGAATATCGCCACTGTATTCCATGATCCTTTTGCATTTTGTCGCTTAATATTTGACAAATGCATAGCATGGTGTTCCTTTAGCTAGCGAATTTCCTAAATGGAGTATCGTCATTGTATTCTTGAAACGCCTTGTATTCTGCCCCTATAAATTTGACTGATCGTTAATCAGTGATCGATGAAATGATTAACATGGTGCAAGTAACTAGGTGGGAGACGAATAGTCACATCATGCTAAAATATGCTGCTAAAATTCCATAGGATCGGATATCGCCATAAACTTTAAAACTTAACTCCACTGTAAGAAGAGAGACTCCACTATCAGAAGAGTGACTCCACTGTCGGAAGAGAGATTAGTCTTGCAGGCAGTTTTTTCAATAATTTGTCTTGTCTTAAGTAGCGAAATAGTATTATCGATGTCTTAGCGTTGCCACCCGATGCACACAACGTGTCACGCGATAGTTTATAGATAAGCTGTAGTAGTAGCATGAGTTTCGAGTTTATGTAAAATTATTCCACCCACCTTACCCGCTCAATTTTCCGCACATATTCCTGCATATTTCTCATAGGTTAAATCCTGTAAGGAGCATAATTTGGGTTCATTATCTCATATTAAAGGTCTGCTTACATCCAAGATAATTCTTTTTTCCAGATTTAGGTTTTCCAATACTCTTCAAAATTGCGACTTAGTTTTTGTTAGGTGGAATGCTAACTTCCTATAATGTACTTCAGCAGTATTTCGATGTCTTTAAATTAGAGTCAACAGCAAATCATTTCCGTCTGTGTAGGTGAGGAAGTTCATTCATTGACCGGCATTTTGGGCATTTGTAAAATTTTAATGAGATATGCATTTAGTTTCGATTGTATTATGCATTTTGGTTGAACATTTGCTGGCCTTAATTATGTGCACCTAACAAATTAGTTAAATGAAATTCAATTCCTAGTTCTGTATGTATCCTTTCGACAAGCGCCAGCAACAACAACAACAACAACGACAACCAAAGGAAGCAAGATAATGTATGAAATTATTATGCATATTTATTTATTGTTTTGTTTGGTTTTCCCTTTTGCATAAGGGCAAAATCATATTACATGCTACTCCGCCTGCCTGATCCAAAATTTTGCCAATTTTAGTTAGTTAAATGGAGGCGTGACCACTGTGTAGTAGTGTAGCCGCCACCTACCAACGAAATTGATGGCCAGCCCCGGCCTGTTGTGGTCTTCCTCCACCACCACCCCCAGCATCAGTAGCAGCAGCTACCATGGCTCCTTTGAATCCATAGGATCTGTGTGTGCTCCATGCGGCCATTCCAACCGCAACAGACCAGCAATAATTAATGCATGAGCTGCAAACTAACTAAACTCCTGGCGGCTCCACTTCGAAGTTGTGTTGCCTACTCTGCAACAAAGGCCCCCACGGGCCGACAGCGTCGTCGGCGTCGTAACAGCAAATAATTGCATATGAAACCGCAGCCATTTTGAAGCAGTTGACGGCTCCGGTTTCGGTTACGGTCACAGCAGCTGCCACTGCTGCTGCTGGAAATGCCACAGGCCAGGAGGTGGTCTGGTGTGTTTTACATATAGTGGGAGAGAGACACGAGAGAGTGGTAGGAACTGGCATACAAAACGGATCCAAACAAAATGTATAATTAATTTGGAAAATACACATTAGTCCAAACCAGTTTATACATAGGAACAAATCTTTGTTGTTTTTAAAGACATAGAAGATTTTACTAATCTAGCAGATTTGATTCCTACCAAATTCTTAAAGATATTGAGTATTAACAAAAGACTACACAAAGCATAGAGGGACCACTCTGTTGTAGGTGTAGAGGGACTTACTGTTGATTATGATATGGCTCACATTTCTATTATCTCCTGGCTGTGCCTCAAGTGCCTCAGTTTCAAAAAGCTAAAGTGGTCCACAATTTTTAGCTTCCGATAACATTTAGTTTAACATTTAGTTCAACCAACCACCTCTTAAATGTTCAAAAACAATTAAATCACTTTGCGGCATAGCTGAATCCTTATTCCATTCGCTTCCGACCAAAGTCGCAATGGAACGGGGTTGTTTTTGGATTGAAAGTCATTAAGATATAGTAACTTTATACTTTATACATTATATTCCAGAAACTTTCGGCAATTTTAAGTTCCAGTTTTGCAAAATCACTTCTTATTGCTCACTTTGGTCTTTAAAAGAAACTAATCTCCAAATTTCCATATTAAAGCTGTTACCGTTTGGCCTGTGCGTTGATTACCAATCAGTCGGACAGGGCTAAAGCTGTTACCGTTTGACCTGTGCGTTGATTACCCATCAGTCAGTCAGGGCTAAATGTCTTAAATGAATGTTCCTAGTCCTCTGTATGGTTCAATTTTCTATATGAGTAATTTCAGGCAATTTTCATAACGATTCACACACACACACATATGTATGTATGGATGTATATACCTACGCACTTACAACCATATGTATTGTATCATGGAGCATGCCTGGCCACACAATTTTCGCATTTGATTTAATTGTGAATGTATTTATTAAATAAATTATTCATGGGGCCACACACAAGTGCACTCTCCCAATGTGAATGTGTTGTGGCTGACCTAAACATGTCCTGGCCGGAGCAACAGCAGCAGCAGGCTGCTCCGTTTGCCACTGTAATTAGTTGTGGTGGAATAATCGCATGCAACCGGCGACATTCTCAATGAGGGGACAGACCGACAAAGGAATTTGATGGTGGCTCCTACTCCATTTTAGGAATGGCTCTCTGTGCATTTGGCACTAATATGGCACCGGCTAGCATGTGCTTATGTGTGTGCTTATGTGTGTGCATGTGGTTGTTGGATAGGGCCATTCGAAATCGGTGACATTTTAATTTACCCAAGCGAGAAAACCAATTTTGTAGCAATGAACCAAAATGCAAAATGTGACAACAAGAACAAAACCATTTCTGGGCATGGGACATAATTTATTCAACATTTATTTATTGGCAGTTATGATTTGTCGAACTACGGTGTAGTCCATAGGGTTCTGTGTGGTGTGGTGTCCATTTAATTGACTTTAGTAAATTGCATTTGCATTTGACCAAATTAACTGACATGAAATGAAACCAGCATGAGAACAATCCCTTTGGGGGTTAAGTAAAGCCTTATGTTATGGCAACCCTTTTTTTTTTTTTTGATTTTATCAAATGAAATCATCAAAAATTAAATAAATATTTAATGGATTAGATTTGATGTCAAATTTTCGCTTAAATGGGATTAGTATTGAACTAAACAATAAACTATTGCAATATTTTGAGGTATCAGACACGGTTTTTAGTTATTTTGTACAAATGTTGTAAAGGATTTTTGTCGGAATTTCCGGCGTGCACAAGAACAGGAGGATAATTAGATGTTTTTGCTACTTTTCTAATTTATTAAGTCAAATCAACTGTTGATGTTAGTGATGACACTTTGATAGCCTTAAAAAAATCGATAAATATTTCAGATGGTGTAGAACATTACTAAATTTCTTACAGATCTGTAATTCTTGCTGTCTGAACCGAAGCAAAAAAAAAGTAGAAAAGGGTTCGGTTCAAAAAAACATGTTCTATTCCCCCTTTTTTTCTAGCTGCTATAAATGTAAAGTTTACCATTTTCCAATATTTGTAAGCCCTGGAATTAGGGTTGCCAAATCAGCTTTTTTCCCGTCATTTCTAGCTCTTTTTAAACCGTGTTACCTGAAAAATTTAGAAACTGCGGGAAGCGGGAATTCTGGCTTTTTTATACTCTGTACCGAAGGTACATAGAGTATATTAAGTTTGTGCAAAAGTATGTAACAGGGAGAAGGAATCGTTTCCGACCCTATAAAGTATATATATTCTTGATCAGCATCAACAGCCGAGTCGATATAGCCATGTCCGTCTGTCCGTCTGTCTGTCCGTATGACACGATTAGAGATGGTCAGAGATGCTTTGATGCTGGCGGTTTACATATATTTGCACAAATATTTCTTTGTACCTTTGACAAGGCAACATAAAAAGACATTATATATCAGAGAATTTTGGCATAAATCTTTCTACCTTATACATATACATATCGAAAAAACTTCTATTGCCAGCTTTGCCATGAAGCGTTCGTACTGCTTCGGACTGCCCCGTACACCTCAATTCCCTACGAGCAAAAAACTGTCATGCAAGCACCTGGTTCTATTCCCCCTTTTTTTTCTAGCTGCCATAAACGCAACAGCTTTACCATTTCCAACATTTGTAAGCCTTAGTGAGAGCAGAGAGTTGCCAAACTTAGCGATGAGCGCGTATAACTCGTGAGCAAATACGAGCAGCGACGTTAAGGGTACAGAGTATGTTATAGTCGGGCTTGACCGACTTTCTTTCTTGTTTTAAAAATGACTTCGGCTTTTTTCGTTTGCCAAACTTATAAGCAAATCGATAGTATCTTTATCGACCCTAATTGTCACCTCTAACGTTCAGGAAACAGTCATCTCTAAGTGCTAGCCAAGTTAACAGATCGTTTGACAAAAATGCCAAAAGTTTTCTGACAAAAAAGTCGTAAAGTCTGGCTGCAGAACCCGGAGTTTATGTCTTGGCTCCGGAAGGATGAATCTGATACTTCTTGAGTTTACTGCAGTTATTGAAAATGCACAATGTCAATGTAAACTTAATAAATTGGATTATTTCATCAGATACTTAAATTAATATAATACAAGTAGAGGAAATTTGTTTTGAAAGATTTATGCTGGATATGGATAGCGCATTGGAGAAATCTATTCGAGACTGCTGCACAAATTTCTAAGTTGACCTTATAAAGCAACTGAAGCTCAGGCACTGATCAACATTTTGGATTTTCACAAAATTCATTGTATTAAGCTATATAATTGATTTCAGTTTACCTGACAATCTAAGCATTCTTCAACAAATTGACCAAATTTTTGGTTGACAACATTCTACGACCTAAAAAACAAAGCATTGTTACCATTTTGGAAGTATTTTTCGTAGAAGATATTGAAAAATTAAGAATCAATGTAATGATATACATTTGGAAAAATGAAAGAACGATGACGAATCTAAAGTTTTGGAGTAAAGTAATCGCTTCCAAGGCCTCTGGAGGTAATCAAAGACTTTTTGAGTTAGCCTCGTTTGCGATTCAGATGTTGTTCTTGTCATGGCCCAACGCAAAAACTTGAGCGTGTCTTCAGTCAGGTTAATATTGTAAAATCAAAACTCAGAAATCTAATGGAGGATGGAAGATATTGGATATTAGTGAAACTGAAATTAAGAATTTAAATTAAAAATATAATATAATATGTGTAGTTACAGATACGGGTTACGTCGACATGCGAAATGCTGCGTCCATTATAAGATCCTTCCTAGTTACCTTAAGCTAAAAGGTACAACTTAGGCCTACGGCAAGGATGAGGTCGAGGAAATTCATCACTCTGATGATATATTAAATATATTTTAAATATATAGAAAAATTCAGAATTTTTTCCCTCTCGGTCCCGCCGAAAACGGATTTTTTTTCTCGTCAAAAGTTGGCAACACTCCTTACAATAAAAACAACTTTCAAAGAAAGATTTTGGCTTATTGAATAATATTCAAAAGGTACTCATAAATAAAGCTTTAAAAATGATAATTAAAAGAATTAATGGGCGTGTTCAGCAGAAAAATTGATCCCTGAGCAGGTATCAGAAAAAAATGTTGTATCGAATAGTTTCTGCTGTTGGAGGGAACAGTATCACTTTAAAGTAGCGTACTATTTCTTTGATACATGCTCCTGTATCATGATACCTCAAATTGGCTATTATGATGCCGCATCTCTCGAGTTCAGTATTAAGATTATTTCAATTTTATACTTGATCAGGGAGCAAGTTGTTCTGCTGAACACGGCCAATGGTTCTTTACCATGTTTATCTTCTGTTGAAGGTGTAAAGAAATCTTTATGCTTTAAAGTTTTGGAAAAACTATCATTGTCGCATTTGTTGTATTAGCTGTTCCTGCAACACAAGTATCAGTCTAGCGCTCTTTTTCTACTTATATACATATATTTGGATTATCCAGGAATACAGTCGGTAATGATGAAAGATTGCTGGAACTAACTTATACCAAGTGTATTAACTGAGGGGATAGAATTTCCCACACTAATACAGAAGGTTCGAAATGGGTTGGACCTCCTGAATATGAAATTTTTATGGTCATGGTCTCACCCCACTATCTGATGTTTTTCTTGTATAGAATGCTTAGAAAAAGAAACCAAAAGTAAAACAAGTCGAATTTTAACGGGCGCGAATAATAGGCTCCAAAGTTTTTGTGAATAACTCATAATTGTTTCAATTAAAAATAGTCGGCGTTAATTTAAATTAAAAACTATTTCGATTTCCAGAACCAAAAAGAGAGCACTATGTTAATTTGTTGGATTTGATTTTTTTAATGTATGCAATATCATTCATCTCATTCTTAAGCAACATCAACAGCCGAGCCTTAAGAAACGCTTATTATTAAAAATTGGGCTCAATAAGCCGAAATGTAGTTGGCTTTTTGAATTTCAAAAGATGACAGCAATTGAAATGAACTAATAAATTCGTTGTACAAATTTGTAATAGGTGAACGTGTCGTATGATTAACTTTTTTCAAAACTTTAAGGGCCCTGTCACGCCCATTTGAAACTAAAATATAATTTTTGATTTTCACAATTATTAATTATACAACAAATATTAACTTTGGGAATGCCGAGACCTACTTTTTTCAATTTTGCCGTTTTGAGGTCCAATCTAGTGCACACACATACACAAAATCTTCTGTCAATTTGGATTTGTCTGTTGTTAGTTTTTGCACTTGTGCTGCCTTTAGAAATGGCCTCTGTGGACTTGCAGAATATAGGCACAGTCTGCTGATGATAGAACCGGGAGGTTCTTGAAACAGCTGTTCAGTCGACCATCCTCCTTTGTGGTGTGTCTGTGTGTCTTGTTTTAAAAGTTATGAACACACATACATTTAGAATATATAGACTGAACGGTTTTGTCAGAAATTAGTCAGCTGTTTGCTCTCACTTACGCTCTCTGCTTATTACCGCTCAAAATTGAGCCGCTTTAGTTTTATCTGCAATACTCATTTCTCCATGACTTGGGAGAAGACTGAACCATCTTCATTATTTGAGTTTGCAGTTATGTTAGGTAAGAGGCTTAACGGTAGGGACCGAGATCACTCGGCGGGGACTTTTCGAATAGGAGTCGTGATTACTTCTTTAAAAGTCCTAATCCTATCCCTGCATAAGTGAAAGAGTTTGGATGTTAATTAGGGTTTAAATGCCATGATTTTCCTTAGTAAAAAAAAGGCGTGAAACCTTTTCAAACAATTTTTAATTTGTTTAAACTAATCAAAAAATATAGTTTGACCCACAGTTGTTTTATCTCTACTTTACTTTAGACATTTTGGAACACTTTAAGACAGCCGTAACCAGCCAGTCATTCGTCTCATCGAGATATTCTCGTGTCAGTGCGCTGATTAAATTCGGCAAATATCGCTGATGCTTGCAAATCGCCGCTCAATGCAAAGCAGGCGCATGCATTCACCGACACAGTCGGTGTGGGTCGCACTCTGGTGGGCTCAGCAGCATGCCCCATGTTGAAGTACACAAAACCCATGCAAACAAACAGGCATTTCAGGACAAACAACCAGTGTGCTAGCAGCAAGGCGATGCAGAGGCAGAGGTCCTGGTCCTACTCTACTCCCGAGCCGACCCACAGGCAAGAGAGTTAGGCAAACTGGCAAATATACGTGGAGGAAGGCTTTGTTTGCGCTGGTTCGTTGGTTGGTTGGGTTGGGTTGGGTTGGGTTGGGTTGGTTGGTGGAAACAGGACCTGGAACTCATTCGCATTCGCAGTCGTCGGCATTTTATTGTTGTAGTCCACATCGATGATGTTGCTGCTGCAGTTTCGGGCATTATTTCGGTTTAGTTTGGTAAATACACATGCAGCACACGCCCCGCTCCTCCACCACCTGCTCCTCCTTCGAAAGATACTGGAAGCTTGTGCAATTGGAGCGGCATTCAAGCTGCATTTTTCGTTCATTAAATGCAAACTCTGAGGCATCTCGGGGCCTTTTTTCTCCTCGGGAAAAGTCAGTAAATAAAATAAAACAAAATGTTTGGGCAGCAGCTGTTCCCCCTCAGCAAAAATGCAAATTTTGGGCCAACAGAAGGCGTTACCAATTCTAGCTTTAAAGCACACACATGCACAAAGGACCTGCGAAATGGTTTTCCCCAAATGCATCCTGCTGCAATATTTCGGGAGACAACGGCGTCGTCGTCGTCGTCGTCGTCGTCGTTGCAAAATTCCATTTGGCATTGAATGCCAGTTGGAGCTCCCACAGCACCGGGGAGCACCTGTGATGACCTGAAAGGGGCGGTGCCGAGCGGGGCGTGGCTGTCATATCTGAAAGCAATTTCGAGCTACGAAAAACGAGGAAACAAGAATCGATAAATTCGTTGGGCGTGCAATTTGGTCGGGGTGCCGGGAGGCACCGAGGGAGCGGCGGAGCCTTCAAAAGAACGGTAAAGTGGTGCGTTAGGTGACGCTACATGTGGGCTTGGCAAGTGCTGCTGCTGCTCCTCCGCCTGAGTGAGTGTGGACCGTGTCCGAAATTCAAGTTACGGACCCGTGTTGGCCGCACAATTTGCATTCCGCCGATGTCGTTCTCTGAGTTTCAGCTATGCAAATTACCAGCAAATGCAACGAGGCGTATGCGCAATTTTTGTTCAGTGACAGGGTAGCAGCATCAGGCGACATCAATCAGTTATTAGCACAGGAAATCCGTAGTCCAAGGGTAGTGGGGGTCGTAACGGTGTAAGCCTGGGTGGGGTGGCTGATCTTATTTAATCATTTTGATACCCAACTCAAATTGAAGATTTCCCCAACTTGAACTAACCAAATGTTTTGCTTTTACTTCTAGTGCCGCCCAAGGCTGGACAGAAGCGACCGGCCACCAGTCCGGCTCCTCATATACCCGTGCCCCATCACTTACAGACACCGCCGGGTGCGGGTGGTGGTTCCGCAGTGGCGAATAGTCCGGCTCCGCCTACAGGGAATAGCGGTCTGCTGAATCATGCTTTGCCCAACAATCACATAGGCACTCCCTCGCCCCAGCAGCAACATCAACAACATCAGCAACAGCAGCACCAGCAACAACAGCAACAGCAGCAGCAGCAGGCACAGCAACAACATCAGGCTCATCAGCAGGCAGTGGCAGCCGCAGTGCAACAACAATTGGCCGGAGTGGGCATGCCACCGGGTGCCATTAATGCAGCCAATGCGGCGGCCAGTAATCGTACATCATTTGCGGCTGCTCTACGTACTCTAGCCAAGCAGGCGGATATCAAAGAGGAGGATGTGCCAGCCACTTCGGTGGCAGCAAATGCACCACCCACTCAAGGATCCGTGCCACTCAATTCGGTGGCCGGACGGGGAGCTTCAGTGGGTGAAGATCGCTCGGCTGGTAATAAGAAGCGTTCACCTCCCTCACCCCAGCCGCCGGAGAAGATGGCTCGTCTGAGTCATGCACCGCAGGCGGCGGCCATGCAACCCGAGCTGTTGGCCCGAAGTGGCTTCCAGCCCTATAGATCGGATGAGCGGCTAATGCATCCGGCGGGTCCTTTCTCCCTGGAGGCCTATTCCCATTTTGCCGGACTGCCTGGCATACCACCAGCAGGTAAGCGCCAAGAGGACCACTCAACTCAACAGCTCACTAAACACTTGATGTATTTTCCAGCATTTCTCAATCCCACTGGTCTACCCTACACGGATCCCCTCTACCTGGAACATCGCTATCAGCTGTTTCGTGCCGGAGCCCATCATTCGCATCCCCATGCAGCCGCCTTGTATCCCCAAATGGCCTCACCCTACTCTCACCTGTACTCCATGATGCCAGGCGCCGCTCTGGGCATCTCACCGGCCATGCATGATCGGCTGAAGCTAGAGGAGGAGCATAGAGCGCGTTTGGCACGCGAGGAGGAACGTGAAAGGGAAATGCAGCGGGAGAAGGAGCGTGAGCTGAGGGAGCAACGTGAGAAGGAACAGCGAGAGAAGGAGCATCGGGAGCGCGAACAGCGAGAAAAAGAGCAGCGGGAGCGCGAGCAAAAGGAGAAGGAAGCGCGCGAGCGTAAGCTGCGCGAGGAGGAGCGTGAGCGAGAGCGAGAACGAGAGCGCCAACAGCTGCTGAATGCCTCGCATCACTACTCCAATCAATTGTACTCCCCGCTCAATCGAAATCTGTTGGGTTCCATGATGCCCCATCTGAATCTGGGCTTGCGCGGTCCACCGGGTGCGCTGCATGGCCTGCCTGGGATGTCGCACTATCATGCCGCAGCGGCGAATGCCCAAAGGCAGAGCCCACACGCAGCAGCAGCCATGGGACTCAACCTAGGCATGGCCGGACTGCCACCCTCGCTGGGTGGACATGGTCCGCCCAATTTGCAGCATCATCTGCAACAGGCAGCCATGGGCTTGGCTCATCCACATCCGGGCTTCTCGGCAGCCGCCTTGGGATTGAGCGCTCATCCACATAGCCTGAATTTGAGTCATGCCCACATCTCACCGCATCATCCCGCCTCCTTGGCTGCCCATGGTGGTGGGGGAGGAACGCAGAACAGTTCGGGTCCCCCTGTGTCAGTCAGCTCTGTACCCTCCTCCACATCCTCGCCACACAGCAGCCTCAATCTGACCGCGGCCGTCAAGCTCAACGCGGAGCAGCAGCAGCAGCTGGTGGTGACCTCCACAGCCGGCGGCAACAACAGTGGCACTTCCACCACACCCAGCTCGCACATTCCCAACATGAGTCACTATTATCATCATGGTCATCTGGCGGCCATGCATGCAGCGGCAGCAGCAGCCACCGGCATGACACCCACGGCTGCCCATCAACAGCAACCCCTGTCGCATCCTAGTTCACCGAAAATCACACCACCCACTGGCTCCGCGGCGTCCTCGGCGCCCAATGGAGGTGGCGGAGGCCGTGCCAGCGGCAGTCCGCATGCCATGAGGCATCACATAGCCGCGGCAGTGGCTGCAGCGGCTCAGCAATCGGCCTTGATCGAAAAGTCCGCCACAGTCACAGCCAGCACCCATGAGCCGGCTACCCTGGACCTGACTGGCTCCAATTCCAACTCTAGCAATCAGGCGCCCTCCAATGCCAGCAGTGGTGGAGGTAATCTAACCACCAACCATGAACTTAATGGCGGGGTAGAGTCCAATGGAGCCAGCGAGAGCAAGGAGCCCGCCAGCAGCATCAAGGAGGATCCGCTCAAAAGCTCTACGCCGCCCGTGGCTCTGGAGAAGAAGCCAGGCACTCCAAACACAGCCACAGAGAAGACTCTCCTGCCAGATAGCTCGCCCGAGAACTCATCCCGTCGTAGCGCTAGCCCGCCTTCGGAGACGAACACCTCTATGCCAACCAGCGGCGGCGGCGGCGGCGGAGGCGTCGTTGGAGCCTCTGCCACAGCAGGTAAAAGCAAGGAGGAGTCGATGACCCCAAAGATTCTAGAGGCGAAACCCTCGACTCCACCAGCAGATAGTCCCAAGCATCAACGCTCTTCGCCCGCCTTGGCTGCCTCCCCCGACACAGTGTCCGCCTCTGTTGGTGGTGTCACTTCCACCACAAGTGGCACCACCTCGCCACCTGTAGTCAGTAGCAGCACCAGCCTAGCCCCCAACCCAACAGCCCAGGCCAGCGATGAGGTGTCCACAAGTGCCAAGCCCCTGGCCGAGCCAGCCAGATGAGAGCCGACACCTCTCCACCCCCTCCCTCCTGCACCCGTTTAGGTTTAAGTTTTTGCAAAGAAGTCGCCTCGGAAAGTTGGATCGGAACTAGTTAAAACATCTACCTTCAGTTAAATTTAACTAAGCGATAATTTAGTTGTTAATCCCCCCCACCCCCCACAAAGAGAAGGAGAAGAAAGCAAAAGGAAATCTTAATTTATACAAGAATTTGTAACACAGCAACCCAACAGATTGGTTAGCGGAAGAGCCAATTCGAAATGTTTTATTCATTAATTAATTAATTATTATTTTTGCTCTTTATTTAAAAAAAAAACAAACAAAAAATGTGTTAAGAAAGTGGCCTAAATAAATCATTTACTTGTTTATCAATTATAATTTTGTTCCTGGTTTTTGATTTCTTCATTTTTTTTATCTCGATTTTGAAAGCAAACTAAAGCGAAGGTTTATGATTTACTGAGACCATCCAGCGGTACAACCATTAAGTATTTCATCGCTGGGGCCTCTTCCTCTCTTAACTTCGAAGTTAAGTCAAGCATAGACGCCAACTATTGCCCACGACTCAGGGCTTCAAGTCATCTACTTTATGAGCTTACTCACCGTAAGGTTCACACCAGTCTCGCTCTCTATCCGCTGGTCAATCAAAAGGGAGATGTTTGTTGCACCAGTCGGAAATCGTTTCAAGTAACATCTGAAACAGTCACAGGTGATGTGAAAATTCCCCTGTTCATAGTATCTGAACAGATCACAAAGCTGGTGGGTACAACGAACTTTCAAAGACGCATTCCCTCTACCTTGCCATTGCCAGATGCTTCTTTTTTGGACATTGTTGTGCTTTGATTGCGAGATTGTGATGCTTATGAGGGAATAGTGTGCTTTCTCGTCTTCTCAGACGTCTCAAAGGACAGCATTCTTTGTCTAAAGTAAAGTCGTTTAGGATTCTGCTACAGTCTGCTGTGTGACGACTAAATAAAGTTGTTTGTTGCCACCTTTCCACCTTATACCTGATTTACGTTTTCGACATCCTTCCGAATCTCGGCCTCCGTCGACTTAGTCTTCCTGAAGACCAATTGACTAGAAGAAAAGTCGACGGTTCTAGCAAGTGAGCAAACACTAACACACCAAAACAAACATATAACAGATTGTAAGTTTACCTGACAAATAGCAGCTATCTGGAAGAAGCGAATCCGTTCCTAAATCTTTTTTTCCTAATTTGGAAGCTCTGATCTCTTTTGCAGGCAATCAGAATGTTGTTTTTAAAAATAGTCAAATGACAACTCAAATTACCTCATTAGACCTGCTTATTGTAAAGATATGTCTATTTATTCAAAATATCGATATCGAAATGATGCTTTTCAATATCGGTGAAAATATCGATATGGATATTGTTACATATTTGATAAATCAAGTAGATCGAGAACTGGAAAGTCCTTCCGGCTCTACTGTACATGATGAAAATATACACGGTGACGATTGTAATCTGGTGTATCGAAACGATATAGGGGGCAATGATTTTCTGATGTAGGACGAAACTTCTATCGAAAGCTGTCAAGAAATGTAAATAAAGACTGAGTGGCCTTGGATTTTGTGCCTGTTTTAGCCCAGTGGTTCAATAAATTCTCGCGCATGCGAAAAGGCACTTCCGGTTGCCCTACCTTGTAATTATTGTATCACGAGTTTTAGCTACGAGTTGCTTGTACCAACACAGACTTGAACAAATATTAAAATTGAAAAGAAAAACCCTTTTTTTGGAAAAAACAATCTAGAGTCACGAACGGTACAAATCATAACAATATTTTCTAAATATCCGGCAACCCTAGTTGAGACATCATCTCTGAGAATGAACTTTCTTACACAGAAAAAAAAAGCTCAGGGATAAATTCAATCTCTTTAATCGAAGAGCCCGGCTTGAGCTTTAAAACTCATTCTTGACTTACAGAATATTCTACTCAATTCAAGCTATGAATGATTCAAGGTCGCAAGATCGTGGGTTCAATTCCCAGTTGAGCGTAACAAAATTTATATAATCTTTGTTTTTCAGAAGTTTTAAATAAATAAACAAAACTGGTGTGGCTATTGAAGTGTATAAGGATGTCTTATCTAATATGTAAGAGGAAGATAGGGATTTTTCCGGGAACCAAATCAATCTTACCTATACATAAGGAGCTCAAATTAATCTTGAACATGCTGATGATCCTTCTTTGCGATTTAATTGTGCACGAATTTTTTGGCTTAATTCAATCTTTATAAGATCTTCTTTTTTGGCCCAATATAAATGCCCTCCAGTCGCTTCTGCTTCGTGCGACCTGGCACCAGTTGTTCATACCAAGGTTGGAAATGTCTTTCCGCACCTGATTCTCTCATCTTAGTGGTGAGCGTTCCCTCTTGCCTTTTCCTCCAAAGTCAGCCGTCTTCGATTTGTACGCCTTTTTTACTGGAGCTTCTTGATCCATCCGGGTGACATGTCCTATCCAGCGCAGCCGCTGTTGCTATATGCGCTGGACCAGACTGGTGTCCCCATAGAGCTCATACAGTTCGCGATTCATTCGAATGCGGAATCCATCGCCAAGTTTTAAAGGTCCATAAATCCTGCGAAGAATTTTTCCCTCGAACATGCCAATCGCCTCTTCATCCGCTGCTGTCAATGTCCATGCTTTTGCGCCGTATTGCAGGACTGGGATGATGAGCGACTTGTATAGCGCTATTTTTGTGCTTCAAGAGAAGGCTCTGCTCTTGTACCATCGGTTTGCAAGAGTAATTCTTCTTCGGATTTCCAGGCTGATGCTATCGTTCCCAGGTAGACAAATCCTCTTGATCTAAAGAAAAGAAGATAAGGTAACCCCGGTATTAATGTAAATTTATTAGGATCAAAAAAGTCGGATCAAATCAATCTTTTTTTGATCGGATCAGAATATCCGGGATTACCCTGTTTTTATTATTGAATGATTTTTTTTAATGTATTCTTCTATTTTCCTCAATCTTGGTCCTTTTGGACATAGGCCATCAAGCACTTCCGTTTTCCAACTAACTCTGTTTAACAACAGAGCCTTCGCCTTGAGTTCTTCCCAGCTTTTCCGAACGCTTCTTTACCGACAATCCTTCTAAAAGTTTCCGGTGCCCCACCAACCAACTTCGTTTTTTCGCAATGTAGTCCACTTTATTCTGCGTATAGTTCTGTCGACTTCCTGAATCAATGTCCGGCTTTTGTAGGACTGCATTTCGTATTAGGCCAGGATATGCGGAAAATGCGTCGCATGCATGAAGGTGGAGCGCTGGCAATTCTTGAAGAGCCTGAAGAGCCATTAAATTAAATTCATTTTAAATTTTTTCATTATTTTCCCAAAAAATATCTTATTATATCATTTTCCTAAATACTTTCAGAGAAACATTTTTGCCCCACTTTATAATCCGTATACCGCTTTCATTTTCAGAAGATTCAAAACCATCTATGGGTACCCTGGGACGCAGTAACAGCACAGAGGAGGCCACCGCTTTATGACATCAACTGTTTAACAATTCGAATAACTAACTAATGAAAAACTTTGGCGACATCGGAATGTATTTGCTGTCGGAACGAGCGCTACATCAGCAGCGCAAGCGAATGCTCGATGAGTTTCTGAAGCTGTAGGAAACGCGCATCTAATTAAACATAAACCTCCCCCCCCCCTATAACAGATATCAGATATTTGTTTATTCTTGATGTTAAACAATCTAAAGTTGAACAAATTCATTGACTTTGTATAAAGAATCAACTACATAAAATGTAAAATGTATAAACGTACGCAAAAATTTTGAAATTCGTCAGAAATTTTTAGGTATTTGCAGCATATAATATATATATATATATACATATAGAACTTCTGAATGTAGTTTTCAACTTAGCTGTAAATTTAGACACTAAAAACCCAAGTAAGAAATTTCTATATATACAAAGCAAACACAACAACAAACAAAAATGGAAAATGGAATATACTTACACGATAACTGAGTAGCTATATACATTTTATTCTTTAATTGCTAATAATTGTGATTTGGAGAGTACGAAAATGGAAAGATTACAAACAAACAAAAAAAATGGACAAAAACGGAACTGAAATTTAGATAACAAATCAAAAATTTAAAAAAAAAAAGAAAACCAGCTGGAAGGGAAGGCTTAAATTATTTTTCTAAATTACCACAACTTTTTGGCCCTTTTTGAATTTTGAATGATTTCGATTATTTGGGAATATTTTTGTATACAAAATGGTAGAGAGAGAGAGATAGAGAGAGAGAGAGATGAATCCAAAACAATTGAAAAAACATGAATAGAATATTGTAACCACATTATAATTGATGTTTATACTAGTAAGTAGCTAAATGCCATACAACTCACACGAAAAACATAAAACAATCCAACCTTTTTCGTTGACCTTTTCCCCCCCTCTCTTATGTTTGAGATTGCCTACAACTTAACAAAAGAAACCAGATATAAAAACATATAAAGATTTAGATTATTTTTTAAAGCATAAATCTCGAGCAATCTGTGATATTAAAAAAAAACAAAACAAAACAAAATGCAAAACAAACAACAAACACAAGAAAAATCCAACACATTTCTCCAACACACAAAACCAAGTTCCGAACAGAATTCCTCACCAAATTTCCGCCATAAGCAAGTCGAGTTTTCCTTTGACACAAACTAAATGAATGTGTATGAATCAGTTAAACTGCAAATCGAATAAATATATATTTTACTAAGCATAATCGTAATAGATTCTGGCATAATGCATACCAACATACAAGTACATACAAATAACTGATACTGATATCGATTGGCGCGCATATTTGAATAAACTTAACCCCCCTTACAAAGTGCGAAGGCTAATCCAAAATAGTTTCAAAATACAACCTAAAAACCAAAACAAAAAAAAACAAAAAACACAAAAACCAAAAAAAAAGCTACGAAAATAAATTTAAATGTATTTCTCCCTCAATCTTCGTTGTGTGTGTAAAACATAAATTGTAAGCTAACCAAAAAAAAGTAAAAAACCAAGATAGATCCGAGAGACAAAACCAAAACAACCAACAGCAAAACCAACCAGCAGTAACCAATTACACGTTAATTACAGAGCAGAGCAGCCTATACCAAAAACATACATACAACTGGATTCCGGCAGGAGTGTTATAAACCCATGTGGCAAAGAAACGAAATCAATGCGAAAGCAACCCAAACATAATAATAAAAATAAAAAAAAACTAAAACCAAAACATGAACAAAAAAAAAACAAACAATTTAAACAAATCTTTACATAAGGCATTTATGATTTTATGAAATAAACAACTGTACGTAAGGATTCAATTGATTTTGTGGTCTTATTTAATTATGAAATGGGGGAGGAATGTGCGAGGGGGAACCTTACAGTTTTCTAGGTTCAGACTTGGCACTTACAGGCAATCCGTTTGGTTCAAAAAAGGAGTCTTAGACATACAGTGAATCAGTAAAGTATTGGAGCAGCTTCATTTTCAAAGATTGTTCAGGGTTGGCCATATCTGACCGGCGATGCCAAGTCGACTAATTACATGAAGCGTCAGTCCAATAAATTTTCACCATGGAACAGTACACGCCACGCGAACGCTCTCAGTTTGTTGAAATTGACATTCAACAAAACAACTCAATTGTGAAAACTCAACACGAGCAAAATCATCATGACCGACGAAGATCATTTCACTTTTAACGGAACGGTAAACAAACAAAATTTCCGTATTTATGCCACTGAAAATCCTCAAAAAAAGTCACTGTTTGGTGCGGCGTTTATGCTAAAATGGTTACTGGGCCGTTCTTTTTTCGGTTACCGTCAATCAGGAGCGTTATCGCGATATGATAACCAATTTTTTGATGCCAATTGTTCGTCGCAAGCGTTTGGTGCACTCGTGGTTTCAACAAGATGACGCTCCACCACACGCAATCAGCGCTACAATCTATTTTTAGAGGTCATTCTTCCCTGGCCAAACGCCCAAAAACGATGTCAAAAAATGGTGATTTTGACTGGCCGCCGCGTTCACCAGATTTGACGCCTCCAGACTTCTTTTTGTGGGGCTACATGAAATCAAAGGTTTACATCAACAAGCCAAGGACCCTGCATATAGCCGTCATTCCGTCCGAAATGTTGGCCAAAACCATGGAAAATGCTTTTTTTGGCACAGTTTGTCTGTATTGGTGTTATTTTTGGTAACTTAACGGTAATCTTCAAATTTCCTTGCACAATTTTGTTTCTCTATGCATATTCATTGGTCAATGATGCAATTCCATTTAGTTTTGGTCGGAATTTCGTCACAGATTGAGCGAAATGGGCAAAAGGTACGGTAATTTCTCTAGAAGTCCGGCTATTGAGCATAAATCTTCATGTACCTAAAAAGTCGTATTGTGAATTTGGAACTATAGTTTAGAGTGTACGAAACATTATAAAACATTACATAAATATCGTAAAAATAGAGCAATTGAGGAGATCAGGAAGACCGACAAAAATTTTGATTGCGTCAGGAGCAGGCTATAGTTGCTGGAGTGGCACAAACACCAAAAGTTTTTGGCTGTGAAGCAACCTTTCTTCCACAAACCGTGAGGAATACGCTATATAGAGCTGGATATCATGGACGAGTACCTCGGCGTAAGCCATTCATTTACAAACGTTAATAAGAAAAAGAGGTTAGAATAGCGTTGTATTTAGTAACGAATCAAAGTTTAACCTATTTAGTTCAGATGGATCACAAAAAATTTGTCGCAAGCCTTACTAAGAGCTGCAAGAAAATAATGTCATTAAAACAGTTAAGCACGGCGGCGGTAATGCTATGCTAAGGGGGTGCTTTGCAGCCTCTGGAGTTGGTAATTTGGGTTTTATAGACTTAAGAATGGACAAGACAAATTAATTATCCTTGTAAGTGAAAACTTGGTACTTCGTGTTGAAAAATTTGTGTTAAATGTACTGCAACAGTTGATTCAACAATATAAGAATCCAAAGCATTTGTCATTTCTGGTTCAGGAATGGCTTATCTATCATTACAAGCAGTTAAGACTGCCATCACCAGACTTGAATCCCATAGAACATATTTGGCACCTACTGAAAAAGAACAATGGGAAACATCACATAACATCAAAGGATTCATTAAGGCAATTTCTTTAAGTTCAAGTACATACAAAAATATATTTCGAAACTTTCAAAATGAAGCTGTGCCAATTGATACACTGTACCTATGTGCTGGAGAGTGTTTGAAATTGAAGTCTTTTGAAATAATTTATTGGTGAAATTTAAGAAAAATCAGGGATGTTATATGTATTTAAATACGTCGTTCAAGAAATCCGACCATAAGTTTGAAATTTTCCAGAGCTAGAGATGCAATTTTTAAGCTTAAAACAATTACTTCAGGCTGGACTTGAATTCCAATTGCATTAGTTATATTCAGACCTAGAAATGATCAATTTGAATTTAAACTCAGTTTTCAGTTCAAAGCGGAACTGGTTCAGTCAGTTATCGACTTATCGATTACTTTCAGCTTAAAAGTATCGCACATGTTTGTTGCTTGTGCAACTGTTTACAAATTTGTTCAAATGCTGCAACTACGCCAGCAACTGATCCGTGGAGTGGCCCAGAGAAGCTATCGACACCATTCAACCCAAACGCCGTCCACAACTGATATCTACGATGTGGTGGTTATTGGTGGTGGACATGCCGGTACAGAGGCTTGTGCAGCTGCTGCTCGCATGGGTGCCCGCACCTTGCTACTAACCCACAAACTGGAAACAATTGGTGCCATGTCATGCAATCCTTCATTTGGTGGCATCGGCAAGGGTCATCTTATGCGTGAAGTAGATGCTCTGGATGGTGTCTGTGCCCGTTGTTGCGACGTTTCCGGTGTCCATTACAAGGTTTTGAACAAAAGACGTGGGCCTGCGGTTTGGGGTCCAAGGGCACAAATAGATCGTCAGCTTTACAAGAAGGCGGTACAAAAGGAATTGCACAATACCAAAAATCTGGAGATTAGAGCAGCAGCTGTGGATAATATCATCATTGAGGAGGATATCAATGGAAGCACATGTGGTGGCGTCTTGTTGGCTAATGGTGATAGAGTGCTGAGTCGTTCGGTCGTCCTGACCACGGGTACATTTCTACGGGCCAATATCAATATAGGCTTGGAGGTGAGACCCGCTGGACGCATGGGAGATGAACCGGCCAAGGCACTGGGCGAGGCCATAGATAGACTGGGCTTTCGCATGGGTCGCCTTAAAACGGGCACGCCTCCTCGCATAGCCAAGAATAGTGTGGATTTCTCTCAACTGCAGCGACAAAATGGTGATGATCCTCCCAAACCTTTCTCCTTTCTCAATGACAGAGTGTGGTTGCCGGCGGAAGAGCAGCTACCTTGCTATCTGACCTACACCACTCCGCTGGTTAACGACATTGTACGCAACAATCTACATGTCAATCGACATGTCACCGAGGAGATAACCGGACCACGCTATTGTCCTTCCATAGAATCCAAGATATTGCGTTTTGGCGCCAAGGTACACCAAGTCTGGTTAGAGCCCGAGGGTTTCGATAGCCAGCTCGTGTATCCCCAAGGCATCTCTTGCACTCTACCCTATGAGCAGCAAGTGGAGTTGGTGCGTGCCATCAAGGGTTTGGAAAAGGCGGAAGTGGTTCAGCCCGGCTATGGAGTGGAATATGATTTCATAGATCCACGCGAACTCTATCCCACGCTGGAAACGAAACGTGTCAACGGTTTATATTTTGCTGGGCAAATAAATGGCACCACCGGCTATGAGGAGGCAGCCGCTCAGGGAATTGTGGCTGGAGCCAATGCAGCGGGCAGGTGTCGTCATGCCAATGGGAAACAGTTGACCATAAGTAGAACTGAAGGCTATATTGGTGTACTCATAGATGACCTCACTTCGCTGGGCACCAATGAACCCTATCGCATGTTTACCTCTCGCGCCGAGTTTCGCCTATCTCTGAGACCAGACAATGCGGACATGAGACTCACCCAGAAGGGGTATGACTATGGTCTGGTCTCCCAACAACGCTATCAACATTTCCAACAAACTGCCAACGAAATCCAATCCAGCATCGAAGCCTTAAGGAAACTGCAAAAGCATAGCAATTATTGGCGTCAAGCATTGGGTTTGCCCAAAGCTAAAGCTTCTGTAGAAAAATCTGCATTCGATATGCTGGGCATTCCGTCAGATAATATCACAGTAGAGCAATTAATGGGGTTGTGTCCCCAAGATTTAAAAGGGTTACGTGCCGATGCCAATATAGCGGAACGTTTAAAAATTGAAGCTTTATATTCATTTTTTGTGTTAGAACAACAACAAGATGTGGAAGAGGTGAGGCGAGAGGAACGTCTGTGCATACCAACTGATATAGATTATTTCTCCAAGTCATTGAGTCTATCGAATGAAGAGCGCCAGAAATTGAGTCTCATACAACCGCAAACCATTGCCGCCGCAAGCCGTATACAGGGTGTGACACCCTCAACCATTGTCCGTATAATGAAGTATGTAAAGAAAGCAGAGGTGGCTCAGGCAGGGGGATGAATACCTTTATGCTTAAGCTTAGATCATAGGACCCACTTGTTAAAGCTGATTTACTATTCAAACAGGAACTGTTACTTAGTTTAAGGCTAGATCTTAAGAGTTGCTTTGTTGAACTTGGGATTCATTTGTAGATAATTAAAGATTTTTGACTATGCCCACTGGGAAACTTAATTGGATGAACCTTGGGCAGATCTTATGTATTAACAAAATAACAACCCAGTATTGGTATAGTTTGAAAAACATTTAAATATAAACCACTGTCTTGGATCAACTTTTCTGTTGGAGATAAGTCTAAAAAGATGACTGTTAAAAAGTTCTATAATTGATAATCCAAAGGTCACTAAAACAGTCACATTATGACGGCGTATATTAAAAAAAAACAGAAAACTGCATTACATACGAAATTTTACTATACTATCGAGTGCAAGGAAGGTTTTAGTGTCATCATATTCAAGAAAGTCAGTGTAATAACTTTCAATGTATCTACTTTGTTAACACCATCTCAGAATCTCACGGACTGCTCAGATCAAAGCCACGGCTTAATGACCTAACGATCCGCGATCACGCGCACAATAGTGAAGCAATCTGCAAAATAAAGACCTCCGCGGTATTACATGTTCAAGGATTTTGAGCTAAAATTTGACACAATCAAAAGTGCGCCCATTTGGTATTCTCTCTAGAACTTCGGGGTTCCGGAGGGAAAAACGCTTAAATTAGTTTAGGTCCTTTGAACCGAACCTTCTATATAAATTTACTTCCGATCGTGAATCGAATGAAGTCTCTTTCAGAAAAGGTTCGCCTCAAAAATTGTTGGTTGAAACTTAGGCCGTGTTCAGCAAAACAACTTGCTCCCTGATCAATTATAAATTTGCAATAATCTTCCTACTGAACTTTGGTGATGCGGCATCATAATCGCCAATTTGAGGGATTATGATACAGGAGCATGTATCAAAGAAATAGTACGCTACTCTCAACATTTCAATTTCGATTCCGAAGAATCGAAAACGGGTACACTCCAGTATATGGGTCATTCTTTTATAAACCGAACAGTTAAAAAACTCACCATTTTTGATTTTAATAAAAAAAAATCCGAAACTAGATCTCGACATGCCCACCAAAACGTTATTTGAGGTTTTGCAAAAAAATTTTGTCAATTTTATAAACAATTTCAAAAATCGTCAAAAACGGAAACATGGAAAAAATGTTTTTTTAAAAATTGGATTTCTCAGGTTTGGTTTATCGGACAGGTCTCGTGTTGATATTGCTGAATAGTATTTTAATGTATCTACTAAAATAATAATTAAATAACTTTTTAAATTATTTAATAATATTAAGTAATTGTTGCTAAATTTTATATATAATTTTTTCTCAGTGTTAACCATCATGATATAGCTTCTCAGGATATACAAATTATTGCCCTAAACATAACTTAAATTAGGGTGCGTTCAAAAAGATGCAGACTTTTATAGTTTAAAAGATATTCATTTTTGAAGTTATAAACAAATAAAAATATGCCCTTAAATAAAGCTTTGCCACGCAGTCCATTTCAAAGCTATGTGACTGTGACTGAAACTTGGCAATTAAGCTTTATATTGATCAAGCTTTTTAAAAATGTCAACATCATGCAGATCGGACGTCTATATCATATAGCTGCCATACGAATGCTATGTGTAATGTGACCATAGTTTGCAAACTAAATTATACCACCACCAAATTCAGCATTCCTATGGCAGCTATATGATATAGACGTCCGATCTGCTTGATGTTGACATTTGGGCGTTGGGCATCTTCCCAAGAAGTTCTGAATTGCATACAATTCTCCAGTGTTGCGGATGGAAAATTTCGTCTGGACTGATATAACCCAAAAGAAATTATTTTCCATTAGCTTGCTCATTGTACATTGATATTGTTTTCCCTAAATAGCGCAGGTGCAAGTGGATCTTATTAAGGTAAGAATCCTCCAATCTGGTATCAAGAGAAAGGCCAAAACTTGGTGTACATAAAGTAGTAAAGTAAAATTGGCTCAAACAGCACCTCCAGGAGGGCCAGGGCCAAGCTTCTCTCAATCTCTTGGCGGCGTGTGTGCTTATAATTTTTCGCACAAGAGAAAGGGACCTACAATTTAACGCCGAATCAATAGTTAGAGAATTTGCTTTTTCATGGCTAGTTACTTCACAGCTGGCGCCAGTAGCTGGTGAAGGTGATCGGGTGTGTAAAAGCTTTTTTCTAAAGAAAGAAAAAACTTTTTCTATTAGGTGGTCCGAGGCGGGATCGAACCCACAGCCTCCCCGCACCAGCCGCCACACATACGACTGGTACGCCACGCCCGACCCCATACATATAGTAGAGCGAATTTAAAAATCTTTCTAGCTTTGTCTGCTAAAGCTGTATTTACAATTGGGTTGTCAAAAAATATTCTGAATATATGATAAGTAGCCAATCGGAGTTTCTCATATGAGTTTTTTGAGAACCAACTCACAATGAACTGGGTTATTTTTCAGGCATATCATTTGCGATTTTTTGATGATTATAGAAAGGAAATCAAATTAAATTTAAAGATTATTTTCTGGTTTTTATTTTAAAAGTCAAAAATTTAAATTTTTTCGTAATTATACTTTGTCGCCATTAAAAATGGGAAAAGGGGATCAGGAAGCTGTGCCATGTAACATATGTGCATATGTAACAGCCAGAAGGAAGCATCTCCGACTCTATAAAGTATATATATTCTTGATCAGTTTAAACAGCTGAGTCGATTTAGCAATTTCCGTCTTACTGTCTGTATCTCAGAGACTATAAGAGATGGAGCCACAAGTTTTTGCATGTGTAGGTGTTTACCAGATCAAGTTTGATTCATTTATTTTTTTTTTTTAGGTGATTAGGTTTATTATTTATTTTGTTTCTAAATTTTCTGTCACCTTATGTAAATTTGGCAACTTAATTTAGATTGTGTAGATATCCTCATAACTTATCTGTTTATGTAAATTTGATTTCAGGTGTAATGTGTCTGATTATGGGCGAGTTGTTTTGTGATGATATAAAATATGTTTGGTGTCAAGTTTATTGAATTGGAGGTAGTTGCTAAGTAAGTATATTTGTCTGCGAAGATAAGGAGGAGTCCTCAGAACATATACTAGCCCACTGCGATGCTCTAGCGAGGCGCAGATTCAGCAGATTTGGGGAACACAGCTTACCCCCCTAACAATATAAGTAACCTAGAACCCACGAAAATCCTGACATTTGTACAGGAAATAGGGCTTTTAGGAGAGTTGTAAACAAAGTATGGGGGCACAATAGATCAGTATTGGTCGCTGTGCGCTATTCCCCAACAACAAACTATATAAGTATATTTGTCTGTTGGGAAGTTCCCTAGGGAAAAGTTTTTTGAGGCGTCTTCTTACTCTACTTCCTCCTTTTTATACCCTGTTCCCATTAAAAATGGGAAAAGGGGATCATGAAGTTGTGCAAATGTAAGTAACAGGCAGAAGGAAGCTTCTCCGACCCTATAAAGTATATATATTCTTGATCAGCATCAACAGCCGAGTCGATATAGCCATGTCCGTCTGTCTGTCAGTCTGTATGAACGCGTCGATCTCAGAGACTATAAGAGATAGAGACACAAATTTTGGCATGCACATAGGTGTATACCGTACCCAGATCAAGTTTGTTTCAGATTTTGAAAATATCCCCTCCTCCCTGGTGCCTTAATATATACTATCCTAGGCCTTACATCTAACTACTCTCAAAAGGAAAATAAGATACGAGCAAAAACACAAAAGTTATTAAACAATTGTCTCAATTGAACAGGGTATTTTGTAGTCGGGAAACTCGAGTACAGCGCTCTTACTTGTTTTCGTCTAAGTTTGTTTCAGATTTCAACTCTGAGCTTGAATTCTGAAAACCGCAATAAGATCCGAGCAAAAACAACATTACTTGGAACAGTGAATTTTCCAGACGGGGTACTCGAATGCAGCACTCATACTTGTTTTTATTTTAAAAATGAAAAATAAAGATTGTTTTCAAATAACTTTTGATATCATATATATGATCTGATCTTTTAAATACATATATGATCTAAGGCTCAATACCCTTCATTTGGTATAATCACATATCATTAAAAAATCTATATTAATAGTTCCAATTTATTAACATGCCTACTTAAAAAAATGTGTAAACTTAGCAACCAACACTTAACTTGATCAAAATCCGTCCATTTCCGCTTTGCGTTTGCGTTTCTTTAGCTTCTGTTTTGTATCTGGCGCCTTACCACGCAACACGGCCGTTTTAAGTCGTTTCGCTTGCTTTTTGCGTTCCTGGATGCCAGCCTTACGCTTGGCCGCACGCTGCGGATCGTTTATCTTCTCCTGGGCCACGGTCTTGCGACGTTCTGCCCGACGTACCATTAATTTAGTTTGCACTAAATTACGCATCTTGTCATAGACATCCGCCCCCATGCGCTTACGCAGACGGCTTCCCACACGCAGAGCCAGTTGACGTAGTTCGGTATCGATATTTTGATCTTCCTCGGACATTTCACGCACTAAAGCCTGTAGCAGACCTGGGGCCAAACGGGTGACTGCATCCACATTAAGCAGGGTGCTGAGACCCTCGATGAGTGTAAACAAAGCTGCACGCTGAGCGGAATTAAAAGATAATACTAAATACGGGTTTATCGTGGACTAAACCAATTGACTTACCATGCTGGTGTCGTGTGGGGCCTTGGCCACCTCCTTGTTGATCAGAAAGCGTATATTCCTCACCAACCAATTTAGATTGATTTTGTTGGCAGGTATTTCATCCTCATCCAGCACTTGTGCATCTAGATTCTCCTGTTTGAGACTGAAAGGCACATCTCTTAGCATATGTGCTATATACAGCAATATCTTGGTCAGCTCATCAATCATTTCCTGAGCCGTTTCTCCAGGCGTGAACTGGGCACACAAGTCGAGTACCAAACTCTTAATATCATGAGCAGGTTGCGTGTAGATAAAGTCCAATGATTTTTCTTCATGCTTTTCCCGTTTAATGCCCACCAGCTGTTGGCCCACATAGTCATAGTCATAGTGGGACAGGATTTGGGTGATTAACTTGGCCGCATTACAGCGCACCCAATTGTGCTCGTGGGCCAAAAGACGTTGACAGCCATAGGCCAGTTCATCAATTGTCGGACAAAGTTCCTCATTATTTAGCCAGGATTCCCCACAATGCTCAAAGATCTTGAGTAGACAATACTGCAGCTGGATTAGCTGGTGATCTAGGCTACGTTGTTGGCTGTCTGGGTCCGTCGGAGCCTGGGATTGCTGCAACAGCAGAACAGAGGGATACATAAAGAGAAAGATTTTGTAGTAAGGCGATTGCTACTCACTTTTCTACGCTTTTTCTGCACACTTAGCTCCTCCACTTCAGAGGCCAAATGACCAGGCGCACGCACAAATCTGCCACCCGTCTCGGCATGACCCAATATCAACATATTCACCAAGATGGGCAAAACCTGCGGCAATCTTTCCACAAATCCTGCACGTTCGGCTTGCACAAATCGGGAGATTAAGGCAGCTGCCATTTCTCTAACACCTGGTTTGCCACTGGATTGTTCAGAGGTAAAGAATAGCAGAGTCAAATCCAACAGGGGTTGACGCTCCAATTTGGTAAGACGTCCCAGCAAAGCCTCCAAAGCAGTAGCCACACTCCGCCGACACGAGGGATCCTCATCGTTGACCAGTCTGGTGCCCAAGGAAAGATACAAAAACTCCGATTGCTTGGCCAACATTTGATGAGGGAATTTGTTAATGATCGAGTGCATGAACTGAATGGCCGATTGTCGTCCAGCCGTTTGTGTGTAACACAATTGCACCGACATGAATTTCACCAGCTGATCCACCTTTTTCTGCAGTGTATACTCCATAATGTAGGTGAGCAGCAAGCCTCGACACTCATCCCTCACATAATCCGATTGGGAGATAATGGACAAATCAGCCAGACGCTTCATGAGATCATGTAACGAGCGTGTGTCCACCTTGCGACCCACCAAAGCTTTGAGCAGGGTAAAGCACATGGTCTGACTGCTGCACTCACCCTCCTGCAGTTCCTGTTCAATGTGAAGCAGCAGCTGTTCAATTTGCTCATCACTGAGTGCGTAATCCTCGCACTTGCGTAGCAGAGCCACCACAGCCTTGAAACTGGCACGCACCAACTGAGCATTCTCCTCCTGCCGGGTGGCACCAAATGTGGAGAAATTCTTAAGAATTTCAAACATGCGTCCCACCACTGGCTGCAATTGTTCGGTGGACAGTTCCGAGAGCTCATAACCACCCAGCCAAATGGCTGTATAACACTTCAAGGCATAGCTAGTGGTACGAGCATGAGTACTGCTCAGAGCATCCTTGAGCAGGGGCAGCAGGGGATGTAGAAAGGGTTGATAGTCCAGATCGGTGAGTTTCTTCCGCTTCAACACAAAGTGCAACAGCTCCAGACCGAATTCAACCAGTATATGAGCATTGGCCTGGGCATTGGACTTGACTTGCTTATTCCCAGTGGCCACACTCCGTCTACCGGGCGTGGGCTGCAGTATGTGACAGTCGGGACGAGCTCTTCTCATTAAAGCCTGCTCCTTCTCACTGAGCTGACGTTTCTGTGTGCCCGGCAACAGATCACTTATACTCTCCGACATGGTGCCATAAATGAAGATCAACAAACTCTCCCGAGCTATGTGAGGATTCTCCACCAACCCACCGACAATCTTGGCAAAGCATTCCTGTATCTTTTGTGTGACTTTGCGCGAATGAGTTCGGGCCAGGTGTTCCTTGAAGGGTAGCAGTAAGTCCAATAGACAATTATCCCGTATATGACGCGAGGCAATGTGTAGGGTTAGATAGCTCTTGGCACTGGGCTTGGCCTCTGGTGTGTGAGCCACTATCTTATTCACCTCTTTCTCGGCATTGACCTCACCAAAGATATCGTTAAGGGCCACCTCCAGCAAGTTCTGCAGGCAAGACTCAATGTGCGTGGGCTTAAGATCAGCCTTGAGGGCATCGAGTACTCCATGTAGGGTCACAGAGAGTACATGCACCTGAAAGCCACGTGTGAGCAGTGATTGCAATTGCTCAAGCAGTAGACCTAGGTAGCTGCCTCCTAGGGTTAACATGATTTTCTTGAGTATGTCACGGGTCAACATACGCACGGATTTTAGGGGAGAACGTAAAAAGGTGCACACTTTCATGAAGATGCCTGGCAGAAAGAGAGAAGAGAGTTAGGGAAATGTATACAAGGAATAGCGTCAACTTACCCGGTAGACTGTTGTCCATTAATTCGGCTGGCAGCTTCTGCAGCAGCTTTACCATGGCCAAGGCAATGGGCACACGTTGAATCTCCTCTTCCTCCCGTTCATAGCTCAAACGACGACGATTAACCTTGTGTTTGGTGTCATAGTTGGTCTTTTCGGTTATGGCACGATTCAGGGTGGGCAGCAGCACACTGGTAATGGCTAACATGACCTTTTTGGCTGCATTGGGAGCCAGCTGTAAAGTGCGACTCTGTTCCTGTTCCGCCTCCGCCTCCTCGCCGTCGAAATTAATTTCCTCCTCTTTAACAGAGCCATCATCTTCTGCCTCTTCCTCCGCTTTGGTTGCCACCTCAGTCACCGTTTCGTTCAGTTTCTGCTTTAGCTTGGTCAGTGAATTGACATCCATTTGTGCCTGGGTCAGATCAAAATGGAAGGCATCCAGTATGCGTACCACCAGACGAACGCATTGCTTCTGCTGGGACTGGGCAAAGCGCAGCTTCTGCAGATAGTAGCGCAGTATGGCATGATATTGCTGCCAGGGTAGCAGTTCACACATGACACCCACTGCCTCAATGGCTGCATCCACCAGAGTGTGCTTGCCCGTGTGCTTCTCATTGAGCAAATATCTGGTGGTCAACGGTAAAAGGAATTGGGTAAGTGTGCGGGCACAGGGTGGAGATTGACGCCAACTTCCTGCTGAAATGTTGACAATACGCTGCAAGGCACGGCCATGTCGTTGGGTCTGCAAATGAAGCATATTCTCAAAGAAATCCACTTCCAGGTCATGTTTATCTGTGAGAGGCGAAAGATCTCTTAGAATATCATGGGCCGCAGCACACTGGCGAGCCAATTCACCCAGCAGACCAATGGCCTCACTGCGTGCATGCTCATGTCTATCATCCTTTAGGGAGCGCTGTAAAAGTGGAAACAAAGTGTCTTCTAGCCAAAAGTTTAAGTCCTCCTTCTTCTCTAGCAATTGTAGGGTTAAGCCAGGGAGTAGGGATTTGAGTAGTTCGCCTATATTAACTCTCATGCCCAAGTCAGAGTCATGGCTCAGCATATAGAAGCAGTTGTAGAGCACCAATACACCCAATTCCAGTTCGAAAGGCTGCTGCTTGTGCTCCAGCATTTGCTTGAGTTCGGAGAGCGCCTCCAGGCGTTTGTCATAGTCGGGCTGTTCCAGCCAGCGTTTATCCCAGGCATTGAGCAGCAAGACAATTCTGGCCCACTCTTTTAGAGAGGCTGCTGGTTTGGCCAAGTCCGGTAACTGCTTGGCCTCTCTCAGCAAACGCTTCGCCATGTCGGCTAACAACTCACAAAGCATTTTTCTGGCCGGCAAAGTCTGAACCTGCTGAAAAAGTGGAGCCAACTGTCGTACATATAGCTGAGGATGAGGTACACGCTTCAAGAGATTACCCAAAGTGGTAATTAACTGGCTAACCGTTTCAGGTCCAGCTCCGGCAGCCTGTTTAATGAATATAGGCAAAAGCAACTGCAACAGCAGCTCACAGGTATCGGGTTCCGAAACATGACCGGTGAGCAGACTGAGTATGTTGAGTTCCCGCTTGTCCAGCATTTGTTTGCCCGATTTCTTGTGCCGCCAACTTTGTTGAAGTTGCCTCAAAATATCGGGTATATAGGGACGTATCAAAGATAAAGATTGCTCTGCATACTCTTCGGTGGCGGCAGATTCCAAAATAATCTCCAGCAGTTGCATAATGGAACGTTTCACCACCGGTTTGGCTTTCTCATTGAGTAGCAAAGCAATTAAATGATGAAATATATTCGAATCCTGGTCGGAGGGACGTTGGTTTAACCATTTTTGGTAGCGTGCCTCGCTGCCCCAGAGTAGCAGAAGTTTAAGCAAAGGAGTGGGATTATGTATGGAATCCTGGGATAGTTTCTCCAAACCCGGCCACACATACACTTCAGTTAGCGATTGCATCACCTGCTCTTGCCAGAGTTCCTCCAAATCGACCAGTTGTGTGCTATAATTGACCAAAGTCTGGAGGGCTGCATGCTTCACATTTCTATATGGCATCAACATTTTTCCTCCCTCATTGATCACCTGCTGGCACACACTTCCCACCATTAGCAGCAATTTTAGGACATACGTTTGAAAATCTTGACTCAATCTGCAGGCAAATTCTTTGCGTATCAACTCCAAGAGATTGACAATTCTCTGCAATTGCTTGGCCGCTATGACTGCCGTGGAATCATAGAGTTTGTTTACTTCCAAGGACACCTGGTGAATGGGCTTGTTGATGTACACACTGAAGCGACCAAACGCCATTTGTAGAAAACTTAAAATCTCTTGCTCCTCCAGTTGTCCCAGAAATCTCAAAATCAAAGTCTTACGCTGTTGGGCACTGAGTAATCTTTGGGCTCCTTTGGTAAGCATTTTACCATAGAGTAGACGTAGCATAAAAGGCATCAATTCGGCTCTCTGTTCGGGTTGCAAGTCTTGTAGTTGCCAGTTATTAATGGTGGCTTTGAATTTGGACTCTTCTATGAGACCCATAAGTTGGGTTTTATGTTGTATTAAGCCAGGAGGTTGCTTATAGTTGGCCAGGCAATCCAAGGCCAACTGTTGCAGTGGTGTGTGATGAGAGGAAAGCAATTCCAAATAGAATTCATGCAATTCCGCCTGACGATATAAAGCCTTGGGATTGGGTTGATGCACAAAGCAGGATAACTTCAATTGCAGTGTCTGTAGTATTGATTTGGCCGACTGATTTGAATTGGATTTGTGCTGGCGACGACGATTTGTGGGTTTCTGCTGCTGCTCCTGCTCCTCCTCCAGCTCCACTTCATTTTCTATATCCATTTCCTCTACCGTTTCGTTGATATTCCAAGTGTGTTCATTTCTCTCCAACTGTTTCCTATATTCCTCGGCCACAAAGTCTAGAAATAGTCTTACCAAATCCTTGTTTTTCACCTCCGACAGTGTACCCAACTGGGGTATGGTTTGCCACAACAATTGACGATAGTTTTGCAGCCGCTGTTGGGTCAAACCCTCTGCTGCCAACTCGTCTAAAGGCCACATCAGAGTCAAAGCTGCTGAAATAAATGTAGTTCCCTGGTTGCTGCTTGTGGGCTTGTTATAATCCGCTTGGTAGTCTATGCTTTTAACAGTCTCCTCTAGTTTCTCCTTGAATATTGACCAAAAAGAATCTATATCCATGATTTTGACATAGCTGGCCAACAGTTCTTGTAGTGGCTTCCAGAGGAATTTGAAATTATTGTAGAGTAAACCCATTAGAAGGCTTACCGCCTGCTCCTTAAACTGTGGCAGCTGGGCAAAGTCCTGAAATTGTGCTGCAGTTGGTTCCAAATGTTGCAATTGCAGCAGCAAATCACGATAATTGTGTACAGTTGGCTCTATACAGCAGGCAGCATAGAAATATTCATAGGGATTGGTTTTAGTTCCCTCCCTTTGCTCCACAGAGCCTAGCAGCTTCAGGCAATAAGCGGCTAAACGTCGGAAGCCAGCTTGAGGTAGACTTAGCAGCGGAGTTAAAACTGCCTTAGTCCTTGTGGCATTAAGTTTAAGTTGTTTTTTGAATGAGTCCTTTAGCATTAACTGAAGACAGGCCAAGGCATAAAGGTTGCTTTTCAAAACCGGCAGCAACAACTCCAGTAATCTCTCACTTAGCTCTGTTGGGAGTTTGAATTTAAGCAGATTTTGGGTTTGGAGCAGCAAGAGCAGCCTTAAGTAGTCAGGGGAATCAGACTTTTCCTTTAAATATTCCTCCAAGCTGCGGTTTAGACTTGGTTCCAGCTGCTCTTTGTTAAAGCCTCTCAAATGAGGTGCCAGTAATAGAAGCAATAAATCTTTCTCTTTATTCAAATCAATTTTTAAAAATTCCTTTTCCAATCTCTGAATGGTCTCCTTTTGTTTAAGCTGTATGGGATATATTTGCCATTGTTCCAAAGAAGTGGCATCTATTTGCAGTGGCCTTTTATGCTGCACTATGCGTGCCAAGAGCTCTAAAGATTTGCCATCGGCTGCCGTACGTTCATAGTAATTGATCACTTGAGGTAAAACCAAAAGTTCAAACTGTGCATAATCCAAGAGCTCCAATATGGTGGCCTCGTAAATATCCGCAGAGTTTTGGCTGTTTTTCAATAGTTTTTGCAGCAATCTACTTGAATCCAGTTGGCTTAATTGAGCCTGCGTGGCTCTCAGTAAGCTGGTAACCAATGTGTTTAAGTTTAACAAAGGCTCTGCCTGGCTTTCCAACAATTTCAACAGAGTGGGCACTAGCATATCCAATTCTGAGACAAAACGTCCCTGCTTGTGTGTAACCAGTGGCAACATCAGTTGGATTAGCGGAGTTACCACCACATTTTCTCCACTCAAATTGTGACAAAACTTTTGCCATAAGACCGTAGTCTGATCGGGTGTCAAAAAGTTCAACATTAAGCTTAGAGCATGCTCCACCATCTCAGCTAAGAGCTCGGTCTGCGGTGGGCTATACATGGACTCCACATTTACCAGGATTTCCAAGATTTGGTTTAGCAATTCCCCGGCTGAATTATGTAATTGTCCATTGACTCCTCTTAGTATTTCATAGATCAGCCGTCCACAACCGCGCACACTCTCCACTTCCTCGCGCAGTACAGACTTCAGCACATAGGCCAGAAAACGGGGAAAGTCCTTGACATCTCTGGCTATATAGGCAAAGCATTCCACTGCAAAATTGGTCACATGTTCCGCATAATGTTGCTCATCCAGCAGTGGCAAAATGGCATTGAAAACCACCCCTATATTCCGTTTAAGAAACGGTTTAAGAGTCTTGAACAAATGGGCCAAACATATCAGAGTCCATTCCAATTGTTCAGCATCTTCGGTATTCAGCAGACAGATCAAACGATCCAGCACACGTTGAAAGTACGGATAGAATTCCTCGCGTAAATCTCTAGCCAGCACATAGAGCAACTCCAGCAGTGGTTGCTGCGACAGATTGGTGGCTGTAGACAGACGTTCGAGCAGTAAATCCACCACAAAGTCCTTTTGATGCAGCAACTGTGGCAGGGTCACAATTTTGCGGCAACGTTTGCTGAAATAGTTGTACTCCTCGGTGAGATTGAGTACGGTCCATTTTTGCAGTGTCTGCTGGAAATATGTTTCGGTTTCAGCCTCATCCAGTTGCTCATTGCGATGGCCTATGTGATAAAGGGCCAGGCGACGCAGATCTATTTCGTTCACACGCTCCGCAAATGATTTGAACTAATGAAGAAGCAGAATGAGATGTAAATAGAGGGTAGGCAGTGCCAGGGTACAAGCAGAGAGCTCACCCGAAAAGTGTTGGTGGTCTTGGATTTATCTGTTAGGGCGGCCATGCTGACATTTATTTAAAGCACTTGGTTTGATTGTTAAATTAATTCAAAGGCCAAACACATTTGTTTTTTTTGGTTTTAGTGCAACACGTGCGAGTGTGACCGTCGCGGACTAATTTGTTACTGCTAGTCTGACCAGATTCGGGCAGTTGAAAAATACCTAACTTTTTTGTAAAAATACCAGAAAAAAATAGCTGTAAGCGACGGACGATGGGCATGACAAGGTACTTTTGGTTTACTTTTAAATATAGGTGCTACTCCTTTTACAAATACAGTCATTTTGTTCTAAATATTTTGGCTTTCTGTTTAAAATACCAGAAAAAAACTAGTTGTAAGCGACGGACGATGGGCATGACAATGTTCTTTTGGATTACTTTTTAATATATTTGCATTATATGCAAGTGTATAATTGTATCATGACTGCAGATATGCTGAGGCTCTGCTTTTAAATGCAGCGACGTCGATGACCGTTCCGTCGATAACAATGTAGTCGAGCTCGCCTATCGTAAGTTCACTATTTTTCATCCGATTGACTTGAAACTCGGTTTATAAGATTAGAATTCGAAATAATTTGAAATGGGATATTCTAATGTCGGAAAATCCGCCTACTGGGTGTGAAAATGCACGGAAAATGGAAAAAATGCAACACGTGCGCAGTGTGACCGTCGCGTATTTACTGTAGAATACTGAAACATGTGTACGTTGCGCTGCCAGTGAGCGATTTTAGAGTTCCGCTAGAGGCCGCTGTTAGGGCGGCAACATTTAAATTGAATCAAATTCAAATTGAAAATATTTAAAATTTTCCACATTTATTAACATTTCTTTAAAAAATCACTTAAACATTGCACAAATCCTTAAGCCGATTCTTGAGCTTGCAAATAATTGAACACTGTGCCGCGTTCTACATATCTTTGGCCAGTCTCTTGGCCTACATTCTGCACAGCCTCATCTTTTGCGTAGCCATACCCACCTCCGCCGGGAGTTTTCATGGCAAATGTATCCCCCGCCTTCACATCTATGCAGGTCTTGCCACCCAAAGCAATCACTCGACCATCATGCTTGATGATAAGATTGCGTCCACTTTTGCCGGGCTCACCACCAGCCAGACCATATGGTCTAAGCGTCCTTCTCTCGGTCAACACCGACAAGGTGACCGGCTTGCGAAAAAGTAAATCCCTTTCCACACCCTCTCCTCCCTGAAATTGACCAGCGCCGCCTGATTTATCTGTACGCAAGCAGAATCGCTTCAAAATCATGGGATAACGCAGTTCCAAAATCTCCGGATCCGTTATTCTGGTATTTGTCATATGGGTGTGCACACCACCGGCCCCATGCCAACCCGGACCGGCTCCAGCACCACCAGCTACCGTTTCGTAGTATCCCCACTGTTCGTCGCCAACGGTAATGTTGTTCATGCAACCCTGTGAGGCGCCACACACTCGAAAAGCCTTCAGCACGGTGTCCACTATGCGCTGTGAGGTTTGCACATTACCGCCCACTACTGCCGCCCCTTCCGAGGGATCTAGTATGGAATTCTTGGGTATAATCACTTGAATGGGCGCCAGACAACCTTGATTAAGGGGCACATCATGACCGACCATACAGCGTAAGCAATAGATCAAAGCCGAGAGGGTAATGGCCCTTGGAGCATTGCAGTTACCCCACACCTCCTCGCCAGAACCAGTAAAGTCACACAAGGCGCTACCCTCTCCCGCATCAATTGTCACCTTCAGTGTAATGGGTGAACCATCATCCATAAATTCCTGGGCCTGCAACACGGTCGAACCGGTACGCGCCAAAGTATCCTGACCAATTTGACGCAGCATATCTCTTACAGCCAGTTCGGCATTCTTCTGTATGTGACTCATATAAGCCTGGACCACATCCAGACCATAGCAGTCGATTAGCTCGGATACCAACTGTATACCCTTGTGATTGGCGGCAATTTGGGCCTTCAGATCGGAAAGATTATCGCTAAGATTGCGTGTGCCTACGGCACCCTTGGCAGCGGTTGGAGTGGTCAGACGTTGGATGATCTGTCGCTCCTGGAACAAACCATTCTCCACAATCAGGAATGATTTAAAGGCGGCACCCTCCTGGGCCAGTGAGGTAGAATGTGGAGGCATGGAACCGGGAGTAATGCCACCAATATCCGCATGATGTCCACGCGAGGCCACAAAAAACACAGGACGTGACTGACCCCTAGAAATTGGAAGATGATAAATTGAAATTGGCAGAGGGAAGATCCTTCCTACTCACTCATAGAACACGGGCGTAATCACGGTCAAATCCGGCAGATGGGAACCACCCGCAGAGGGATGATTAGCCAAGATGACATCGCCATTCTTTAAGGTGTCGCCACGCACTCTCAACTGATACTGCACGGTCTCCTGCATGGCTCCCAGGTGCACAGGTATATGAGGAGCATTACTGACCAATCCGCCATCGGGTCCAAACAGAGCACAGGAGAAGTCCAGTCGCTCTTTGATATTGGTGGAAATGGAAGTGCGTTGGAGAACCCTGCAAAAGTCATCAATGAGAATCACTTTTCACCAGAGGCTTAAGTCGCCCACCTGCCCATCTGTTCGGCTATGCTCATAAAGCGATGGCTAAAGATGCTCAAGTGCACCGGATCCAGTTCGGCATTAATGCCCTGCTTGCCACCAGTTTTGACCTTCATAGTCAGGTCACCGTATTTAGTGACCAGGACTAAACACGCTGGTTCCACAATTATGGTAGAAAGCTGATCAATGAGCACAGCTGGACCAGAGATTTGATGTCCTGCCCTTAAATTTTTAGTTAGATAAATGGGCGCCTTGAAGGCTCCTTCATCGAAATGCAGGCGGGTGAGTCCCTCGCTGGAGGGTGTGCTCTCTCCGGCACTCTCTACCTGCGACTCTGGAGGGGTTAGATTCTTGCCCAGACCACGGATACGTATGTCATCCACTATGATCCGTCTGTTTTGTAGCACAAAACCAAATTCTGTGCGATAACGTTCCAGGAAAGTAGCCTCAAAATCTCCATAGGCAGCTAAAAGTGTGGACTTGGAGGTAGGATCCTTGCCGGCAGGTGCCACCATTAAAGCACCATCGGTACCTTCGTAACGTAAATGTAAGAAGGGTTCCAATTCAATCTGTTGAAAACCCTGAGCAGCCAACTTTCCATGACATTTCGAGGACAACTCATCCAGACGTTCCTTCAGCTGCTGGGCATGGGCTTGGTCAAACTCCAAGCCACTGGGTTCTTGCAGTTCCTGAACCACATCAGCCAAAGCCATGCCATAGGCCGATAGAATTCCCGCGTATTTGTGTACCACCACCTAAATGAATGGGGGGGGTGATCATGTATTATAATAGATAATTATCTATACTTAAAGTTGGTCCACACACGCCGCGTTTAGAAATGAGAAAGATAACCGCGACGTGTAGAAAAGCTACACGCCACGTGTTGAAATTAGAAAGCTACACTTGGCTTGCAGCAAAGCTACACGTAACGTGTAGGACTTCAATATCTAAACGCGGCGTGCAGAAAAGCTACACAAATGTTATGGGTTGAAAATCCCGGTCAAAACGTGTAGAAATCACACATTTTCGTGTAGCTTTTGCATATTTTTTTTCTCTCTGTATAAATTCTAATTAAACTAGAAAATTCGTAGTATTAAGTACAAGAATGGAGAAGGACTCATTTGAAGAAAATGTTGTACTTGTTTTAACTAAGCGAATTCTGGTTTCAAGATTAAATTGTTTTCGACCTACAAGGAAGTCATCAAAGATCTACAAATAGTCCTAAATGAACTTAACCCGAATAGATCAAGTATTAAAGGATTGTACTTAAAAACCCACCTTGGATATGCCCAGATTACTGGCTATGGCACAGGCATGTTGCCCTCCAGCTCCGCCAAAGCAGGACAGCACATGATTGGCCGTATCCAAGCCTCGACTTTGGGTCAATGCACGTATTGGTCTGCACATAGTCTCATTGGCCACTCGTATGAAACCCAGAGCCACCTCCTCGATGCTTAACTGTCGCCCATCTCCACTGGCCTTCAAATATTGATTGATCTCTGCCTGCAACTGCATAAATTTACTTTTGGTTATCTCATAGTCCAGTGGCTCGTTCTCCTGGGGACCAAATATTTTGGGGAAATACTGCGGCAAAATGCGTCCCAATATCAAATTGGCATCGGTCACCGTCAGGGGTCCACCCTTTTTATAGCAGGCCGGTCCCGGATGTGAGCCAGCTGACTCGGGACCCACTACAAAGATACCGGAACGGAAAAACAGACGTGAACCACCACCAGCGGCCACCGTATTAATATCTAATTGTGGTGCCTGAATGGTAACTCCCGCTGTTGTGCTCTCAATAACATGCTCATAGCTGCCGGCGTAACGGGAAACATCTGTGGAAGTGCCACCCATATCAAAGCCAATCAGTGGCAGTGAAGTCTCTCGCGAACCGGTTAGGGCATAACCCACCACACCACCAGCTGGTCCAGAGAGAATGGCCCGAGCACCACGGAAGTTTTCCATATTCGTAAGTCCACCATCGGATTGCATGAAGAGCACATCTACGCCGGCTAGTTGATTATCGAAACCCGACTTGAAGCTGTGGGAAAAGGTAAGTTAAGAAAGAGAGTGGATTAAGAAGTAAGAAATAAGAAAATAGCTCAAAACAAGCTAATAATACAAAATTAGAAAGAGAGAACAGAAGGTTATACACTTCACAGTTTAAGTGGGAACGAAGTGGAGTTTGTTTCGATTTGATTTCAAAAACTACAAATATATTTCGATATTAGGTGTACTTAAATTCAGTATGTATAAATCTTTAGCTCAATGATGATCGTTTATAATAAAGAATTTGAACCAAAAATTTCTGGACTCTTTGTTTAAGCGCTTGCATATAATGAAGTTACATAATAATGGTAGATTACTAGATCAAAAGACAAATGCCCAAGGCCAGATATAATTCGTCGGATTTCCATTCCATTTGACAAAGAAATGCTAGCTGTAGGCTAAATATAAGTAGTTATGCGATTCGACAAATATACTGTTTGCAGAAAATGTGCAAAGTTTCGGCAGTTTTAAAAGTAAGAGCTACTAACTAGAACGAGAAGGTTAGCTTCGTCTCTGCGGATGTTTTTAATCCCTAGCAAATGCTGGTTTTGAAATATCAGAGTTTAAGAACGCGAACACTAAAATAAACAAAATTTTCTTACTTTCAACCTATAATAAACCCAATTCGACAAAATTTTAAAATAATCTGTTTGAGAGCACATTAAATTAACAATAAGCGAGTTAAAGAACGAGTCAACACACAAAAAACAGCACTTGCGGCCCACTGTGCTGAGAGTGGTCACTCTCCCGATATTGATGCCACTAGCATTCTACACCAAGAGCGCAACTACAACAAGCGATTCACTCTGGAGATGCTACACATAATCAACATACCAACAAACATTAGAACGGATACAGAGAACAGCGCGCACATATACAGACACTTACTTGACCAAAACAAACATTAGGATTAATTAGTTTTACTTCAAACTCCGTGGCGAGCACTTGTTTCTTGTCCCGTATCAATGTATGTATAGGTTTTACTGTTGTTAAAAATTCGAGGAAAAAAGCTTGTTAATGGTATCAATGTTGTTTGTTAGCCCCCTGAAGACGGACCCCGATGAGGGCCCGAAATATATTGGGAGACATATTTTAACCCCACCGTTTTTCATTCATTTGGATGGGACGGATGACATTGAGCCGGCGTAACCAAACATTTGGAGCGAGTTTAAATCTAAAAAAAAAGGTTTTTCTCACTAAGACCCTATTACCGACCGATCTGTCCAATGGCAACTATAAGTTATTTCGGCCAAATCTGTTTAAATGCGTATAATATTAATAATGGCCGATTTTGGGGACGCTAACATTGAAAACAAAAAAGTTTTTCTTACTAAGACCCATTTTTCAACAGATGGTTTCTATGGCGGCTATAGGAAATAGTAATCTGATCCGGGCGGTTCCAACATATTAGCAGCGTGCTGTAATTAGAAGACTCTGAGCAAAGTTACAGGTCGATAGCTTTAAAACTGAGAGACTAGTTTGCGTAGAAAAAGACAGACAGACGGAAGACAAAGCTCAATCGACTCAGCTCGTCGCCCGGATCAAGAATATATATAGTTTATGAGTCGAAAATGAATATTTCTATGCGTTGAAACTTCTTGTCAAAATTATAATACCCTTTACAAGGGTATAATAACGACTAGACATTGATTTTAAGCCTATAATCTTATGGACTTCCTTTTATAAAGGAAATTAAAAAACAAATATTTAAAGAGTCCATCCCACACTTGGAAATTAGGATGATCCGTGTTTGTATGATTCAAAATTGAGTTTATCTGATCGTGTTAAAATGAAGAATGTTTAAGG
Source organism: Lordiphosa magnipectinata (assembly GCA_037044535.1). Taxonomy (NCBI): domain Eukaryota; kingdom Metazoa; phylum Arthropoda; class Insecta; order Diptera; family Drosophilidae; genus Lordiphosa; species Lordiphosa magnipectinata. The sequence continues at coordinate 421,336 of JBAMBO010002012.1, forward strand.
TAAATCAACTAAAATGGTTAAAAATCCGCGCAGATGAAATTTGGTATGAACCTTATCCAAATTTGATTAGCAACGGGGTCTTAATTGACTCGATCGAGGCCAAAAACCTTTGTGAAAACTAGTTTTAAAGTATTAGGAACTTAAAAATTGGAACTGCAACTTTTGGTATGAACAGACTCAAAAACGGTTAAATTGTAAAAAAATATATTGGTTTTTATGGAAAGATTTTAGAATGGTTCGTTCTACAATTAATCGTCATTTCCTTAAATATACAAAGTCCTCATTATCTGATTTTTATCGAAAATAGTGACTTAATTTGTTCCAATTACACCAATAAACCTTAAGTTTTTCGGTCCAGTCTTTAGAATATCAGATGTACCTTTTTATCTGGCCACCGCTGTATAGGAAACGTTATCACTGAGCTTTTTGTTGTATTATTGTGGTTAATGTTTATGTTAAGCTTTATCTGAGATATTTGTTTATTTTTGTGCTTGTCTGGCTTTGGGTTCTAATCTCTACAATCTCTGCTCCCTCTCTCTTTCTCTCGCAATGTCATGCAAATGCGCTAACTCATGTTGTTAATTTATAAACTTGCACTCGCACTCACCTGGCCAAGTAGCGATCCACATGAGGTGTTAGATAGGCTTCTGCACAGGCGGTATAACCACGGGCCACCACTCGACACATGGGCATCGCTTCGTGCGAGAGTGTGACATGAGTGAATCCCAATTGCCTGGCAATGGCTCCAATTCTAAGCTCATGCTCGGGACAGGCATAGCTATGCGCCAACACTATGGCCACCGAGGAGACGCCCTGTTCACGGGCAGCTGTTAAGGCCAAACGCACAGCTTGCTCATCCACCGGCTGAAGCTCCAAATACTTTGAGCCGGCCACACCCTCCAAAACCTTCCAGTTGTGGGCTATTCAAATGAATTATTATTCAAATGCATTCAAAGCTCCCTTTCCCCCTCTCGTACTTACTCAGCTGACAACGTTCCGCCTGTTGGGGTACTATGCGACAATCCACCTCCACAACAGTCTGATAGAGATTAGCTGGTTTTCTAATGTTCAAGTCAAAGATCTTGGGTCTTGCCTGATTGCCTATGTAGAGCAGATCACGAAAACCGCTATTGACCACCAAGACTACCGGATCACCTTTACGTTCCAGCAAAGCATTGGTGGCCACTGTGGTGCCCATGCGTACCCAACCAATTTTTGAAGTGTCTACCAGACCAGAAGACGCCAGATCTTGTCCAGTTTCCTGAGGAGAGACACAGAGAGAGAGAAAGCAATAACAGAGAGACTGAGAGAGCGAAAGAGCAGCTAAACTTACCTCTTTGAGTATGCGACGGATACCTTCCCTTGGAGCATCGCTATATCGCTCAGGATCTTCTGACAGCAGTTTCATGGTACGCACTTTGCCACCAGGACATATACAGAGGACATCGGTAAAGGTGCCACCACGATCAATGGCAAAACAATATTTATCACCATTTGGGGCAGCTGAGGAAGACATTTCTGTGGCGACAATTCTGGCAGAGGTTTCGTCAAGAACTGAGTGAAGAGCCGGTGCCACATGCCGTATATAAATGTGTAAATGTGAAGAACGTTCGCTCAAAAAGCTTATTTGTTCTGTTCGCGCTCGCTCTGAAAGCTCTCATAATTAGTTTTGATAGAACTTTGCACACACCCTACAATCTGGAAATGCATTAACAAAGCATTCGAAAAAGATTAAATTAAATTTACGGAATAAAAATAGAGGAAAGCTCGTGTCGGCTCGATCGAAGTTTATATACCCTTCATTTTGATTAAACTCGCCAAAATTGTGTTGAAACAGATCGTTGAAAACAAAAAAGGCTTTTCTCACTAGAACTACTTTTCCGAACGATCGTTCCTATGGGAGCTATAGGCTATATTCATCCGAATTGGAACAAACTTGTCAGAATTATGAGGAAGCATATAATATTAATAAATATCATTTGGGAGCGATAGCTTTGAAAACAAAAAAGTTGTTCTTTTCAGAGGTATCTTTTCTATGGCAGCAGTACTATATAGTTGTCCGATTTTTATCAGGCTATAAATACGAGGTTTAGGGACGTTCGCGTTGAAGACAAAAAAGTTTTTCGTACTAAAATTACTTTTTCGAGCGATTATTCCTATGACAGCTATATGCAATAGTCATCCGATCCGGCCGGTACCAACAAATGTGCAGCGTATTTGTACCAAAACAACGCTTGCAGATTATTAAAATTTATTATCAAAATTCATGCTCGGTTAAGAAAGTGCATCGTGCACTTCTTCCATTTTATGGTCAGTTTGGGCGAACTTCTGAGGCGGCTATTCGGAATCTTGTGACTAAATTTCGCTCCAAATTTACATTATTGGACATTTTATCACCAACACGCATACGTAGAGTGATGACAGAGGAAAATATAGCAGCTGTATCCGCCAGTGTTGTTAATGACCGTGTATTATCGATTCAGCGCCGTTCGCAGCAATTGGTCCTGTGTTAATCCACTACGTGAAAAATTTTGCTGAAGGATTTGGGTATAAAACCTTTTAAGATACAGCTACAGATACAGATCGCTACCGTGCGATGATTACAAACTTTTCCCAAAATGGAAGAGCTGGACTTGGCTGACATGTGGTTTCAACAAGACGGTGGCACACAGCACTCGAAACAATGGCCCAATTGAGAGGCGAGTTAGGTGAACAGTTTATTTCACATTTGGGGCTGGTCAATTGGCCGCCAAGATCGTGCGATATAGCGCTTTTATACGATTTTTTGTGGGGCTATGTTAAGGCTCATGTCTATAGCGACAAGCCCGCAACAGTTGACGCACTGGAAGCCAATATTGAAGCATTCATTCGGAACCGGCCGATATGTTGGAGTGTGCCAAGATTGGACCCAGCGTATGAACCAATATTTACATGAAATCATCTTTAAACATTAAATTATATAGATCGTTCTATCGACTCAAATAAAGATTTCTTACATTTTTCTGAATTTTATGTATTTTTTTTTTAATCAAATCGAAAAGCTACTAATAAATCTACCAAAATCTGTTGCTACAAAACGACTTAAACACAATGTCGTCAGAATACGCTCTCCCTCTTGTGTATTGAATATGCAATTTCAAATTTAAATCGCCAAGTTCAGAATTTATGTGCTTACTTGTTCTGTATTGATATTTATTCGTTGCCCCGTCCACATCCTGTTTTACGCTCATAAATATATGCAAATGTATATTTTATCTATATTTTACTTCACAGCAATCAAAATTTGATGGCTTATTAAACGGGCCATAAAGCAGAGCGTCTCAGTGTTAGGTCTAACAATATCAATACCAAACCCCTACCCCCCCCTCTCACCAAGTATGTGAGTCCCAGAGGTACATTTTGCGATTGTTTTGCCACCGTTATGACCTCTAATATGCCCAAAAGACATGTCATGTTTATGTGCAAACATTTCGTAGAAATTTTTATGGCCAAACTCGTACAAATCAATGCAATTGGAGAGAGATATCTTTGTGACTTTGTGTTTTATGTGAACATGTTTAAATATCTGAGAAAAAAAGCACATTTTTTTCGTAAGAGGGAAAATAAGAAAAAAACTCCCGATCTAACGGGCAATGAATTGTGGCTGATGTATTATGCCGCCTATTTACATATCTGGCCATTTCAAAGGCTTTGCGGCAGATTGGAGACCAGTTGTTCCCAGGTGAGATTTACTAAGTTCTTAAACCAATCAATTTCAATTATTGGCCATACACAGGGACTCACCACAGATTCAGCCGAGGCACGTTTGGAACGTTTGGGTAAAAATGCATTTCAATTGCCCGCCGTACCGGAGTCCTTGATGAGTAAATATATGAGGAATTGCTTTTGGGGATTTGGCACTATATATTTAATGAGCGTCCTTTGCTGTTTTATGGCCTATTATATGGAGACCAAAGAGACTCCGAATGGTTATGATGCTGATCCGGAATATTTACTAGCTGGCATTTTTTTATCAACCGCCTTCTTTGTGGCGGGAGCATTGCGTTATGTACAGGAGAATGATGATTATAGTGTGGTGGTTGCCTTTAAGGACTTGATGCCCTTGTATTGTACTGTGATACGAGATGGTTACAAGCAGATTATACTCTCCGAAAGAGTGGTTATTGGCGATGTGATGGTGGTATCTGCTGGTCAGCGTTTGGCTGCCGATGTGCGTTTCTTTAGTGCCTTTGGCGTGGAGATGAATAATGTGGCTTTAGTGGGTATCAGTATACCTATGGAAATAGATCCTGTATTGTCAAATTTTATGAGAAAATAGTTAATAATAAACAAAGAGTGTAAATAATTTCAACTAAAACTATGCAACCTGCAAACAAGGCCTTTTCTAAGTGGGTCTGCAGCAATGTGGGATTCGCATGCAGTCATGTGATGAAGGGCTATGGCTTAGGCTTGGCCATAGCTTGTGGAAATGACTCTGAAGTGGGTATAATGGCACGCTTAAGCATGGAAACACGTCCCCGTAGCCGTGTGCGAAAGCATATCGAACAGGTGAGTAGTAATAGCGGTTTGAAGCAGTGTTTAAAAAACTGCCATAAGTTGCATTCCGTCTGCGTTTGATTCTGCTTCTTCTTTTGAGAAAAACAGAAGCCGCGGTGGAAGGCAGCAAAACGATTATTGAGAAAAAGCGAACAGCAGCAACAGTCGTCGCTTCATCATTATGGAATTTGATTCTACTTTTGTTCAGTGGCGTAAATCGAAACAGCAGCAAGTGTTCGCTTTCAGAAATCGACGGCAACGCAAGCGTGACAGAAATCTCTCACATCTCGTTTCTGCTTTTGCTCTTTGCACGGGGCGTTAGTTCTCTAAACACACACAACAAAACATTTACCGTTACTCTTCTCGGCTCGGTTGAAGGAAACAGCAACAGCGCGCTGCAAAAACAAATGTTAACATTTGTTGGAGGTCTTGACAATTCCGAGAAAATTTTGTGTTAAATGGCCTTTTTTGCTCATAACTTGAGTATCGTTCATCCGATCTTTATCAGTCCTTCAGCAAATCGATAAATAATAATGATTACTAAATATAAGGTTGTCAAAAAAGTCTTGCGGTATTTTTATTGAATTTTCAATTGTTCATAAAATTGGTTATAATAATCCGATTTAAGTCAAATATGCGCCGTTTTGTTCGATGACGAGTTCCCAACGAGATGCCAACTTCATAATGCCCCTCTTATAGAAGCTCGCTTCCCTATTGGCAAAAAACTCGGAGAGCCAATTTTCACAGGACTCTCTTGTGGCCAACTTCCGACTACCAAGCTCGTTCGCCATGGACAGAAATAGGTGGTAATCACTTGGTGCGAGATCCGGACTATACATTGGATGCAAAAGAACCTCCCATCCGAACTCCCGGAGCTTCTGGCGCGTCACCAAAGATGTGTGTGGCCTGGCGTTGTCCTGATGGAAGACAATTTGGCCTCTGTTGATCAAAGATGGCCTCTTCTGCATGAGTGCTGCATTCAAGCGGTCCAGTTGTTGTCAGTACAGGTCCGAATTGAGCGTTTGGCCATAGGGGAGCAGCTCATAGTGGATGATTCCCTGCCAATCCCACCAAACACACAGAAGAACCTTCCTGGCCGTCAATCCAGGCTTGGCCACCGTCTGGGCAGCTTCACCGCTTTTCGACCACGACCGTTTGCGCTTCACGTTGTCGTAAGTGACCCACTTTTCATCGCCAGTCACCATCCGCTTCAAAAACGGGTCGATTTTGTTGCGATTCAGAAGCGATTCGCATGCATCCATACGGGCAAAAATGTTTCTTTGCGTCAAGTCGTGTGGCACCCATACATCGAGCTTCTTTTTGAATCCAAGCTTCTTCAAATGGTTTATAACGGTTTGATGACTCATGCCCAGCTCTTGGCCGATGCTACGGCTGCTACTATGCCGGTCTCTTTCGATCAATTCAGCGATTTTATCGCAATTTTCGACGACAGGCCTTCCGGACCGTGGCGCATCTTCGATCACCTCTGCATCAGATCGAAAACGTTGAAACCATCGTTGTGCGGTGGAAATGGAAACTGTATCGGGTCCATAAACTGCACAAATTTTATGGGCAGCATGAGATGCATTTTTGCCTTTATCGTAGTAGTACTGTAAAATATGCCGTATTTTCTCTTTATTTTGCTTCATGTTTGCGACGCTATAACTCACGAACGACTAAAAACAAACAACAATAAATCAAACACGTGTTAGCGCGTGAAAAGAGCTTTCCAAAAAGCTCTAGCGTGAACCGATGCGACGAATACAACTAGAACTACGCGCTTGCAAAGACAAGCTTGCGGAAATACCGCAAGACTTTTTTGACAACCTTATATCTTTAACAGGTTCAAAACACCGATCTTCAAAACTCAGGAAGATAGGTGGTTTTTTTCCGAATCTCAGGGGCGGGAGGGGGCGTGTCAAAAAATGAAAATAAACTTGATCTGTCTGCAAGTATTAGAACTATATGTCCCATACATGTCAAACCTCTATCTCTTACCATCTCTGAGATCTGTTTGTTCATACGGATGGAGAGACGGACATGGCTATATCAACTCGGCTGTTGCATACGGCCCTGTTACATACTTTTGCACAAACTTAATATACTCTGTGTAGCTTTGGTACAGAGAATAATGATGAAGCGATGACTGCTGCTGCTGTTCGCTTTTTCTCAAAAATCATTTCGTGCTGCTGCCTTCCACTACGGCTTTGGTTTTTTCAAAAGCAGAAGCAAGAGTTCTTATTGATCAGTTGAAAAAGTCAAAAATTGTTGGACTTTTGCTACTTCGACTGAAGCAATTTAATCACTGGTTTACGCAGTTTCACTAAGAAGCGACCTACTGTGAATTTGAAAAATCCTTAACTCTCTTACCTTAGATCACCTACTATACCGTCTTCGTGGGCATTCTTTTGTTTTTCGTCATGCTCTGCACCATCTCCTTGGCTGGTTTGTCCCTAATAATAACTTTTCAGTTTAACATTGGCCTCATGACTACCTTAATACCCTTGTGCCTGCCCTCTTTAATGTACTTTGGCATGTCGCATGCCAAGAAAATTTTGCTTAAGAAACATTGTTATGTACGGAATTTGGAAGCCACTTCAACTCTGGGCATTACCACGGTCATATGCACTGATATGATATCCACTCTTAGTTTTTATAGAACGCGGGTATCCGAAATCTTTGTGGATGCACAACTATTGAATGCCGAACACTTGGATCTCGGTGCAATTGGTCCTCGACTTCTGGAATTAATCAGAGTTTCGGTGCTGTGCAACGATGCGGTTATAAATCCGGCCACCTTGGGTGTACCCTTGTTGATGAAGGGCATGTACGGCAAAAATGGTGATATAGCTTTGCTTAAGTTTGCCTTGCCCATTGTCCAGGATATTGAACAGTTGCGTCGCGATCACGAGAAGGTGGCCAATAAAACCTCTGGACGTCTGGATCCTGTACAAGTCACAGTGCACCGGTTCAAAGATGAGGAAGGTAATTTTAAGTTCTTGATGTTGATGAAGGGAGCTTATGAGGTGGTCTTGAGGCACTGCAGGACTTATGCGATAAGCAATGAGGAGATATTACTAGATGCTCAGCTGCTAAACTCCATCGAGGATGTGGCCTCTCAATTGATAGAGTCTGGACGGCGTGTCTATGCCTTTGGCTACAAGGAGCTAGACACCGAGTTTGACTACCTTCGCATATCGCAGACCAGCTTTGCTCCTGCCTCGACAAGGAGTTCCTTCAAGGAGTTTTTGAGCGTCAATGCATATTTTCTGCGATTTCTGGGTCTTATAGCCACTCATGACCCACCCCGGGCTCAGCTGACAAAAGCCGTGGGTAAATGTAGATCAGCGGGTATTAAATTGGTCGTCATTACCAGTTCCAGACCCAAGTATGCGCGAGCCTTGGCCAGAGAAGTGGGCATATTTGTGGATGATGTGGCCAATGAACATAATCCCAAAATTGGCCAAAACACTGGAGCTCTCATTAATATGGAAGATTATGTAAATTTGCGTATGCATCATCAACGTTTGAAGATGGAGCATTTGTTGTTGTCTCACTTCGATTTGGTATTTGCCTCCACCACAGTGGCACAGCGTCATATGATTGTCAATGTCTGTCAGAGACTGGGAGCGGTGGTGACAGTCCTGGGAGGTGGTGTACACGATACACCCGCCATACGGAGGGCAAACGTGGGTGTGGCCAAGGCTGATTCTTCACAAACCAGTCAATCGTGTGCCGATATTATATTGCTGGATAATCCATTTGAGTCCCTGGTGGATTCCATTGAAGTGAGTCGCCTGCTCTTCGAGAATTTCAAGAAGGCTCTAGCCTACTGTTTTGGCACAAAGATGGCCATTATACTGGTGCACTTCGCATTTGTGACTATCCAAATTCCATTTCGTATATATATAACGGTTTTGCTTATTGCCACGATCTTTGTGAATTTGGTGAGTTGTTTTGGGACCATCTGAGTACTGAATTTACGTAAATTTACTTCCTCCAGTTGCCTGGCCTGACGTTCTTTTTTGAGAAGGCTGAGGAAAAACTTTTGAAACAAAAGTCCAAGATCTCGGATGACTTAATTATCAATGGACGGTACGTAAACAGGGGGAGAAGAAGACTTGTCGGTTTCAAAAATTCCCCTACTTTCCGACTTTCTGAATCGATCAAATCTAGCGGAATCGAAATTTTCAAAAACTGATTGTGTTCTTAGGCTTTTAATTTCAAATTTCCATTCATCTTTGTTGGACTATTTCGATGTCAAAACGTTTCCAATTTCCATCCATTCTATCTCTCCCTTAGCCTTCTTTATGTGTCCTTCCTGCAAGTGGGCATCATTGAGGCTGGTGCCGTTTTTGTCACCTACTTTGTTTTTATGGCTCATAATGGCTTTTTGCCCCGAACTTTGGTGGGTCTCAGCAAATATTGGTATGATGACTCGATCAATGATATAACCGACTCATATGGCCAGGAATGGGTAGGTTACGAAAATATAATTTAATATTCAATATAATCAGTTTTAACTTGTTTTCAATCGTTGTAGACTCGCGATGCTCGCAAGATTTTGGATTATCAGATCTGTACAGTTTTGCTAATGACCCTTATTGTAATGCAATGCACAAATCTGATATTATGCAAAACTGGACGTGCCAACTTGTTATATCACGGATTTGCTAACATCTGGCTTAATTTAGCTGTGGTGTATTTACTTCTGTTTTGCTGGCTGTTGTACCATTTGAATGAACCAAACTATTGTCGTCTGATGGCCATTGATGAGTAAGTCTTCTCTCTATTTTGGATTGGTTATTATAAGTGTATGAGGCAGTGAAAAAAAAAAATTGTCTTTAGGGTCTTCCAGTATTTCTTTACTAACAGCGTTAACTAGATTTTCAGTAGTGAAAATTAAATCTCTTGAGGTTCTGTGTCACGGACGGTTTTTTGAAGAAAGTTTCAACGTAATGCAGCTTTTACAAGATCTAATTGCATTGAACAGTGTGACAAAGGGCTCAAAAAAAACTAAGAAAACATACTTAAAACTGAAATTCAAACAAATGCACCGCCCCAGTAGAGACTGCTTGTAAAAATATTCAGTTTTGGCAGCAATCAGTGTTGCCAGAGATATACAAAGCAAAAGTTGCTGGCTAAGCAAAAAAAAAAGATTAGAAATAGCTTAAAGAATTGAAGAGCTATATGACAAAATTGGCTAAGTTGCCAAACTTAAGAAAATTATTGTTTTCAGTACTAAAGGCTAACGTATTCTTGTAAAATTACTTTTGGCTAACCAAAGTCTTAAAATAAGACCTGCAAATCACCCCGGAGTCTGAGCCAAACCTGAATCGGATTACTTTATTATAACTACCAAAATATGACTATGGAGAGAGTTATCCTATTTCAGTTTTCAAACCTTCTACATTTTCATCAAGTCAAGTCAAGACAAGCAAACAAGACAAGTTTAACTTCAAAATATTAAGAAACTACAAATATTTTGTTGTATATTGAACAAATTAATATGACTTGTATTTAAATTGCGTAAAACGTGGGCCGAAACAAAGTTCAAACAAAGACCCTTACTTAAAAAAACCGAATCTAAAATTTTCAAACAATAAATATTGCTAAATTTTGGTTCGAACCCGCGCATTCTTAGCTGAGTTATTTCCCAAACTCCGCAATAGATGGCGATACTACATTGACCATTTGCTTGCAGGTTTGTTATATGGCAGATTTATGATATATTCATTAGGTTTTGACCAAACTCCCCAAAAATGTGTGGAAACCGATAATATTCATAACTGGAAAGTATAAAGACGCTACCATTGAAAACAAGAAAGTTTCTCTCACTAGAACTACATTTTCGATAACATATAGTTATCCGACTTGGATCAAACTTGGCAGAATTATGTGGTAGCATATAATATTGATCAAACAATAAGTTTGGGAGCGATAGCATTAAAAACATAAAAGGTTTTGCTACTAAGACTTTTTTTCAGACCAAACTTTCGATGGCAGCTATACTATATAGATGTTCGATTTTCATCCAAATTGATGAAATTATGTGAAAGCATAGATAACTGATAAATACGAGGTTTAAAGGCGTTTGCGTTGAAAACAAAAAAGTTTTTCTCACTAGAACTACTTTTTCGACGGATAGTTCCTATGGCAGCTGTATTCTATAGTCATCCGATTTGGATCAAACTTGGCTGAATTGTGTAGAAGCATATAATATTGACCAGTAACAAGTTTGGAAGCGATAGCATTGAAAACCAAAAACTTTTTCCTACTAAAACTTTTTTTTCAGAACTATTTGTTGTATGGCAGCTATACTATATAGTTGTCCGATATTAATAAAGCTTAGAAAACTTATAAATACGAGGTTTGAAGACGTTCGCGTTAAAGACAAAAAAGTTTTTCCTACTAAAACTACTTTTTCGACCGATAGTTCCTATGGCAGCTATATGCTACAGTCATCCGATCCGGTCGGTTCCGATAAATGTGCAGCGTGTTTGTACCAAAAGACTTCGTGCGAAGTTTGGTAAAGAAAGCTTTTAAACTGTCGGAGGAGAGCGCAAAGAAACAGAAGCTCGTCATGCTGATCAAGAATATATATACTTTATGTGGTCGGAGATGCTGCCTTTTATGCGTTACAAACATCTGAACAATTTTAATATACCCTCTAGAAGGGACAAAATAAAAAATGTCTGCGACACACCGAAAACTGGTATTTGGTTTTAAAATTGGTTGGGTTAACATTCTTTGTATCAATACATTACATTTATTTTATGGCATACTTTTGGGATACAATAAAAACAAGGTAGTGCAAACACTTGCTCCAGTTCGCATGCGCATAACTTTGTGAGTCTGTGACGTCGTTTGACAGATAAGTCTTAGGTTAGGAATTTTAAATTTTTGGTTCTAATTTGATTTAATTTAATGTGCAAGTGTATGTAAGAGCCAGAAGGAAACATTTCCGACCATATAAAGTATATATATTCTTGATCAGGATCAACAGTCGAGTTGATATAAGTAGCTATGTGCGTTGGTGTGCTCGTTATACTTGTAGGCAGATCAAGTTCCTCAGAAATTTGAAAAAACGTCATAAGTTAAACAGATTTGCAGATTGATGGTTTGCACCTTTTAGGTGTAAAGATCGCATAAGCGATAGTCAATTTATGAGCAACAGAAAGGTCGCAGCAACAGCGCTGCTTTCTGTAGCTACTGCAGCAGTAAAATACATACTGAGAATACTCTTTCGCAGGTACAGAGTATATTACAGTCGGGTTTGACCGACTTTCTTACCTGTTTTTGAATGACCATATATTATTAATGCCAATTAATTAAGAACAAGCAGTTCAAAAGAGTTAATTTTACAAATCTGTTAGAGTACATACCGTAGTTAAAAAAAATAAAAATATTTGCCTTTACACAGCCCAGAGGGCCACAAGTCGAGCTTCTTCTTCTTCATTGAAAAGCTTTTTCATATCTAGTTACTTCACAGCTGGCGCCAAAAGCTGGTGAAAGTGACCGGATGTGTTAAAGTATTTTCTAAAGAGAAAAAAAAACTTTTCTATTGGATGTTCCACGCCTTCCTCACAGCAGGCTCACACACTACAGGCTGCACCACACTCGGCTTATAGTAGTTACCTTTCCATTAAATGCTCTCTATTTACCTTTCTTCTCTGTTTCAGTTTGGACTGTTTCCTTATGCATATCTGGCCTTTGGTTATATTGCTGGTTGTTTTCGAAACACTTCGCAGATACTTTTTAAGACAATTTCCGGGCAGCTGGCTGGAATCGTTGACTTTATACTAAAATAAATTTAAAAAGAAATTCCATTCAATTGTATTTTTAAAATATTGCATTTATTTTTGCTAAATAGCTCGAAGCTGTGATGGTGTTTTGCTTGGTTTGATTTGGTTTTTGGGGCTGCAATTTGTGTGTTTAGTTTGTTGTTGAGTTCTACTTGTTAAGGACTTTACACGGATTTGGTTTCATTCAACATCAATATTTAATATTTAATATTTAAATATGCCATTTTTGATTAAATTGTTGAACATTATTTCGTATATATAAGTATATATATATATTAATGCTGGTATGTATATTTTTGTATATTGGTTATTTTCAAGGTGCACATTTAAGTACGTGTGGTATGAACTCGTACTTTTTGTTGTCCATTATGGCTGCTTTTTAAAACTATGCTATCAATCAATCAATTAAACGGGTATGTTTCACATTTCGACGTCGATTTCCGTATAAACGTTCTCATTTCGCTTTGAAATTCTACAACTTTACACCTGAAGTGACGAAAACATCTTCGGTCACTTGATATTGTTTAGAATCTTTGACTGTTTGAAATCGACTTCTGAAAGCCAAACGGATTAAAATCGACAAATAATTTCAAGTTTCTTTCGACTTGATCTCGTAATCTCTGACATATTTGGCACTTCACATATAAACTTAAACAATTCTAATTCGAAAGGCACAAGTTCTTACGGAAATCGATCGGACGTCGATATGTGGAATACACCGCAATATGTTTTTTATTATTTTTTTATAAATGTTTCTTAGAGTGCAAACTTAGTTAAACTCTTGGGGTTGGAATTCCTTGACATAAGATTTGGGTAAAACTGCCCATTTCAGGGAACAAGGACAGTGGCTCGCTCACTTTTGAGTGAGTAACTTTGTTCAGTTCTTCACTTGCTCTATTTTGTTCAGTTGTTAAATTTAATAAAATTGTTCTCTTAGAGGCTTAGCTCAGAAATTATCTTTGACTCTTTTAACTTCGTAATCCCATTAACCTGATTAAATAAACAGAAAATTTGTAAAGTTTTCAAAACCTTGGCCTATATTTGGCCAGCTTATCAGCTCAGAAAAGGAATTTAAGAAGTCAGGTGTCAGGAATCAAAGGGAGACAAGTGAGTGAGCAACTGAACAATTAAAGAACCTCATTATTTTGTTCCCTTACTCTTGAAGGGGTTTTGTTTAAGAAGCAGCATGTGAAATCAGGCGTGTGTTTTGTGGGCAGACGGGGGAAAAAAACTTAAAAGTTTAAAGCTTTTTCTGCTCTCAATATTTTCTCTATATTTTCATATTTGTTTAATTAATAATATATAACAAAATAGAATTCTATGTTCTTCGATGTTTTGTGAAACTTTCTATGTTTTGACGAAGTTTTGCTTGAAGAAACTGAAACCGAACTCTTGGATGCACTGGCAAAGCAAGCAGAAGGCGGTGGGATCTGGGACTTGGATTTGCATCTTGAATATTTCGTTTTACTTATTATCTGAAGTTGTTGAAGTACAATTATGTATGTCTTGTATATTTGTATTTGTGTGTATATTTATTTAAAGTAATTTATTTAAAGTAATTGCGTTTACATTTTTATGACTATTGAAGTTTTGTCGCTGTTTCTTTAATTTGACACTAATTTAGTTTTGGTTTCTTCTTTTAATTTCATTTTAGGTAAATAAAACAATGCCTTGAAAATATTTCGTTTTATTTATTTCCAAATAAAATTTCTCTTGTGTATAGACTCTCGAAAGTTTGTATAGTTTTAGTCCCTAAATCGAGATTTGCATTCAACTACAAAAACATTCAATTCAACAATTTTCTTTAGCGTTTTTGTGTGTCTTTAAAAGAAGGAGGCGGGGCAAATTGTAGTCGGTCAGGTTGGACCATCAGTGCGCGGCTTGAAGTAGTCAACATAGGGTTAAACCCCTTGGGCCAGACTCTCCTTGGGCAGAGCTATGATTGACTGATCCACAGTCTGGTGTGGTATGATGAAGGGAGAGGCCAGCATTTGCAAGGGTCTGAAATGGAGGCACTATACCATCAAAACGGAGAAGCCACAGGAGCAGCCGAGTAACTACTTACTCGCCAAAACTGGTGGTGGTGACCATGGGCGGTTGTCGTACCGAGTGCAGGGCCTGTGAATTTTTGGCCCTGGCCAGCAGACTCATCACCGTACGTTTAGTGGGATTCATGCCGGAGCGTGGCACACCCAACAGTGGGCGTTTGCGTCCCAAACCGCCGCCTGCTGTCAAAGTCGAAATGTGATTAGTTCCATACGGCATAATGTTCGGATGCTTAAATCTCTCACCTATGTTGATGGTTTTCACATTACGCAGAGCAGGATGCAATAAAGCACCAGGTGGCTCCAACAGTGTCAGTGTCGATGTGGTGGCATCTCCATCGCTGGACAACTGCAAGCCCCCCGCATTGGCCTGTGTGTTGGGCAGACCTGTCATGCTAGCACCCATTCCTGCTGCCGCTGGCTTCAAGAGTCCACCAATTCCAGCTGCTGTCAGTTGATGTTGCAACGCCACCGCCATGGCTGTGGTATGGACTGTGAATGAGTGACAGTTGGTTTGCAAATGAAACGGCAAAATGGCATTTCGTTAACAAAAATTTACATAGTAACGATATATTGAATAAACCTGAAATATCCCATCAAACATTCTAAATATTACCAAGAATTCTAGAATTAGAAGAATTATAACTCTGAATTAAAAGAACCAAGCGTCAGAGTTGACTTACGCTAAAAAAGGCACGAAATGTCATCATAAAAGTTGGAATATTGGTTTTTTGTTTCAACAGACATAATTATATTTCAAGGCAGCAGCAGTTCAGTAGCATGAGATCGGTGTCTAAATGAATAATGTTCGGACAGCTATTCCCTCGATTTAAACCTATTACACTCTGACACAATCTTTAGAACTTTTCTGTCTTATGAACGAATCCCATTTTAATGATTGACTTGGGCTTCCAATTGACAAAATTTATTAAAATTATTTCTGCTGATAAATTTAATTTGAGAAATTTTACAAATTCCAATTTTCTTCATGATTTCCCCAAAGCTTAACCGATTTAAAACGTTATATATTAAAAAAAGTTCTAAGCTCTTTATACTTAAATCTAATCATTCTCGAGTTATTTAGCTGGAGACTTCAAAAATTACATCTTAAATGGCTAAGGAGTATGTCCTGATTCACTGAGTCACTGATTGATTGATTGGCAGTCTACGCACAGCCCAAACGGTTAGAGATAGAAGGCTGAAATTTTGACAGAAGTTTCCATTTTTGGTGAAAGTGAGATTTAAAACGAGGTTTTTAAAAGTTTCACCCTCAAGGGGCTTAAAATCGCCGAAAAATTTTGGGGAAAAATGTATTATTCAACCGATTTACTTAAGACTGGGTTTTTAGGGATAGTAGGCAAAATAATTGGACAGGTATTTTCCCGATTTTGGAAAATTTTGATATGTCGAGGAAGAGCAGGAACGTCCTGGAAAACCAGATGGTGGTATCAACTTCATTGAAACCATTCCAGCGCAGCTCTTCCTACAACAATTTGTGGCGTTTAAGCAATGACATTAAGCCATAACGACCACAGGCTCGTGAAAATGATTTATTTTGCACGACAATGCGTAGAATAATTTTGCTTTAAATCTTTTGATCGCCTCACAAGATATTTAATTTTTATCAACGCGAAATCTGATAGTCAGAAAAGGGGAATTTGAGACTCGCAATGGGAATTATGTAACTATTTTTCAAAATAAAGCACAGAATCTTCAAAAAATATCGGGAATACTCGGATTATTAAATTATAATCAGGGGTGTCACAGAAATCTCTAGAGATTTCATCTTCGGTTGGTTTGCAAACCTCTCGAAAAATTCGTCGGTGTCACAGAACTTCAAGAGATTTCATTTTCTTCTTTGAAAATCTAGTTAAAACTGAAGCTGTTCCAGTTGAATTATCCTCTCTTAAATCAGGGCTGCATCTCTCGCAAAAAAATTTACCTTTTTTAGTTAAGGGGTAATTTGATGTTCAAGTGGTATTTATTAATTGTGTTATATGTTTTATGATGGATATTTAAATTATAATTCAAATTTATATATATTCATTTCATATACTCCAAAAATAAAATGCGAAATTTAAAAATGAAGTATCATGAAGTATAGCTTGCCAGCCCTGTCACATAGAGGGCGTCGCAACCTGTAGATGGCGCCACGTGAGGTGGTTGCTTTTGACTAATACGTATGAAAGACTTTGGTTGGTTTTGCGAATAATAATTAAAACGCAAATTTCAATCTTTAAACTAACTAAATAATTTATTAATTTGATGCAACATATCCAGAAAAATAATGTTGTTTACATTTTCAAAACTAATTTTACTTGTGAAAATTGTTTGGGTGCTGAATTTTTCGAAGAACCAACATAAAGAGATTTCTGTGACACCGAGAATTGGTTTGTAATTAGGTGTAATTGTTACCGCCAAGGGAATATTTATAAACTTTTCTTTGATGTTGTACAGATCTTTTTTAATTGCTACTGTTGACTTAAAAACAGTTATAGTAGTTGCGGTTCACAGAAAAAAAAGGTTTCGGTCTATATGTAAACGTAAAACCGCCAACCATGGTCGTCCAATTCTCGTTTGTATAAGACGTGGATATAGCCATGTCCGTCTGTCTGTCTGTATGAACGCGCATATCTCAAAGATGGTAAGAGATAGAGGCTTGACATATATGGAACATATACGCAGGCAGATTAAGTTTATTTTCAATTTTTGCCAGGTCCCCTCCCGCTCCCGCAATTTGGGAAAAACGGTTTATCTCCCACTGTTTTGCAGATAGATGGTTTGTACCTTCTAAAGATATTTCGTAATCAGGATTATTTATCGATTTGCCGAAGGAATGATAAAGATCGGATGAACTATACTCAAGCTATGACCAAAAGTCAGTTTCCATTAAAGATCTGTTTTGATTTGGTTACAGTTGTGGCGCCATCTATGGGTCAGAAGTGGCCTCATCTATATGTCAGTTTTGAAAATCAGGCTTTGTCGCCATCTATTAGTCAAGTTATGACCAAACGAAAGTTCGCTGCCGCAGCACTGCTACTGCAGGTACAGTGTGTATTACATTCGGGCTGGACCAACTTTTTTACTTGTTTTTAGTCAGTGTTTGGGCTAGTTTTTAAAAGTTAGTTTAGTTTTTAATTAAAACTTTCTACTAAATAAAACTAAAATACACAATTAAGTTTTGATAGAGAATTAACACCCCAACTGCGACATCAGCCAGCACAAATTGATTGAATTTTGGAATTTGTGCCTAAATACCTCTCTGTTGCATTCATCACTAGTTGTGGTTTAATTTGGCTTTAATCTCTACTCACGTGCTGCCGCCGCTGCTGCTGTTGCCGGTGTGGCCTGCCCCGATAGATGTTCACCGCACGCAGCATTGGCGCCGCTATGTGCCTGCAGCAGCTGATGGAATGGATGATGATGATGATGATGTTGCTGCGGAAGTTCGCTGCTACTGCTGCAGGACTGACTGCAGTCGAGCTTATCCGCGGAGAGGCAATCCATGCCGCTGGCATCATTGTCCGATTTATCATCATTCGATGTATCCATATCGGCCAGTCCGCGATTACCATTGGTGGTGGGACTCTGGGAGTCATCCAGGTGACTGCTCAGCGAGGGTGTGGACGTTAATGCCTGCATTTCCCACATCTGCTCCTGTCGTATATCATCGTGGTAGTCCTGGGAAGAGCAATGTGGAATGTGGAATTAGTTGGGAAGGCTGCCTGGGGGCTTGCAAAACTGCAATTAAATTTAATTCTGGGTTTTCTTCTGCTCGCAATAAATGCGAATTTTATTGGATGTCAATTAAAAGTTTTTGCGAGGACATTTCATCCATTTGCCATCTCCCGCCGCTCTCTGTGCGGCATGCGTGCGCGTTGAGGCAGAGGAATGTGTACGTGTGAGTGCTTAATGCAATTACAGCAGGTGTCCCCTCCCCTGGGTGTCAGAAAAGATACACACAAATTGGCACAGAAATTTTCGTATATATTTTTCATTTAGCTTTCGCTTCTAACCTTGTCAGCAGACAACATAAATCGTAATTCCAGCTGTCATAAACAATCCGTGGTGAAACGATGACACGTGACACCGCACCACACACATTGTCTGCATCGTAACGCAGGCAATTTATCTAAATTGAAACACTTTCTCTTTGAAGTGTCTAAGCTATAAAAATCCAAAATAATTTCTATGCAAATTTGGCTGCTGTGTGTAATCGGATCAGAATAACTCAAAAGTGAACACTAGAGGGAGAGAGACTGAGTTTATGTTGTTGACAGCTGGCTGTCAAAGAGATGGCCCAGGATGTCAATATATCAGGTTACCCCAAGTGCTTGTGGTGGGAAAGAAGAGTGCATGAGATTGGAGTTAATATGGCTAAAGCGCCAACTTTAAAGCGAGAAGCTATCTATCTTGAATTTTATGAAGCGACACTTCTTTGAAGGCACTTCTTCAATTCGCTATGTCAATTGCTCACGCCAACTTAAATGGCAACAGCTATTTCAAAGTGAAGCATTCCTTCATTAGAAGCAACTCTCGAGTCCTTGTCCTTAAATTGTTTCCTTCCTGTTGGCTACACATTTCTTAAATTCTGTTTCATTTCTGAAGCAAGCAAAATAAATAAATAAATACATAAAAAATATCTTCTTCGGGCAAACTGAAATACGAGTGTACGTTATGTGGGTGCAGGATGATGGCAGGACATGCCGCTCGGTGGATATGTTGTAAACGGTTAACAGTTGTGTCTCTCCAAAAAGGGGGAGGTGAGTCGGCAAGATGCACATAGCGTGTCGAGAGCCACACAATGGACAAGCAGTAGAAGAAGAGGCAGCCAAGTTTATGGAGCGCATGCTGGGACACCAGTTGAGAGTGAAGGAGGAGCAGAAGGGAGGTAAATGTAATTACAGCACAATGCAATTTAGTCTGCGAAGGAAGCCCGGGTCCGGGCGCATGCCATGAGAACACGAACACGGAAGTTTGAAGTCGATAACGAGTGCAACCTTGGTGGAGCTACCGACAAACTTTAAGATGTTCCCCTTGGGGGAGGGAAGAATTTTAATCATGTTTTTTGGGGACTTAAAAACAAATAAAGCACAATCGGGGTAAACTCCGCCCACCCGCCACTCCACCACTTACCGGAACCAGAAACCGACGCACTTCCGCCAGGGCGTAGGCAATGCGGGCGTGTGCCTCGGCGGGTGCCGCAAACGTTGAGATCTCCACGTGCAGGTCCTCGAAGAGATGTGCATACCGACTGTCGCCACTGGCGCGCAATTCCTCCTCCTTCCGCCGGTCGCGCATTGAGCCACGGCCGAGCACGGCCATTTTGCACATTGTGTCCTCCTGGAGCCGCTTCATTGAGTTACCCTTCGGCCCCAGAAGCTTGCCAACGAAATTGAACTGGGTAAATGGCATACAAAATAGAGCAAGCGACAAATAAGTTAATCAGGTGGAGAAAGAGATGGGTCTTGGACTCACCTTGGGGTGATCTCGTACTGGCACGGCAACTTTAACGGACACCTTGACGGGTTTGTCGCGAGTAATGTCCAGCATTTTGAGTTTTTCTGTAAAGAGAAGGGAGGAAAATGCATTAATATGGGTTTAATGGGCCCTCAAAAGTGTGCTACGTTTTTTTTTTTGCAGAGGGAAATATTTGCACACAAAGAGTACAATTTGTGGGAGACAAATCGACGGGTATAAATTTGAAAGAATTTTTTTAAGTTCCTCACATTGTGAATCATGAGAGAAACCTAGAACTTGTCATATAACCAATCTTCCTCTCCAAGGCACTAAAAGGTGGCATAGCACAGAGAAGTTATAGAAAATTATTCTCTGATATGTACACTCTACTTGCATTTCCATTTCTCATCTCGCACAACAGCATTTTCCTAACATAATCCCCCACCTCAAACACATAAAAACTGTAAGAGAAATAGAACTTATCCTACCTCAAGTTCTTATCTTAAGCCCGCACCAGTTGCAGAGACATTTGCAAACAATGTGAACTTTTAAGACAGCTTGACGAGGCAGATAATGCCTGATTCTTTGTTTTGTTTTTTCTTTTTTCTGCAGTTTCTGTTGCTGTTTGTAACTAATTAAGCAAAATGCTTCTGCAAACTCAGGCAAGGGAAAGGTACAAATCTGTTGACATGCCCAAACATGAAAACATTTTTGTTTGCTCTTCAGCTCTGGCTGAGGCTCAAGTCTCGGCAAGGCAAGGACTTGCAAACACACACACACACACTGGCCCACACACTCATTAGCAGCCGAAATGGCTTTCTTAACACCTTTGTCGTTGCCTTTTGCCTAGCCAAATGCAACATTTGCGTGGCCCATAGACCACCCCTCACTGCCCCAACCCCCAACCCCCAACCCTCGTTCTTTTGGTCTGCTGTCTCTATTCGAGGCTCTGGTTCTGTTACCTGTTACCTGTTCCCTGTCAGTGGCAGTAACATACCTAAGTAGTTGCCAGTTGTCAAGCCGAGTGCATTTTGATGACACAAACACACACACACACACACACACACTCATATAAAAAGACGGGAGAGCTATTTTGGTAAATAGTATCTAGGTAAGTGCAAGTGTGTGAGTGTGTGTATGTGTGTGTGTGGGAAAGTGTGTTAATTGTTGGCATTGCCTCATAAAAAAATCTTAAAAATATTTCCTTGTAAACAAAAAAACCATTGAGCAAAAGAAAAAGAGACTGTGGAGAGAAAAACAAAGTCTTCAAAGTAAAACTGTTCTTAAGATCATTTTTTTTGTTGAGTAAATACAATCTACATTTACTAGAGGCAAACTTAAAGAATTGGGAAAATTTACTTATAATTGAGGAACCGAATTCCGAATGACCGGTTCAGCTTGGGGTTTTTTGGGTTTCTTGACCCGGACTTGAAGCGAAACTTCAAAATTTTTAAACTCCCGAACCTGAAACCGAACCCAAACCGGACTTTCTTTGCTTAGAAAAAGGATCGATTTAAGCCAGTGGTGTTCAAATTCACACAATTAAGCATTGCGCTTGTGTGCGCATTTCAACATGAGCATAAAGCAAATGAACAAATGCCTCGTGAGAGAACAAAAAGCCGAACACGCGCATCGTAAGAGAGCAAGCCGCCGAGCGTGCTTTTTATAGAACACACTTATTCCCTCTCTCTATCCGTGTGTCGGCAGCAACGCCGCCAGAATTATGAGTTCCTATCCCATGGCTTTTGGCATTTTGGACACATTTGATGTAAGCAATTGATTAATTCAATTTATTAAGAGCTTAAAAATTGCATTACTGTCTTAATATATGACGCGAAAATAATAGTTTTTCCATTTTTTGACTTCGAGATAGAAGTAAAACATACGTAGAAAAACAAATGTGGTAGATTTATAAGCATCTAAATAGCTAAATAGCTATCTAAATAGCTAAATAAACTGGTAGCGTCCTTATCAATTAAAATATGTCACAATCTTTAACGAAAATCTAGGCCAAAATGTGTCAACTATCTAAGAATTTTAAAATCACCTAATGCTTGATAAGTCTAAAAAGCGCTCCGCTAACCTATCCTTAGACTTTACAACGAGAACTAATACCCTAAAATGAACCTTTTGCAGAGTTTTAGAGGTTCTCATTCTTGCGAATCATCATATTTGTCAATTCTAGAACCAATTCGGTTTTCTAAATATAATGATATGACCAACCCTTCATTTCTTTAGAAGTTCTTAAGATTAAGTGTGATAAAGAAGTTACTTGATGAGGTGACATATTAACTACACAGGCCAACAAAATGACCAACTTTGTGAGGTGCAACCCTGCTGAAATTATAATTATGATAAATTTATATTCACTGATACCAAAACTGGTTTCGGTTTATCTTTATCAGCTCTGGTTTCCAAGATATGGCGGAAAAACGAAAATGTTGAACTCAAGGAGTAATGGAGGCCACACTATGCACAAATATCTGGATTTATGAGCTATTTTCGACAGATATGAAAAAAAAATATTTGGCTTTACAGCCCCAAAGGGCCAAACCGAGTTTCTCTCAATCTCTTGGCGTGTGTGCTTGAAATTTTCGCCCAAGGGAAAGGGAGCTACAGTTGAACGACGAATCCGAACGGCAAAGTTTGAGAAGCTTTATCAGGGCTAGTTACTTCACAGCTGGTGCTAATAGCTAGCGAAGGTGACCGGATGTGTAAAAGTTGTTTTTTTCTAAAGAAAAAAGATGAGGGAATTGGGAAATTCTCGTATCGTTGTACGGACATATAAATGCTGTAATTAATATCTGTTGATTTGTGTTGATTATATTAAATTATAATTAACCATTGACCTTGAGCCAGCCAGATGCAAACTTTGACTGAAAAAAGAAAACTTTTTATTAGATGTTCCGAGGCGAGATAGATCCCACACCTCCCGCACCAGTAGACACACACTACCGGCGCACCTCACCCAGCTAAAAGGGGGCGTTTTATTTTGAGAAAATTGCCATAAAACTAGAATTTTCTGACACTTTCTGCTATACTTGAAATGTGCTCTTTCGCAAATAACACATAAATCCAGATATTTATGCCAAATGTGGCCTCCATAAATCCTGGAGTGCCAGAAACTCAACAAGTTAGTTTTTCCGCTATGTCTTAATAACAAAAGCTGATAGAAGAAAACCAATGATGCAGCTTTGTTCAGTGCAATCCATATTAACAACGCATATATTGTGCGAGTGACTAGCTCTTCTTCTATAAGCTGAATGTTTTATTTTGGTTCTACCCCCCAGCAAGCGCTTTGACAATGGTTGCGCGCAATTTGGATTTATAATTAATTGATAACAGATGTGGCCCATTTTTTTAGGGTTTTTAGTATCTAGTCTATTTTTATACGCCTCGCACTTGAGTCCCAAACGCAGGTAACGGTATCAAAAACAATGGACTTGATTGTTAAGAGTTGGTTAGTCACTCTTGTTTAGTCTTTCTTGCTCAGTGAATTGTTTCGGGGCTTGTCACTATTGCTCATTCAGTTGTTCACTGACTTTTACAGTGACAGTACACTCAGTTGAGATAATCTATATTCAGTTGTTGTGGCAAAGCGCCGCAGTGGAAACAACAACAAAGGATTACAATAAGAATGATCGTCATCATGCCTTGCGGTTAGTTGACGTGCAACTGAACAACTGATCAACTCAGTAATTTGAGAAGAGCCAGAACAAGTGAAATGAACATCTATTACCCAACACTACTCCATGACAATCCAAACAACAAATTTCAGGTTCACCGCTTACTAACCTCTGTAAACTGCTTTCGATCTCACGCTCTTCTTTAATAGACATATCTCCATCATACCAAATAATGCAATAGATGTTCTGGGCTTTATTAAAAAATTGTCTAAGGAATTAGATGATTATGTCCCCCTGGTCAGACCGATTTTTCGATATCGACCTCTTGTCCCTGTAAGCCATGGAACAAAAGTGACTGCAATTTGAACAAGAAGGTAAGAAAGCGTATGCTATACAAATATTTAATAATTCTCAATGGTATCAGCTATGTTGTCGTTTTACTTGTGTTTTCTCTGTTTCGAAAACTTCTTGTACTACTTTTCTTTCTGTATAAAAACAAGAAAGAAAGTCGGTCAAGCCCGACTATAACATACTCTGTACCCTTAACGGCGCAGCTCGCATTTGCTCACGAGTTATACTCGCTCATCTCTAAGTTTCACTCTCCTCTCTCTTTCTCTCTCTCTCACTAAGATTGCCGTTCAATAGAATGCTGTGGTGATGGGTGGGGAGTGGTGGGTGTTTACTGGCCGTTTTTTGCTCATAACTTGAGTATCGTTCATCCGATCTTTATCATTCCTTCAGCAAATTGATAAATAATTTTGTTTACAAGGTATCTCTAGAAGGTACGAACGATCTATCTTCAAAACTGTAGAAGATATGACGTTTTTGCCAAATTGCGGGGGCGGGAGGGGGCGTGGCAAAAATTGAAAATAAACTTGATCTGCCTGCAAGTATAAGAAATATTATATATGCCCCATACATGTCAAACCTCTATCTCTTACCATCTCTGAGATCTCTTCGTTCATACGGACGGACGGACGGACGGACAGACGGACGGACGGACAGACTGACAGACGGACATGGCTATATCGAATCGGCTGTTGATGCTGATCAAGAATATATATACTTTATAGGGTCGGAAACGATTCCTTCTCCCTGTTACATACTTTTGCACAAACTTAATATACTCTATGTACCTTCGGTACAGAGTATAATTACCAAAATTATGAAAACTTAATAAAAAAGGATTAATTATTCAGTTCATTTCTCCAAGGACATACTTGAAAAGAAATTTGATGTTCATCCAAGCATAATTTATTCAAATTTAATTAGTCTTGACAGAAAGATGTCAAAGCAGTGAACAAGAGGTTTCATTAAAATGAAAACTTTTTAAATAATTTTAATGTGATTTAAATTTGCTTTTAACTAGGTTGAAATTCATAAATATTTCCCTTTTATTTGCTCGAATGAAGCAATCATTTTTACCCGTATAATTATTATTGAAATAATTGCACAACAATTGAAGCATTTTACATGCATAAGCGTATTCTCCAGAATGTATTGATTTCGCTGTAATTATCATAATAATAATGATTATTTTCCGTTTACTGCCTCTGACAATAATAATTTTATCACCGTCCCGGCCCGGCACATCGAGGGCAAAGTTTTTCAACAGGCCAGGTGAATGCAAATTGCTGGCAGCCTAATCTGCTTTCTAAATTTATGGCCAAAAGGCCATTAAGGTAATTAGGTATGCATTTCAGGAACCCCCATAAATGGGGCACATTTTCTGTCTCTTGTCCATGCGGGGGTTTTTATTATCGGAGAGCGATTGCATCAAGTGCCAAAAGTGTTAAAGTGTTTGCTGGCCATTATTATGGGCTATGGGCTAAGGGTTTTTATCCTGGCTGAGTTTATCTGATTTTGAGTTGAAGAAGGGGAGGGATGGGCACTTGATGCCAAATCAAATTAAATATCAACTGGCCACAACAGAAACAACAACAATAGCAACTTGATTTTCTGTTTAGCAACTAACACTTCCTGCCCCTGGGACAGCTGCTAAGCATTTGCTCAGGCATTGCAATTGTTTCCGCTTACCAAGTTGTTCTTGTTGTTGTTATTATGGTGCAGTGTTCAGTTCTCTTTCTGCCTTATTTTATATTTTTTCTGGCATTCCTTTTATGTTTGCCTTCGTTTGGCTTTTCCAGGTCATTTGTTCATCCGGAACAAAAGTTTTCGCTGCCTATTTCTGATTTTCTTTACTCCCAGTCCCAGAGACCCTGGAGGGCAGGGCAGGCACTTGTGTTAACATCCAGGCTTGCCCCTTGTCACCTCTTTACTTAAACTCGCCCGCTCTTCAGTGCGATGACGTTG